>JAOTOM010004942.1:255000-562500 GCA_034440615.1 Ashinkailepas kermadecensis
CGGTCGGAGCGGGATCGTCGATGGCCCCGCCGATTGTCCAATTGATGGCCCTGTCGATGGTCCCACCGATGCCCCCGCCGATGGTCCCGCCGATGGTCCCACGGACGGTCCCACTGATGGCCCCGCCGATGGCCCCGCCGATGGCCCCGCCGATGGCCCCGCCGATGGCTCTGGAATTAGCGACGTCCGTCGTTCGCTCTGGTGACCTGTCACCCAAGATGGTTTCCAGGCGACGGACCGCCACCGTTGACGTCGCGGCATGCATTGGCATGCATTGGCGACACATGTAATGTGTCCGAAGACACTGCGCCGAATGGCACCGTCTGCGCTGCTAAGCATCCTGCCGCCATTGCTGACACCAGGCCTGAAGCCGAGGCTTCCATGAATCTTTCAGCTGCGGTAGTCAGTTGGTCCAGAGGAGCTTCCTCTGACGGCGGCGATAATGCTGCCCAGGCCTGCGGCAGCCGTTGAAGAAATGGTCTTTAACAGCTCACGGGCGTGTAGAGCATCCCGTGTTGTACCTAGTTCTGAGTGCATCCACAGGAGCAGCTGGAACGGCCTCTGGTCTCCGAGCTGCTCACGGGGCAATAGGGCTTCCAGGAGGGCCGCTCGCGATTGCGCCAACCTACGCCTCAGGGCGTCAATGGGGGTCACGAAACTGGGCGTCTTGGACGTGATAATATCCGCACCTGCGTGGTAATCGACACAGAAAGGCTTGCCACCAGCAGGTTGAACTTGGTGCTGTCTTCTTGAATTCCAGCCACCCGGAGTGCATAGTTTGTCTGCGTCGGCTAGAGGTCTGTCTTCTCCGGAGAAAGGAAACAACTGTGAAAGCCTGAACGCGGCCAGCTGCTGGCTTGCAGATGCAGGAGTCAGGGGCAGATACAGGGGGGGGGTAACTGGGTGCATGTGCCTCCCTTCCATGGAAGGTGGCCGCTTCTCCGGCCGGGAAAAGGTGCTCATCCGGGAAGGCTCGAGTGAACCACCGATATTTTTATTTCTTCAGAAGCGCCCCTCCGAGATAAAAAGACGCCACTGCAATGTGCTCGAATGGACTCCGCACGAATTTTCCGGCCGGGGGCTCCCCTCGGAAGGGAAAGACACCCCACCAGGCCGGAGCGAGTTCAGAAATTGCCATGAGGGGAAATTAGTCACTGGAGGGGCGCCACTAGCTGATGAATTCAACGGATGGTGTGCATTCGGGCCTTCCCGGAGTGGAGCATTTCCCGGCCAAAGGTGCGCCAACTTCCATGTCGGAACATACTCGTATGCCTTCAGTGTCACCCCTGTATCCACCCGTGCCTCCAAGTACTTTTGTAGTGGCGCCCCTATAAAGAAATGACACCCCTCCAGATAAGTGCCCCCATGACAATTCCTGAATCTGCCCATGGCAGGAGTCCATGGTGCTGACAGGGCCGCCGCCCCGCGGACGTCAAAATGTTGGGGTTTGACAATTTCTTTGTTTGCACATCCTCGTCTTTTTCCCCGGGGCTACAACATGGTGTATGACCCATCACCCAATGCCCAAACTTCAGCGAGTCAGACAGCCAGAGAGTGGTGCACATTTGATGCCTTGTACTGCAATTACCTGTTGTTATTCCGGCTTTCGCGTTCGCAGAAACCACGCTTGCTCGCATGCGGCCAGGTTTTGTTCCCAGCATTGCTTTTCCCCTGGCCATGTGCACCGTTTTTTCCCCTATATAGTTGTGCAGGCTCACACCCTCAACACAGCCTCAACATTGATATAGTTCACGTAGCAAGTGTGAGTCTGTGATAATATGGGCAGCAAGTGGGCATCTGCAAGGTTTTCGTTTGACGTTGGTGACAACGGGTCCAATTCAATATCGACATTTGTTCTGCTACTTGAGTTTAGAAACGCTACAAGACGTGGATAAAGCTTTCTTTTACATCGCTCACCACGGGTGCTTCATTCCACCACATGCATTCCCTTATTAGTATAGTGTACTGGTACTGGTAACGGAGTTGAGGCTACAGGGGTGTAATATGATCGGTTTCAGGGGTGTAATATGGTCACACATATGCATTTGTGCATCTTGGTGTCGTAGTCTGGCGGTTGGTGGGACACCGCGGCAGATACTCAGATACTCAGATACTATTTATTCGGAGAGGTCCAATTACATGGTTAGTAAACGGTTTTCACAATCTAAAAAAACGATAAAATGGAAAGAGGGGTACGATCAATTAAAAATAAAAACAATAAAAACATACACACATAAACAGCAACAGCTCGCCGCCCACAGGTTGACCGTCGCCCCTGTGCAAACCGATTTTAAATGGGAATTCCGGGAAAATGACGGTGTCGTTCCTAAATACTTCTAGTTGCGTGTTATGTTCCTTCAGATTATTAAAGACGTGAAGGCGTTGTATTATGTTCTTCACCAGGAAATTTTGCAACAACCATCACATCTTTATATTTTCATGACAAGTCACTAGAATTTGAAGACCAGGATTTGCCTGATTTGATTTAAATTGACAGATATAGCCATACCTGGCATATATTCGTCCACCGACGTTTCCCAAGCAGCGTTCACCTTACGAGTTTACACTGGCTGTTCAGGCAGAGTGAGCGAGCTTTCCGAGCGAACACAGTGACACAAATGCTAAAACGCACTTGGTCCCGTTTGCTTGGATTTTGAAGATATCTTGAACTCGGCCTCTTGCCATGCGATATTGATATGAGATGAACTGGCGTGAAGACGGTGCGTTGGGTAGATTTAACTAGCAGCTGTACTTTATAAGAATTAAATATTTCCATTCTTCACCATCAAGAAAGAACACGTCAATATGACCTCGAATCGATTACAAAGTTACATACAAGAACTCCACATTTTATATTGAATGTCGCAGTCCGCTCCACTGTCTCAGTCTGTGTAATGCCTGGTGGTATGACCGGAGCCATGATTCCCTACCTGGGAGTATATCTGTGTGTCTTGCCCACAAATATTAATATTAATAATACATTAATTGTTCGCCATCACTCATGTGTGTTGGTTGGCACGTATATTATTCGGTGATATATGAGCAACGACGGAAATGTGGTTCAGGAACTCTTGCACACTGATAGAGCGGAACGTTTCGAAAATTGCATTCGCTGTTCTTTTGTCGGTCTTCCAATTGAGTCGGACAATTATATACCCCATAAGTGATAACCTGGTCTTCCAGACGTGTGGTTGCATTTTTTATCTTGATCTTCAGTATCACATCAATTGCAAATTTATCCTATCAGCAGACTAAGTGGCCTAAATCTAGCATACAAACATAATTAAGGACAGGGTCGATTAGCACGAGCGCCGAAGGGCCTCTCGCATAACACACACAGGAGGGGGGGGGTGATTCGACCCCTGCCCTAAGATTCCGGAAACTATTGACACAATTTGGAGGGTAGATTGTGGATGTAGTGATCTCGCTTCAGTACAAATGTCATGACCCTAGGCTTTTAAGATCAAATGAAGTCGTGATCGGCTGCCTCACCACACTGCCGCTCCACCGTACCGACGAAGTCTTTGTGACCTTGAACGCTCGCCGGCCGCCGCCTGGTCGGCCGATTTGGCACCCTCGCAATTCCTATATTTACTGACGGATTTAGATTCTGTGGTGCATAGGATGCGCTTATCAATTTTTTAAATCTCACAAAGTCACAATATTGCATAGCAATATCGCCGCCCGTGTATGAGATAATGTTAAAAACAGAAGTTGGCGGATTTCGCCCCCCCCCCCCCCATTCCTTCGGTGCGCGTATAAAACAGCCACATTTTATACATATATCAATCCTGAAGCACTTTGCCCCCTCAATAATTTTCATAAAACAACACCTATAGTCTAGGCCCATTCCAAAAATCCGTCTCGCCTTGAACAACTATTCGCTACGTTCTTGCCAGCCGTGATAAAATTAAGTTCACACCCATGTCTCAAATAAAGGACCCTTCTCGCCAGGTTGGGACATCACCCCTTTGGTGACGTCACGTTTTCCTTACCATAGCTAGTAGCTACTAAACTTTAAAATCCTGTTCCTGAACTCGCCTACTGGTGGAAGCCTTGTGTGGAATTTTCTCTCTTTTCTTCATCTTGTTTTCTTCTTGCCCGTACTGTCGTCGGGGCGTGAAAATCTTGGTGAGGAATGACTTTGGTACTCTGTGTCAGTTTATAAAGTATATCTATAGCATACCAACCTAGGTAGGTAGTTACCTACCTGTAAATGCCATGGGAATTGACATAGATACCTGCTTACCTACATGAGTATTGATTTCTGAAAATTATTAGGGGGTGGGGACAAATGCAGGAAGGCAATGGGTGGGCGAAAATGGATGGGGGGGGGGGGGGCACAGTTAGGTTAGGAATTAATGCACTTCTTCAGATGTTTTATATCTGAAAATATTATATTCATACTGGATAGGATGGCCTTCACATGTACCTACTCCAACACAAATGTGGGAGAAACAGATATCAATAAAAGCAAACATAGAATGACACCCACAAAAGCATTGCTTATTCCACTTAGTCTTACCACTCAAACGAACCACTTTTCATAGCAGCCAGCAGGCAGACCAGTTTTGCTTAACCACAGGAGAGGCAGATGACAATAGGTGGTTTTACAGTGGCTTTGGAATGGGTGCTAAATGATCAAACCTGGTAAATTTTGATTCTATCGGAATTTTGTATAATTGGAGATCAAGGTAGGTCAAGGTATTTTAACATAAAAATTACTATGCAACCACTCATTTTCTCCGCAAATGATTACTTTTCAGTTGGCAAAGAAATAAACCATTAAAATCTTCACTCTAAAAATATAGCACATTGCATATAATTATCCATACCTGGTGTGTCATAGACGTGACAAAGAAGAAACGGTAAATTTTTCTTAAACTGGGTTTTAGGAATTTTAGGAATTTTCTTTCGGAATACCGTGTTTATGAACGTGATTCGGAAGATGCGATCACTCGTTTTCTCCGTAAATGCTTACTTTTCAATTTGAACGATGACGTCATAGTCACATCTGTACGGTATGATGACGTCATAGGCATGGGACTGAGGCTTCGATTGGCTAACGCTACAAACATCCACATACCTTAATGAGATGGTCCCGGCTTTATCTAACCACAGATTAATAAAACACACAACTTACCACGGTTCCAGGTGGGTTCCGTCGAGAAAAGTTCCTTTGTAGTCGCTAGACGAACCCACACCTCTTCTTCCTTCTGGTGACACGAAACGCCTCGGTGCACTCCCACCGATGCCTACTCTCCTGCAACCTGCAGGCCTTGGAACACTTAGAGCAGACAACTACGGCAGGAAGAACTCCGTGGCGTCTAAGGAAGTCTAAGCTCGCTTGGTTGTCCTTATAACAAAGTTTGATTATATCATATGGCACTGGATCACAACCTACACACACCAAAGCCATTTTCGAACTGGTGACCCCTGTGACCCCGGTCTCGTCTATCCTCACGACTTCCGACAAATAGTATGATAATTCATAATTAAATAGGAAAATCTAACCTAACCTAACCTAACATAATACAATCTACTCTTATCTAAACTAATATAAACTCATATATTTTAATTTAAAAACACAAGCGTAATGTTTATCGTGGACGGACCGCGAAGTGATATTTAAAAGACACGACTTCCAGCAAGCAGTATGATAATTAATAATTAAATAGGAAAACCTAACATAACCTAACCTAACCTAACCTTACGTAATACAATCTACTCTTATCTAAACTAATATAAACTTGTATATTATAATTTCAAAACAAGCGTAATATTTATCGTGGACGTCATCCATATGTCACGCCCGGAAGCCGTGCTCTGCTTAGTTTTTCCGGCGTTGCAGTGAAATAATTGTGGTGTCATCTATGTGTCAAAGAGGCGGAAATTAAGCATTTTTGACATGAAAAAGTGTTGAATCAACTGCGTGAAGTGTTGAATGTCCCTTTAATCACATCTGAGAAGTGCCAGGTGAGGGATGGATAAATTATGCAACAAACAACAGCGGTGTGGCATATATGGCGCATTATAGATATTATCGCTAAGATTAACCGAGACGTAGGCATTTACGGAGAAAACGAATGATCGCATCTTCAGAATCACGTTAATAAACATAATATTCTGGGACTAAAATCCGAAAATTCCAAAAACACCCTTTAAGACAAAAATACCAAAGAAACAACACTTCATGCACTAGATTTAATACTCTGACATCGAAAACCTTATGTTTCTGCCTTATTCAACATTTACTTCCGAGAATTCATACTCCCAAACCCATGCATCCACAACGCGACCAAGGCCGGAAATTCCTTGCAATGCTGTAATCATTAAGGGTAGTGCTGTCCAACACATCCTTAGAGGTTTAGTATGTATATTTACTAAGGAGGGAAACGTGTTTAGTAAGAATATTTACTAGATTTCTGAAGTTTAGTAGGTATTGTTACTAAAGTTGCCTATATAATGTCGCATATATTTGATGACGTCATGGCCGGAAAATTTGCTTTGGAAGATTCTGGTTTTCTGGTTACGTTAAATTAAATTATATTATATTATGTTATGATATATTATGCTACATTATCTTAGTCTAGGTTAGGTTAGGTTACTTGTGCCAATGACGTCATCAATTGTATCGACCGCCATTGACTTAACATGCGCACTGGAGGGGGGGCGAAATCCGCCCACCTCTCCAGTTTTTCGCAAATAACTGCACATTTTACCGGTCGATATATGCGATTTTCGGTGTACCTGCTTAGAAGTGAACGGCGCGTTGTTTAAAGCAAGAAAAATGGAAATCGGCCGAAAATTTTTCATGTTAGGGGCCACTAAAATCAAAAAATGTTATTGCGCCAGACCACAAAAATTGACGCTGATGCCCTTCCAGTATACTGACAAAAGGGAAGTGTTCTAGGCAACACTAGCGACTTGTTTGATGCATATTGATATGCTGTATAGTTTCAAGGTCATGTTAGGTCACCAAGGTCAAGTCAGGTCAAGTTCATGACAGGTTAATGGAACCAAACTTGATCAACTGGAATGTTGCCATAAATGCACTACTGGTTGTCATTTGTACTATTTGTCATTGCGTTTCCATACTTTATTCATGTACTTCACTCCCTTCTTCACGAAGCCAATTGCTCCGAGCTGCCCGACGGAGCAGTCGGGCGGGCGGCCGGTTCCGGTAACCGGAACAGGTAACTGACCTGATAAAGTGGTGCTATATAGGTGACCTGAGGTCAAATGTTGGGTCTAGCATCTGCATTGCATCATTAGTAATGTCCAAAACATCATTGATGCCCATTTTTTTAGCATTTAAACATAATCACAGCGATCCATAACAATGACAAGCCAAGCCACGCAAAACCGGAAAATCTTGCCAATCTGACCTCATTTGACCTTGAAAATATTGACCTAAGGTCACGAAAATTGCACACAATAGAGTTCACTACCGTGCCCATCCACCCTGCGAATTTCGTTCCTCCAGCTTTACTAGGAGCCGAGATCTTAGGGGGCGGAATCCGCCCCCTCCAGTGCACGTAATTCTCAGAGGCCCTCCAGGGCGCGTGTTAAAAGTAATAATTTGCAGTGAAAATGAGTGATTGCATCGTCTTCATCACGTCAGAAAGCATACTATTACATTAAGAAATTCCAAAAATCCAAATTTACCTTGATCTCCAAATTTAGTCACTTTTTGCTCCCAGGTCATGTGGTTTCAGGAACAAGATAGAGGGACAAGACCTTGCATAATGATCCACATAAATTAAAAGCAACCACCAAATATAATTCTCACATCAGTTTAAATAACAAAATAGTTTTCATTATTGATGCTGCATTATTGATAAGTAGAATTATACTTACAAACATCAGCAAATTACGATACGCTTTCTGATTTACATGGATCCTGCACTCAGCTCAACAGTATCTGGCAGCAGACAAATGACTGCCAGACAACAAATTGGTGCTATGGTTAAATGAACATTTGTTGCCCTCTTTTGAGTACAAAAGAGGGCAACAAAAATGGTTAATGGTTAATGGTATAGGCAACCTGGAATATGAGGAAAGACTGAAGAAATTGAACATGTTTTCACTTAGATATAGAAGGCTGAGAGGAGATCTCATCGAGGTTTTTAAATTTGTTCATGGTCAGGAACAGGGATATCTCAGGGAAATGTTTGAATTTAACAGAAATGATGCAATTAGAGGTCATCAATTCAAAATTAAAGTTAATCACAGCAGGACAAGGTTAAGACAGTCTTTCTTCACCAACAGGGTAGTAGAACACTGGAACCAGCTGCCAGGAACCATTGTCAGTAGCAACACACTGAACATCTTTAAAAACGGCATAGACAATCATTATAAGAATAGGGGGATTGTTTTTCTGTATTCCAGGGAAGGTTGATCGACAGGGAGGAGTGGGAGTTGGGAGGAGTTTGTAATTGTTGACTGTGTTATGGAATAGCAAGTGAGTCTCTTACTAAGTCTAAATACTTTATAACTTTATATAGGGTGTACCTAGCAGTGGATTCAGCACCTTCCTTCGGGATGTGATACTGATGAGATTGTCTATGGTAGCACAATGTGTATGATGGGAGGAGTTTGTAATTGTTGAGTGTATTATGCAATAGCACGTGAGTCTCTTATTAAGTCTGAACGCTTTATGAATTTCTGTGGGATGTGCCTAGCAGTGGATTCGGCACCTTCCTTCGGGATGTGATGCTGATGAGGTTGTCTATGGTGGCACGATGGGTGTGATGGGAGGAGCTTGTGATTATTGAGGGTGTTAGGCGGTAGCAAGTGAGTGGTGTTAGATGGGCTGGGATATATAGCTTCCTCGGAACTTGGGATAAGGGATTGATTGGGGTGGGAGTATGTACATTCTAGTACCTTTTCTAGATAGGCTTAACCCAGATGGGCCCCTGTGGCTCTTATTAAGCCTTAATACTTTATGACTTTATGACTTTTATGAGTGAAGGATGCTGTTATAAGTCAACTTCCTGAGCAACAGTAGAGAAAATGATAACAAAAGTATACGTACTTGATGTCAACCAAGTTTATAAATCCATACCTGATACTCCCAACATGCTCACACTGCACAACTAATAGATATTCACAACACACCCCATGAGTAGGATGCTCATGCACCAACTGATTTGTTACTTGCTGTGTCAATTGGGATATAGGTTTTGGAATATAAAATGGTTTAAGGAAAATTATACTAAAATCAATCAATCTAGAATCTTTTCATTCCCACCACCAAGTTACAATTTTTGTCAACAAAGAAGCTGATAAATTGATTGAAACCAATTCTTATTAATATTAAATGTTCTCTGATGTACTTTTTTAGTTCATGTCTGGAATGTTTTAGTTGAAGCCAGGAATGACTTGGAAGGATCAAAAGCAACTAGATGGGAGAGCAAATTGCTGCTGGAAACCGCCTAATGTGCCAAGACTGGTTGCAAGATGATACACCTGCACACTGAGTAAAATATTATCTGATTATTCCAACTCCTGCCATGGCATTGCCATAAACCTGCTTTTGAGCCACCCTATAGTGCTAAAATTTAACAGTTTTCAGAGATGTTCCCTGGAGTTGCTGAGTGCACAGATCAGAATTGGCCCTGTTGGTGTGTTTTTTACCTACGAGATGACCCATGATGTCGTTTGCCATTCAATATAATTTGCTGATAATATAGCATTCTTTTTTTGTATCATTAACTCAAGTATCCCTATATTAGGTGTCTCTAAAGATAAACAGAAAATATGCAAGTATAAGCATGCTATGTGCCCAAAAGCAAGTTTGAAAAACTTAAATGATATTCTAAGCATTGTTTCCACAGCAAAGTTCCATCTTCCTGGACCCATTTTGACATCTCACACCTAATGAAAAACTAATATTTTAACACTGCATTGTTAACATTGTCATGCTGCAAACAAAGGACCTTTACTGGGTAATTTTTATTTTTTCCCCCCACACTTTGGAAATCAACAGGTCTAAGTCACTGTCAGCTGACTGCCAATTTTGGGTCACTAAAGTATGGAGAAAAAGCCTCCAGCTGGGTGCACTGAATGAACCCAGGAGGTCACAGGGTATTTTAAGCTCTTCGTTTGGATATCCTAACTAATGCCCTTTGGTTCATTCAGTGTACAGGCTGGAGGTTCGACTAGTGGTCTAGGGGTAGCTGACTGTCAGTCGAAAGATTGTTGGTTCGAGTCTCACCTGTCTACTATTCGCCCACCAATGCTCTTGGGTTCATTCAGTGCACCAGGCTGGAGGTTTTCTCAGTACTTTGAGTGATGTTACCAACAGTTGACTGGCAGTCAGCTGATGGTGACTTAGATACCTTGCTGATATAAAGAAAGTTTGAGGGGTAATACTTGAAGATTACTGCCATGGAGATATCAAGTAGTTGTATGAGCTGCATCAATGAGCTGCATATGTAGGTATGTGTCCTGAGCTGAGAGTGAAGTGTGAAGTATTTTTGTTTGTTTTTATATGGCTAGCCTTGTACTTGAAGCAAACAGTCAAAGGACAGTGAGACTGGGTGAGGCTGGGCACAGCCAACAATAAGTTACTGCATGATGCCATGTTTTGAGGAAAATCTCCACAGAGCCTAATGCTATGAATGCAGGGTAGGGGGTCCAAAAAAACGTTTTTTTGGATTTTTAGGGGGTAAAGGTTCCCCCTTTTCTTCCTCCAAAAAATAATTATAAAAAATTTTTTATAAAAATTGGTTTTTTTTTTTTTGGTTTTAAATAAAAATTTTTTTTTTCCCTTTTTTTTAAAAAAAAAAATAAATAAAAATAAAAAAAAAAAAATAAATTTAAAAAAATATATAAAAAAAAAAAAATAAATTAATTTTAATATATTTTATATTTTTAAAAATAATAAAAAAAAAAAAATTTTTTTTTTTTAAAAAAAATTTTTTTTTTTTTTTTTTAAATAATTTTTTTTTTAATTTACCTTTATTTTTTTTTTTTTAAAAAAAAAAAAAAAAAAAAAAAAAAAAAAAAAAAAAAAAAAAAAAAAAAAAAAAAAAAAAAAAAATATTATAATAAATTTAAATTAATTAAATTTAAAAAAATTAAAAAAAAAAAAAAAAAAAAAAAAAAAAAAAAAAAAAAAAAAAAAAAAAAAATAAAAAATTTATTTTTAAATAAACAATTAAAAGGAAGGGTTTGGAAGCCACTGCCGTTCTGCAAGGGGACGAGTAGTCTAGGGGTAAGTTGCTCGTCTCACAATCGAAAGATTGTGGGTTCGAGTCTCACCTGTCGCTACTCTTCGCCCGCGACCAATCGGCGTGAGAGATTGGCGACGCTACATGACTCAACGATCGACGTGTCGTAAAACCAATAACCACCACCGCCGTTCTGCAAGAGCTGAAAGAACAAAGCCTTAATCACAATATAGTGGCGCTCTCGTTTGACATGATGGCGGTTAACACCGAGATGATCCGAGGAACATGCGTTCGCATCGAACAAGATATCGATTGCGACCTCCTGTGGCTGGCTTGCTGGCATCGTGTTTCAGAGGTGCTTCTCAGGAGCGCGTTTGAAGCCTGCTTTGGGAAGTCCTCAAGGTCCTGCCGTTGACATCTTTGAAGCCTGCTTTGGGAAGTCCTCAAGGTCCTGCCGTTGACATCTTTGCGATTTTCCAAAAGAATTGGTGATGCATCAATCAAACGGAAACCGTGACGGTTCACGACTTCACGGAGGAAACCCAGGACAATCGCGAGGAGCTGGCAGTGCATTACCAGAAGTCCTCAGAGCGTCCGAGCATCCTCGCGAGAACTACGAGAAACTCATGCGACTCAGCTACTTCTTCACTGGTGACATGTGTGATGGGAAGGGCAATGGTTCCAAGTTCCATCCACCAGGTGCTCTTCATCAAGCAAAATGAATGCAGAAAGCCATCTACTGAACCAAGATGGCCACCTTCATCCCCCAGCTGCACAGCCTGCATTTCAGCTCCCAGGACGAAGTCGGCATCCATCGCATGGCCATCTTCGTGGCCCTCGTCTACTACGCAACTACCGATATGAGGCCCTCCTTTCAGTACACACACCGTACATCGACCACCAGCTCGCTGGCAACCTCAAACTGTAGACCTCAAAACTCAAACCTCAGTCCGTGGGCGCTGAATGACCTCGTAGTCGGCGCGCCCCTAAGCCCAAATAATCAATCAAACCTCAGACCGTGCTCTCGCCGAAGCCGCGCTCCATGCCCTGTACAATACTTCTGGTACCTTTCTGAGGATCTTGCTGGTCTGGCGCTCTTCGATGAGAGAGTGGAGGACGCCGTGAAAGTGAAAATGGTTGTCAACCTCCAAAGCCACAGTACAAAGTGCTGAAACGACTGGAAGGCAAAAGCTTGAACCTGGACGTACCACTCGAAGACTTCGTGATCGCCCAGTCCATGATTGCCGCCCCGGTAGCTCAGTTGGTTAGAGCGCTGGCCTGCACTGGTCTCCTCTGTCCTGGCAACACAGGGTTTGAGCCGCTTCACGCGTTCGCATTTAGCCCCCGGCTGGGAGGGTCAGTTGGCAGCTGGCCCGATAAGGCCGGGGACGAACTACCGGGCGGCCGTGTCGGTGCATTGACGGCACGTTAAACTTTCGGTCAAAATTCTCCCGTTGAACTGGAATTCGTGGATGGGGTGGTGGGGCCAGGGTTCACGCAACAAGCTCTGCTTAGCAATAGAACCCTGGTTCATAAAGTCACCCCAGCAATAACTCTGATTAAATTTATATTTTTTTTAAAATCCTGTTGACCCACCTGCAGGTGGATCAAAGTTTCCCCCATAAGGAACCCAAGGAGTGGCAGGACGATGCAGCATATCAAGTAGCACGCCAAAGAGTAAGGGCTCTCCAGTTTCCAGATGCGCTAAGATTATGAAACTACATGCACAGGTGCACAAAAGAATGCTGAATCTGATGCCGCTGTCCCTTTTTAGCTATCTACAACACCTAATTTCATCCAGAGTGACGAAATTGAGCAAAAATTCGGATCCGAAAAAAGTTCCGACCTGGGTAGATTAGCTGAAAAATGGTGTGTGTGGGTGTGGGGGGGTCTGGCTTGTCTGACAACGATGCATGCATGCATTAGGGTAGGTTTACATATTTAGGATCTTGCAGTACAAAAGTTAGCCTTCAAGGTGGAGTAAGACTTATATACCTACTAGGTTTTGAAACTTTCCACAAAGTTGACCTCAATCTGTGTTTGAACGTCAATTCTTAACTTTTGCACCACACTCTTAATACTGGATATAAATTATTCAAAGTGTCAGTGATCGATCGAGAACGCTATGAGAAGAGGTTTTTGTCACTGCGCCTTTGCTATGGGAAATTGTAATGACAATTGCATTGGTGAAGTATGTTACAATCAATTTGGCATGTTTTGGTTTTGGAAGGTAAAAATCAGACGGTTTGTTTTGCACTTATGCTTGTTTCAGTACTTCCCGACATACAAGAAATGCATAAATTTTAAAGTGTCCAGTTTGCCGTGCTCTGTGGCGCGTAATAAGAGAGATAATTGAGCTGAGTTTTTAGCATTGGATGGCTCTATTTCAGTTCTGGCATTCACCGGGATGGCATCACTGGCAAGGTGTAACTTTTGAAGTTATGTAGGTGCAAATTATTGTTGAAATCACACTGTCAATATTCTATGGCCCATAGCGCCCTGAGTTATAATACTTAAGGAAGGGAATCCACAACTTACAGTGAGTGGACAGGGCGCTTCCAATACGAAATATCCGCAAAAAATAGAAAATGTGCAAAATTTTGAAAATCCACTGTTTTCAAAATAAGACATAGAACATTCTAGTTTTTTTAAAAATCACATCTGCTATGACGATGTACTCATGTTGAAATTTCGAAATGGGAAAAGTCTGAATTTTTTCCCGAAAATAAGGGGAAGATGCAATGTTTCGTGCAACATCTCAGATATTTATAGCATCAGACAAAAACAAATCACATTCGTAATGCGCGAATCAAACTACGTCGGGTGAGAATTACCAAAAATATCCAGCGATATTCGGAAAATTGAGCATTTTGTGGACATTACCATAACATGGGTACATGTGATGACCTCACGGCAAACATTATCAACGGATTTCCAATATCGAAACGTCGTTCGTCGGCATTGACAAAATTCAATCACTCACCACTCTGTCAAAATTGTTCCAACTTTTTATTTGCATCTCCTGGTAGATACATGCGATACCTGTCGGATAAAAATAGGCAAAAAATATTGCACTATAACATTGGCCACCAGAAGACTTTCAATTTTCACATGTTAAACCCATTGAAAACTATTATTTAAAGAAAAACGGCCTAAATAATGTTGTCAAATCTGTCTGGTAGAATGTAAAATGACCAATTTTCACGGCGGATCCAATTGTGCTCGAAAACTGAAAATCCGTCCATAGCTTTAGAAGCTGTGAGCAAAAACAAAACGAATTATTGCTCCCAAACGCAACACAAATACAACAAAAAATACTTTCGTGGGATGGCCCCTAACGGCCAAACCGTACTTCTGATCGATATCCACGACACGGCGTTCGAGAGATCTTGAAAGCCGCTACAATTTCCGTGAGAGAAATGTCTTCCATCTCCCATGAACAGGGCGTCAGGGGAACGTGAATTTGGCAAAAATCGTCTTCACCATTGCAAAAAAATCAGACCTAGAATTTTTACATTTTTGCGTTTTCATGCAATGTTTGTTGCAATCATATTCCTTCGGTATCGGGCACAGGATAAAAATTTGGGGGAAATCTGCCAATACAGGACATTTTAAACCTGTTGTACTCAATATGAAGTCAAAACGATTTGAGATTTGTTTGCAAATCAAATTGCGGGCTGTCACACGCTATATTTTGCTTTTTGGAACCAAGATATCCATCGGTAACTTTTAGAGGTATTATGGTTTAAGGTTTGAAAACAGGTGTTCCAATGTCAAGTCAATGGGAAACGGTCCACTTGGAAAATTCATATGACACTAAGTTGCCGAACTAATAAAAACAAATGAAACATGGTAGGGAAGACAATTGACGGGGTTTGAATGGGACCTACCAAATTTGTATTTAGGTCACCCACACCTAAAATAATGCTTTAAACTCCTAGATGTATGTCACAAGACATACATTTTACTGTGCGTCGCTGGTGAAAGAAAGTTGATGGTCTGTAAGAACTGTCTATGCTATGAGCATTCCTAGACTTATAGTATGTTTTTGACCCATATAGTATGTTTTTGAGAAATTCAACAACTCAATAGCTAACAAAGACGGCGATTAATGTCAAGGGATATATTTGATAGAAAATTCAACAGAGCATCTTTTGCGTGTTACACAAAAACAGCTATCTCTGTATGTTTTCCCTCTATTCATTGACAGTGTTGATACAAAATTCGAAAAATCCAACATTTACCAGATCATATCATTAAAAGTTAGAGAGCTAGAACAAAATAAATATAATTTCTGAGCTCGGCAGGTCATGTTACGTCCAGCAAATCAACTTGCATTGCATATTATTGCAGACAAAAAAGTTGGAAAAGCAACAAATTAGTCTGTCAACTTTTGGTAGTTTTACACGATTGGCTCGGGGGCTGAATCCGTGCCCGAGATGCAGGATCTTCATGTCTCTGTATTCAGCGTGACGAGGGTAAGATGAGAAAAATAATCCGAAAAATTATCGAATTCGTTTTTTATGTCAAAAATGTTTGGTAATTGTTTTGGTGTTCTGGTGTTCAGCTGATGGTGACTTAAGTATCTTGTTCATATAAGGATGTTGTGAGGGGTAATATTTGAAGATTACGTAAATGTGTATCCACACCAAATTCGGTGTGAATACACAGCTTGTGATGTTAGTGAAATTGGCCTCAGGTAGTCTGGAGGAGATCATATTTTCCAGCTAAATTAATAATATCATAAACGAAAATATTTGTTCTCTCTAGATCCATATCTAGAGAGCTTGGAAATGATCATAATAACTCGAGTGATTGAGTCAAGCACAATATAATTAACGTTATGGTTAACATGCCAATAAATCCCAATAGCCAATGAACATGGCACACCAACAGTGATATGCTTGTGGAACCAACTCTGCTTTGAATAATGTTGTAACTAGTGTAGGATGGAGAAGGAATAGCCTTGGAGATTACATTTTTGGTTATAACTTTAAAAGATCAGTAATGTATGCTTTTCAACTTCAAAAGATCAGTAATGTATAACTAGGTTGTGAATGCAAATTATGAATAGCTTCAGTGTGTTCCATTTTAAAGACAAATATGTGTTTTCAACATGACCTTTTTGGTAGGGATGGACCATAACTAGATCCCCACCCCACCCCACAATGTGTTGGAATGCTGATTTTCTGTTCATGTACATGGACACTCAATCCATTGCTGGTGTCACTTGCCTTTGTGTTCTTTTCAGCTGAAGCTGAAAAATCTGTTTGGTTGAAAATCAAACACAAAATGGCTGCACTGCAAATCAAGCCAGCCCAACTGAAGAAACTATTCCTTCATGGTGAGAGAGGCCAGATATTAACCCTTGATAGTGCTGGGAGTTGACATACCCACTCCTGAGGTTTTTATGTCTGGTGGGTGATCCAGTGAATTCCCACTGGATTTTTGCCAGGGTTGGTTTTGTTTTGCTGAAGAAACAAATAGTTTTTGTCCTGAACAGTTTTGCCTGTAAGCAACAGTCAATTTCTTCTTGACTTTTTCACTGAAGACAATGTTAGAAGGTGGATTGCACAGTGAGCATAGATTTTGATTGAAGGTGGGTTGCATATTAGTCCTATTTGTGTGTTTCAGAGTAATGGAGATTTGGGAAAAGGTTGCTTGCAGGTTCTATTGCCCCTGTTTCTCTTATTGTTCCTATTATGGATCATTGTCTGTGTTTCCATGTCACTTGTGTTTATTGCCTTAACTTCACTTCACCTAGGGGTAAGATGCTCGTCTCACAATCGAAAGATTGTGGGTTCGAATCTCACCTGTCGCTACTTTTCGCCCGCGACCAATCGACGTGAGAGATTGGCGACGCATTATGACTCAACGGTCGACGTGTCGTAAAACCAATAACCAACCAACTTCACTTCACATTTCCTGTTTTGGAATTTGCAAGTATTGGTGCTATATTTTAGGTCTTTAGTTTCAGTTCAGCATTGTTTTTATCTTAAGCATCGTCAAAATGCTGGCTCTATACTATGATTGTCATCATGTCATGGTTATTTTTGGTTCATTTTGTATCCATGGCCACCCATATCCTGTCCTGATCTGAGTGATGGCCTATGTCGCAAAGTGTTGCAAGTAGTCCGTTGTTAATTGTGGCAAACGTTTATGTGCACATCACTTATAGCTTTAACCACAGATCCAATTCAATTATAAAATTATTATTTGTGTAAATGTTACCACCAACCTGACCTGTAAAGTCAACCAATGGACAGGTATGCAATTCAGTTGTAAAGTTTTGCCGGAGGTCTATCATGATCGGATGTCATCTGTCTTCATATCATGCCATTTAAGGCACCGTTAAAGGCTCTGCATGATCAAGAGCATGAAGCTGACTATATTGCTCCGGAGTGCAGACACAGGTTCAGATCATTGCGGCAACAAAACCTGTAAACTCACCGCAGCTGAGCTCTCTCGGCAGCCCAACAAAACTGGTAAACCCACCGCAACAGGGCTCTCTCAGCAGCCCAACACAACTTGTAAACTCACTGCAACAGGGCTTTCTCAGCAGCCCAACAAAACTTGTAAACCCACCACAACTGAGCTCTCTCGGCAGCCCAACACAACTTGTAAACCCACTGCAACAGGGCTCTCTCAGCAGCCCATGAGGACATAGCGGTATTGTGTCCAAGGGCGGCGGAAGTGGAGGTATTTCATAAATAAGTGCAGGGTATCCAACGGCACATTTAAATTTGGGACCTATGCACCATGTCTGGCAGAGAACCATGATTTCTCAAGCAGTGCGTCTACTGTCGGCACCAGTGCCTTGAAAAACAATCTGCTTCAGTCGCAATTAGCTGCACTTTTGCCTCAATCAGGCTCACAGGACAAACTATACAGGTTTCTTCCAAATTCGCGGGGGCTGGTCGGGTACTGTGCAGGTTGTGGGTTGGTCCCTGTGTCTTGCCCGACCAATCGGCGTCTATACTCAGAAACAAACCACCAACACCGTTGGGGACAGTGCAGGCTGGATACACTATGCCGAACTGTCGCCAGGTGGCGCGGGCGGCACCACGTGTCGCGTCCTTCTCGTCTGGCAGCTCGTTCGCTCAGCGAGTGCCACATGGTCGCTCAGCGCAGCGTGTCCTATAAGACGGTGCAGTGAGATGGTCGGTTGACTGGCCACGGGGCACACAGGTCACGTGGTGTGACGAACGAGCACCGACGGTTGAAAAGACCCTTGTCCGGTGCGAACGGAGCCGACGCCGGAAGAGTTCTGCAAAGGATCATTTTCTATGAACAAAATCGACGTATTTGAAAGATAAATTTTGGTCATTAACTGCTCAGAAGTTGAAATGAAAAGAGCTGGCCTAATTTTCAGTGAGGAAATGAAACGTTGAAATGCTGGAACAACAATAAATGATCAAAAGCTTGACGGCCAGGCTGAGCTGGGACGAGTGGTCATGGGATATTTGTTTACAATCATTGAATGTCCAAGAAATAGATGAGCTCGCTCTCTTCGCCCGGACCAATCGGCGTGAGGCTTCGCGGCTATTGACTCAACGGTGGTGTCGTAAAACAAATAACAACAAAAGGGCATGAGCCTGGTTTTGATTTTTTATTCGAGATGGGATATGGTGGCTCGGGCTTCACCCCATTATAATGATGCCTCATATTTTTTGTGATCCGTGTAGTGTGCAAGAAATTAGAAAACACCGGTTGTCCACCTGTTCTGGATTCTGTCATCCTGAACATCATGTTTGTCTGGAAAATTTCCATGCACTGCTTCCATTCGAAGGGGGAATGACACTGTAAACTACAATTATCTTCTTGATGTCATGCAAAATGTTGCGCCAGTCAAGTTTCAAGCATACTTATCCCAACTTTGAATGAGCATGGGAAGGATGGCATCTGATGAGCGTCATGTTCTAGACGATGGCATCTGATAAGCGTCATGTTCTAGAGGATGGCATCTGATAAGCGTCATGTTCTAGAGGATGGCATCTGATGAGCGTCATGTTCTAGAGGATGGCATCTGATGAACGTCATGTTCTAGACGATGGCATCTGATAAGCGTCATGTTCTAGAGGATGGCATCTGATGAGCGTCATGTTCTAGAGGATGGCATCTGATGAGCGTCATGTTCTAGAGGATGACATCTGATGCGTCATGTTCTAGAGATGGATAAATTTTAAAGGTCTGATGAGCGTCATGTTCTAGAGGATGGCATCTGATGAGCGTCATGTTTAGGGGTCTGAGGTCATGTTCTAGAGGATGGCATCTGATGAGCGTCATTTCTAGAGGATGGCATCTGATGAGCGTCATGTTCTAGAGGATGGCATCTGATGAGCGTCATGTTCTAGAGGATGGCATCTGATGAGCGTCATGTTCTAGAGGATGACATTGATGAGCGTCATGTTCTAGAGGATGGCATCTGATGAGCGTCATGTTCTAGACGAAGGCATCTGATGAGCGTCATGTTCTAGAGGATGGCATCTGATGAGCGTCATGTTCTAGAGGATGGCATCTGATGAGCGTCATGTTCTAGAGGATGGCATCTGATGAGCGTCATGTTCTAGAGGATGGCATCTGATGAGCGTCATGTTCTAGAGGATGGCATCTGATGAGCGTCATGTTCTAGACGATGGCATCTGATGAGCGTCATGTTCTAGAGGATGGCATCTGATGAGCGTCATGTTCTAGAGGATGGCATCTGATGAGCGTCATGTTCTAGAGGATGGCATCTGATGAGCGTCATGTTCTAGATGATGACATCTGATGAGCGTCATGTTCTAGAGGATGGCATCTGATGAGCGTCATGTTCTAGATGATGACATCTGATGAGCGTCATGTTCTAGATGATGGCATCTGATGAGCGTCATGTTCTGAAGATGATTTGATGACATCTGATGAGCGTCATGTTCTAGATGATGGCATCTGATGAGCGTCATGTTCTAGAGGATGGCATCTGATGAGCGTCATGTTCTAGACGATGGCATCTGATGAGCGTCATGTTCTAGAGGATGGCATCTGATGAGCGTCATGTTCTAGAGGATGGCATCTGATGAGCGTCATGTTCTAGAGGATGGCATCTGATGAGCGTCATGTTCTAGAGGATGGCATCTGATGAGCGTCATGTTCTAGAGGATGGCATCTGATGAACGTCATACCCTAGAGGATGGCATCTGATGAACGTCATACCCTAGAGGATGACATCTGATGAGCGTCATGTTCTAGAGGATGGCATCTGATGAACGTCATACCCTAGAGGATGGCATCTCATGAGCGTCATGTTCTAGAGGATGACATCTGATGAGGTCTGTTGTCTATGGCGTCATGTTCTAGAGTGCATCTGATGAACGTCATACCCTAGAGGATGGCATCTGATGAACGTCATACCCTAGAGGATGACATCTGATGAGCGTCATGTTCTAGAGGATGGCATCTGATGAACGTCATACCCTAGAGGATGGCATCTCATGAGCGTCATGTCCTAGATGATATAAACTTGAGACACGGCTGGTTTTCTTTTCCCGACATACTGATTGTGTTTTCCAAATTAATATATTGCTAACATAGTCATGTTATAGCCATTCTAAAGTACAGTTTTATGTCGTTCAAATGAGTGTTTGTATGACGGATCGTCTCCCTTGCTCGAGTAGATCTAAAGTAGTGGAGTAGAGTAGTAGTAGAGCTCTAGATCATGTCAGGCTGAGGGAACGTGCTTGGCCGGTGATGGACGCCGCTGTTGGTTGATGGGCCGTTTTGTGTACCATGCAGGCGGCGTGCGCACCATGGCGGCGCTGTCCAGCCAGGGGAGCAAGCAGCCCAACATCGTGCTGGTGGACGGCGTGCGCACCCCGTTCCTTGTGTCGGGCACCGAGTACAACAAGATGATGCCGCACGACTTGGCCCGCGAAGCTTTGCTGTACGTACCGCTGCAGGGGTCTCACGGTGTTCATCGCACAACCTGTACTTGGGACCATCTGGTGAGGACTGAGGAGAGTAACCAGCTGACGAACACTACTGAATGCGTGGGGGGAAACACCCCTTCCTCCCCTAAAAAAAAGGGGTTTTTTTTTTTTGACTTTGTCGAAGCCTACGTGCTACGTGCGTTGCATTTCGATCTCTACGTGCGTTTTACCCAGTGATGTCGAGAATTCCGAAATGTTCTATGATTGGTCTTGTTTACATTCTCCATTACTCTGGTGCAAATTCGTTGTTACTTTACTACGCGCGTGGGCGAAGGTACGCTTTGCTTTGCCATACCCTGCCCTACCCTACCCTACCCTGCCCTGCCCTGCCCTGCCCTGCCCTGCCCTGCCCTGCCCTGCCCTGCCCTGCCCTGCCCTGCCCTGCCCTGCCCTGCCCTGCCCTGCCCTGCCCTGCCCTGCCCTACCCTACCCTACCCTACCCAACCCAACCCAACCCAACCCAACCCAACCCAACCCAACCCAACCCTACCATACCATACCATACCATACCCTACCCTACCCTACCATACCCTACCATACCATACCATACCATACCCTGTCTTGCCCTGCCGTAACCCATCCTGCCCTCCATACAGTGTTTCAAGTCCAAACCTTTTTTTTTAACTCAAGATCAGGCCTGCTATGTTAATCACGATCTTTTATAACTCCCATCACAATATCTGTTGGAAGTCTTCTGACGTGTTGGTCAAGGAGGATGTTTTGTACCGGTACCAGCCACTTTATAGAGTGCGGCACACCACCTGTATAGATAACGTGATGTTTGCTTGCACTAGCACAAGGGGCCATCAAGAGCGACCAACGATTCTAGACAAATGTATTTATGGCAGATGTACGTAAGCAAAAGTACATACGGGCAAAATTACATACAAAAGCAAAAGTACGTATAACGGATGTACGTAAGCAAATGTCCGTATGCCCAAAAGTACGCATGGCAGATGTACGCAACCGCATATATACGTAAACGCAAAAGTACGTGAGCGCAAATGTACATAAGCGCAAAATTACGTTAGCGCAAATGTACGTATGCGAAAATGTACCTAAGCGCAAATGTACGTATGCGCAAGTGTACGCAAGCTCAAATGTACGTAAGCGCAAAAGTACCTATGCACAAATGCATGTCTGCACAAATGTACGTAAGCACAAATATACGAATGTATATATGCGCAAGTGTACGTATGCGCAAATGTACATAAACGCAAATGTACGTAACCGAAAAGGTACGTAACCGCAATTTTACGCAAGCGCAAATGTACGTATGAGCCAATATACGCAAGTGCAAATGTACGTTAATGGAATAGTACGTACGGGCAAATGTGTGCAAATGCAAATTTACGTAACCCAAATGCTGGTAAGCGCAAGTGTACATATGGCAGATGTGCGTAACCAAATGTACGTGTTTCAAATGTACGTATGCACAAAAGTAAGTGTTGCAAATGCACAAATGCACAGAAGTGCCACAGCACAAGTCTACATATGACAAATGTACCTATTTCAAATGTACGTAAGAGCTTACGTACCCAACCAAATGTACGTAAACGCAAATGTACGTACTTTGGCTCATACGCACATTTGCTCTTGCATACTACGTTTACGTACATTTACACTTACGTACATGTGCACATATGTACATTTGAGCATACGTGCATGCGTGCGTTTACGTACATTTGCCATACGTACATCTGCGCTTACGTACAATTGCTCTAGTACATCTGCGCTTACGTACAATTGCTCTAGTACATCTGCGCTTACGTGCAATTGCTCTAGTACATCTGCGCTTACGTGCATTTGTCCGGTTACCGCGCCGAACGTGTCAGGACAAGAGGCATGACCGTGCTATGGTCAATTATGGCACAAGTGCAGGCATTTCAGGCACAAGTGCGCCTATTTAGGCAGTTCGGCACAGCGGCTCCACACGGAGTCACGTGATGTCACGAGGTAACAGGTCGGCCTGCCCACAATCTATAATATGATGCTCGAGTCTTGTGTTTGTAGCACGGGAGTACGTCAGACATAACCTGTCAATGAAGGGAAGGGAGGGGGGAGCAAACCCAGCGTTAATGGAGGGGGGGGGCAATGCTATCGCTGTGGAGTTTTCAATAGTATTGGAGAAAGTCGGCCTCGCGGTAGGGTTTTCGCATGTACAGCCCTCGTAGCTACTCTACTGGATCTCCTAGCCAACGCTATCGCTGTCGCTCGTCCAGCACAGCTAAGGTCGCTTGATGCTGGTGTGCTGAGTAATGACAGATATATATTAGCACATGCATCATTTCGAATGTCGAAATTGGAGCGATATTATTTATATCTTCGAGGCGAACGCGTATATTAGCACAGCAGGATGCCGCTACTTGTACGGCCATGGTGTATCCTCATGGCTACAGTCGTGAACTATCCCCGTCCCCACGCCATCTGGCGTGACGATTGCGGTGTGATGGGCGCTAAATGGCCAAACCTGGTCGGGGACGAGTGGTCTAAGGGTAAGATGCTCGTCTCGCAATCGAAAGATTGTGGGTTCGAATCTCAGCTGTCGCTACTCTTCGCCCGCGACCAATCGGCGTGAGAGATTGGCGACGCTATATATATGACTCAACGGTCGACGTGTCGTAAAACCAATAACCAACCAAACCTGGTCGATGCGCCCTAAAACTCAAATAACCAACCAACGAGCGCGGCGCGGTGTGACCCTGTTGTGACGTGCAAACCTCTCGACCTGCAGAGGGCTGGTCAATAAGGTGGGCTGTGACCCGGCCGTCATCGAATACGTCACCATGGGCACCGTCATCCAGGAGGTGAAGACGAGCAACATCGCGCGCGAGGCCATGCTGGGCGCCGGCTTCTCGCAGAAGACGCCGGGGCACACGGTGACCATGGCCTGCATATCGTCGAACGTCGCCATGTCAACCTGTACGTACTCCAGAAAAATGGCCGAAGCCATGTGGTGTATGGGACCGCCACCGGCTGCCAAATGCCGCTATAGTTAACATTCGGAGCATGGTTGGCAAGTGCTTGGCATGTACTAGTTTTGGCCGGTTTAAACGATGGTTTAAACTGGCTGGTCAAAGGGAGTTCTGGCCACCTGGTGGTTTCAGCCGGCTAACACTCGTTCCACTTTCTGGTGTTAACCACCTGGTCGCGAAGCTATTCACTGAAATATGCTACTGAAGAAGAAGCTTCATGATTCATTGTTAGGATCTGATGCACCATGCCCCATGGGAATTTCATCAGTCATCCATATTTTACTCTTTCATTATAGTAAGATACGCCCCTGTGATTTCGTGTCAGACAAATGCTATGGACAAACATTATCTGAGACTGACGTCTTCTGCTCATGTCTGAGACTTGCACCCTCCTCATGACTTATCTGTATTCTTCCACTTTAAGTGCCCTCTCCCGCATTAGGTGCCCGAAATGGTATCTAATCTAATTTGTATTGAATCTATTGACACCATTTGTATCTAATTAGTATTGAAGAACTAGGTTTGTATCGTTAGCAGGTACTTAGGTTCATATTTAATTCAATAGCGATCCATGTGACTGATTTGCTTAAGAGCAAAGGTCACAAGATTAAGTAGTTCTAAGATGCGAACAACATTGTTGGTACAACACAATGGAAATCACGCACTTACGCTGTTTATCCTCGTAAAAATGTGTCTGATATGAGTTATTTTCAGTCTGTAAAGCATTGTAACAAGGTCAACAAGATACACTTAGCTGAGCAATGCGTCGTAGCAAAATGTCCAGACTGGCCATGTCAGTTTGGCACACTAAAACACAAAGCGGATACCAATAGCATTGTGCCACAAAGGCACAGATTGGCAGTAACAAACAATGGAATGGAAAAAAAACATTCCGTTATTAGTGCTGAGATGGTAACTGGAACATGATATTGTTCAGCTTGTTTTGTTTGCGGGCTGGATTATGTGTGGGTATTTCTGCACGTGTGTGGAGGTGGCATTCAACATCATCCAAATGTTTTGCCCTTCCATTCGATTGCGTGCAATTTGTTCTCAAATGAAGTAAGTGAAGAGCGTTGCATTTTTATTCACCTTTATATGCTTGATTGTTGGGATCCATGTAGCTTTGTGGATATAATGGTAGATGGAAATTTGGGGATGTATTACACTTTGCGAATAACGCTTTCGGTCTTAGCCGGTTTTGGCCGGCTTTAACTAGCTGAAACCAGTTTTAGCTGCTGACATATCTGAAGCTGGCCTAAGCCGGCTTTTTGCCAGCCAGCCTTGATTTGGAGACATGTTGTGGACTCCACATTTGTTAGTTTTTCTGGCTTCAGGACGCTTGGGCTGTTGTGGTTTTACAGTGCTCTAGCTCTAGCTCGGTAAATATTAACAACTTTGTGGGAGCATCGCAGTCTGCCTTAGCCACCCCACAATGAGTGACATATTGCATTTTAATACGGGTACATATTGTGCTTTGGCTTAACATCAGGTATCACCACTATGTCGAGTCAATGAGGTGTGCAAATTACAGAGGACAATGTCTGGGACGAAGTCAGTTAGTTAGTTATTTGAGTTTATGGGCGCTTCGACCAAGTCTGACCAAGCCTGTGACGAAGTCAGAAATTCTTCCCGATGGAAAGTACCCAAGTCTTCGCGACTTGCTACAATGATATCGGGATCAGGTACAATAGCCAATTTGAAGTGGGGTGCAATATTCATTCTAGTTCGAGATGCAATCACGGAGAAGCCGGCTTGATGTAAAGTGGAACGCAGGGTATTCTTTTATGTACCATATGCATTCGCCCCAGGCACCCCATGCATTCACAACCAATCCGGACCGCATTATGGTCAAAATGTGCTTGATCCGTGACCGGCAGGTGTGGCGTATACACCTAGCCCGTGACCGACAGGTGTGGCGTATACACCTAGCCCGTGACCGACAGGTGTGGCGTATATATCTAGCCCGTGACCGACAGGTGTGGCGTATACACCTAGCCCGTGACCGACAGGTGTGGCGTATATACCTAGCCTGTGACCGACAGGTGTGGCGTATATACCTAGCCCGTGACCGACAGGTGTGGCGTATATACCTAGCCCGTGACCGACAGGTGTGGCATATACCTAGCCCGTGACCGACAGGTGTGGCGTATATACCTAGCCCGTGACCGACAGGTGTGGCGTATATACCTAGCCCGTGACCGACAGGTGTGGCGTATATACCTAGCCCGTGACCGACAGGTGTGGCGTATACACTTAGCCCGTGACCGACAGGTATCGGGCTCATCAGTGCCGGAGTGTACGACACGTGCGTGGCCGGCGGCGTGGAGTTCATGTCGGACGTGCCGATCCGGCACTCCCGCCAGATGCGCTCGCTCATGCTGCGCGCCAACCGCGCCAAGACGCTCGGGACTCGACTCGGCCTGCTGGCCTCGATCCGGCCGTCTTTCTTCGCGCCGGAGGTGGGTGGGCTGACGTGTCGCGCGCTCGGCAGCCACTTGCTCCTGGGGCCCAACCAGTCCGGCTTGACACTGCGCCGGTGGCATGAATGCCACCGGCGCATCCTCTGCAAGCTCTCCTTTCAAATACCGGGTGCCTACTATTAAGCGTTTACACACACATTGTGTGCTGAATGACCAACGCAGCCGATGCGCCCGTAAACCCAAATAGCCAACCAAACAAGCATTTACACACACGATGATACGGCCTAAGCTTTGCCTTGACGTCTTAAGACGATTTGGACTTACTAAGTCACACGGTTACTGCCACGTGTACGAAAAGTGTCCGTGACGTCGGTACCAGGGTGGAGCCGATGGCGGTGGCAGTGGACTGGTCTGGTCCCGAGAGCGCCACCACACTGGCGGCTCGCGCCAACGTACAGGTTCACCAGCGCGTCGCCTCTAATTCCGAGCAGGAGTGAAGAGTTCTGTTTGGCTGGTGGGGCAGCTTCCCCTGAGCTGAAAATCCATTCACTTTTCTCCCGCCAACCAGAGGTTCTGCACCGAGCACCGAGCCTTAGAGGTGTGTGGTGGACAACTCGGCATGATGCCCAGTCTCTGCAACTGCTCATGCTGCGTGGTCCAAGATTATCGTAATTTGGGTTCGTTTGGATAATTTCGTGACCAATATGGTCCCATGTAGCTCAAAACTTTTCCATTGAGCTCACATAGTGGGCGCTGTATGACCATCGCGGTCGATGCGCCCCTGAGCCAAAATAACCAACCAACCAACTATTGAGCTACATAGTTGTGCACAAGGATAGGTGAAGTGTGCATTCCATTACAGATGAAGTGTACCGTGGCAGTGGCGGTGGCTATTAGCTTTGCAACGAGCCGACTGTTCGATCAAAAAGTGCCCCCAAACTTTACACCTCTACGATACACCTCGCTTTCGGCTATGAGTTTTCAGGGTGTTTTTGAAGTCAGCTATGTTTGGTGCGGTTGAAGGATGTGTTGGTGATCAGGTGGTATCTTAGTGTGTTGCATTCTTAGCGTCGTGTGTTGACATCCATGCATTATGTCGTTGTGCGTCTGCTGTAAGCATCTTTGGTTCTATGCTGATTTAAATAAGTGTGGCGAGAACAATTGTCGGCCTGCTGAAGCGCCGGCCGAGAGCAGCTGCTCGGAGCCGGCTGTCCCACTGACGGCTGCTCTGGCGGTCAGCTGCCAGGCATTGCCGAGTTCAGCACCGGCGAGGTGATGGGCCACTCGGCCGATCGGCTGGCCGCCGCCTTCGGCATCAGCAGGCCCGACCAGGACGAGTTTGCCACGCGCTCACACATGCTGGCCATGCAGGCGCAGAAGGCCGGCCTGCTCTGCGACGTGATCCCCGTCAAAGGCGAGTGCAGACGCTCACCGATACGATACGGGGACGAGCAGTCTAGGGGTAAGGTGGCCATCTCGCAACCGAAAGGTTGTGGGTTCGAGTCCCACCTGTCGCTACTTTTTCCACCTGCGAACGGTCGGCTCGTTGCAAAGCCAGTAGCCGCCGCCACTGCCGCGGTACACTTCATCTGTGATTGAATGCACACTTCACCCTCTCTCGCCCTCGGTCATATCTGGTCGGTGCACGGCAGGCCCAAATAATAATGTTTTGATAATCAACGCAGCCGAGCGAGTCCTGGCTGCGACCCGACACCAGTTCGCTGCTACAAATATTGACAGATCATTCCCTAATCGCGGCATTTGGAGACATTTGCACTCCCGCAAAAGTGAACTTTGACATTATCTATCGCCCATCGTAATCACCTCATCCAACTGTAACAATAAGGAATATGTTGCGCCGTGAGCGCAAAATGACCGATGTAGTTGACGCACGCTAAAACAGAAATCCACGACCATCAGAAACATGACAACTAACTTGTATGAAAACATATTTTTCAGCTCCATTTCAGTGTTTCATTGCTAAAAATTACCTCAACTTGCAGTGCAAGAAGTCCCTGCGCTGTGTATGTATGCGAAAATAAATTTAATCATTTGTTGGGCCAATCACCAAATAATTGAGAAGTGTTTTTTCATGGCCATTGATAGTCATGCGGTATAAGATGACATATTCCAGAAGATACGATCTCATATCACTTGGAGCACGGATTCTCAGGGCTATATATTACGTGTACGCTCAGAACGGTTAATACCGGACACTTGTATAGTAGTGTTGTTGTGTCTTAAATTCCGTTGAGTTGCTTATCCAGTTTTTGGGCGCTGTATAACCTACGCAGTTGATGCGCCCCTAAACACCAATAACAACAACAGTTGCTTATCCAGGAATTAGCAAGGTATTCATCTTCTTAGAGTGAATTCTTCACCAGCAACTGGGTGATTGTCTGCTGTGTCGAAAAGCACTGATTTAAGAAGCCTCACCGATGTACTTTGTGCCTTGGCGTCTTTAGAGTTGTGCGGCGGACAACTCGGCATGACGCTCCGCCCCTGTAAGTGAATGCGTGGTTTCTGACGACTATGCGATCATGACCTTGTGTCTCGGTGACCCGACGATACCCTGCGATACCCGACGACTCCATGAGGCGATCTCCCACGACCACGCGACCGTAATTCTCGTCTGCGAGTAGCTGTAGCTGTAGCTGTAGCTGTGTGACACAACTGTGTGCTACTGAGCTGTGTGACACAAACTGTCCCGGCGGGCACCGTTTGGCTTGCGTCTGCCTCACTGGTGCCGCTGCGTGACGCACGTGACCCGTGCGTGACCGGTGCGCGCCCCGGGCAGTGCCGGGCAAGCCGGCCATGGTGGAGGCGGACAACGGCATCCGGATCACGCCCCCCGCCAAGATGGCGGCCATGAAGGCGGCGTTCGTGAAGCCGCACGGCACGATCACGGCGGCCAACTCGTCCTTCCTGACGGACGGCGCGTCCGCCTGCCTCATCACCACCGAGGAGAAGGCCAAGCAGATGGGCTGGAAGCCCAAGGCCTACCTGCGCCAGCTGACGTTCGTCGGCCAGGACCCGAAGGACCAGCTGCTGCTCGGGTGAGTGGGTGTCGACCGTCCGGTCGACAGCGGTCGGATGCGGAGCGCGTCCGGGCCGACCGGTGCGGCCACTGGCGCCGCGTGCTGGTGGTGCTGGCGGTGGATTGGTACCCGTGGCAGCGCGCCGACCACTTGGTCAATTATGTGCCCGTCGTCGTGCGCTGGCTTGTTGTCGTGCGCTGGCTTCCTGTCATGGGTGTGTCGTTCGCGGGCAAACGGCTGAGGCGCGGTTTCTGCCATCTGTGCAGGCCGTCGTTTGGGCGGGATCAAGAACAGGGCCTTGCAAGGTGTGCATTGCGTCCGTGCCCACTTGCGATATAGGTGCCAATTTAAGTCGATCTGTCCACCAACGTGTGCTGAAACTGAACTGCACAGGATTGTGACCAACCGTTTTGACGACAATGTATTATTACTTTCTACAACCGGCGACACCAGACCCACCACCGGTCGACGACGGATGTGACACCAGCCGACCGCCGATCCGCCACCCCGCCGCAGGCACCGTGTGTGTGAGCGACAGTGCAGACGGCGGACTGCACGGCACGACGCCGCTGGTGTGGTGACGTCTCTGTCTCTGTGTTTGTCGCAGACCTACGTACGCCACACCCCGCGTGCTCGAGAAGGCTGGCCTGAAGAACCAGGACATCGACGTGTGGGAGTTCCACGAGGCGTTCGCAGTGAGTGTCGCCCCTCCCGCTGCCGGAGGACATGCGCCGCTCTGACGCCACTCGAATGGATTAATCGGAGCTGGCAAACAGTATATGCTTCATTGATATATTACCCGTTTCATTCTCTCCGACTCGATGCATATGCCTGATTCAGTGGTAAGTTGCATAATTACCTGGCCGTGCAGTCCCCAGATGAATGAATATTGGTTGGCATGACAACTTTAGGTGTCCACACAATTGCAATAACATGGGTTATAGTGAGAGGGCAGTAAGTTTCGGTCACGAACGTTTCCCCGTGCGAGCTGAGCCAGTCGATCTCGCCTGGGACTTCAAACGTGAATACCTGCCGTGTTCGGTGCCATGCTGCCATTCTCCCGATGACGCAAGCCTGCCTCTTCGATACAGGGCACTGGTCCTCCCCGTCACCTCTCCGTTTTACCCCCAGGGTCAAATTCTGTCCAACATGGCTGCCATGGACTCGGACTACTTCGCCAAGACCAACATGGGTCGTTCGACCAAAGTCGGCGCTCCTCCCATGGACAAGTTCAACCTGTGGGGCGGATCACTGAGCATTGGTCACCCGTTCGGCGCCACAGGTGACGGGCCGCCCGGTGTACAGCGTCACACGTGTCTGGGTCACCTCCTCACCCACTGTCCACGCCACAGGTGACGGGCCGCCCGGTGTACAGCGTCACACGTGCCTGTGTCACCTCCTCACCCACTGTCCACGCCACAGGTGACGGGCCGCCCGGTGGACGGCGTCACACGTGCCTGTGTCACCTCCTCACCCACTGTCCACGCCACAGGTGACGGGCCGTCCGGTGGACGGCGTCACACGTGCCTGGGTCACCTCCTCATCCACTGTCCACGCCACAGGTGACGGGCCGTCCGGTGGACGGCGTCACACGTGTCTGGGTCACCTCCTCCTCACCCACTGTCCACGCCACAGGTGACGGGCCGCCCGGTGGACGGTGTCACACGTGCCTGTGTCACCCCTCCTCACCCACTGTCCACGCCACAGGTGACGGGCCGCCAGGTGTACGGCGTCCACGTGTGTGGGTCACCTCCTCACCCACTGTCCACGCCACAGGTGACGGGCCGCCAGGTGTACGGCGTCACACGTGCCTGTGTCACCTCCTCACCCACTGTCCACGCCACAGGTGACGGGCCGCCCGGTGGACGGCGTCACACGTGCCTGTGTCACCTCCTCACCCACTGTCCACGCCACAGGTGACGGGCCGCCCGGTGGACGGCGTCACACGTGCCTGGGTCACCTCCTCACCCACTGTCCACGCCACAGGTGACGGGCCGCCCGGTGTACAGCGTCACACGTGCCTGGGTCACCTCCTCACCCACTGTCCACGCCACAGGTGACGGGCCGCCCGGTGGACGGCGTCACACGTGCCTGTGTCACCTCCTCACCCACTGTCCACGCCACAGGTGACGGGCCGCCCGGTGGACGGCGTCACACGTGCCTGTGTCACCTCCTCACCCACTGTCCACGCCACAGGTGACGGGCCGCCCGGTGGACGGCGTCACACGTGCCTGTGTCACAGTGATAAATTATTCGTGAAATAGGGTGGAATATACCACTTTCTGAACACTCAAACGACATCCTCAATCCATCCAAGAAGTATCGACATCCTGCTCCTTGATCCGTGCTTATGAAGTCTTCGTGTTTCCTTTCTATCACTATCTCGCTTATAAGTATCATGTTCATGCTCTCGATAAGGAATGGTGATACACGAACATTTCGCAACGCAATTTCAGGTAAAGGGAATACATATAATGTGATATGGCATACAATACCAGTTTATAGCATAGGCATTACTCTTCCTATCCCGAATATAGCTTTTCCTAAATTATGAATCTCAAAACAAATGATAAAGGTACAGCCATTATTGCCTAAACCATTGGCTCAAATTTGAGTTTGAATGACGTGAAAATCATTTTAAAGGACACTAATTTCATGGCAAATTTCGACATCCTACTTGCGCTCGTTTCGACATCTCACACCTAACGAAAAACCATTATTTTAACCCTGCTGTGTCGCCTCCTCCTCACCCACTGTCCACGCCGACTGAAACCAGCTGGTGGGGCTTCGCCGTTGGTGTAGTGGCTTTCTCCGGTTGGTCTAGCCGCGACTGGCGTGAGTCGCAACAGTCTCCGCAAGCCCGTGATTCTGCACTGACTTGTGTTGTGATGCGGTTCTCAGGGGTGTTGCGCCCGCGGTAGCAAACGCTCCGCGCCTCTAAAACGTTAAAATCACAGGAATATCGCCTTCCGAGATGATCACTCTTTCGGTGTGTACTTCACCGTGACACTGGATATATGGGTCTTCCGCAAAATGCAGTGCTATATGTACTAACGGGGGAGGTCGGGTGACTCCAGCCGGAGACGTCTGCCTTGGCCCGAGGTTGGAACACTGAGCCGCCGCCGCAACTGATCCGAGGCGAGCTGCTGAGCGTGCCGATCAGGGGCCACAAACCAGACTGCAGACGCCCTGAGCGTGCCGATCAGGGGCCGCAAACCAGACTGCAGACGCCCTGAGCGTGCCGATCAGGGGCCGCAAACCAGACTGCAGACGCCCTGAGCGTGCCGATCAGGGGCCGCAAACCAGACTGCAGACGCCCTGAGCGTGCCGATCAGGGGCCACAAACCAGACTGCGGACGCCCTGAGCGTGCCGATCAGGGGCCGCAAACCAGACTGCAGACGCCCTGAGCGTGCCGATCAGGGGCCGCAAACCAGACTGCAGACGCCCTGAGCGTGCCGATCAGGGCCGCAAAACCAGACTGCAGACGCCCTGAGCGTGCCGATCAGGGCCGCAAACCAGACTGCAGACGCCCTGAGCGTGCCGATCAGGGCCGCAAACCAGACTGCAGACGCCCTGAGCGTGCCGATCAGGGGCCGCAAACCAGACTGCAGACGCCCTGAGCGTGCCGATCAGGGGCCGCAAACCAGACTGCAGACGCCCTGAGCGTGCCGATCAGGGGCCGCAAACCAGACTGCAGACGCCCTGAGCGTGCCGATCAGGGGCCGCAAACCAGACTGCAGACGCCCTGAGCGTGCCGATCAGGGGCCGCAAACCAGACTGCAGACGCCCTGAGCGTGCCGATCAGGGGCCACAAACCAGACTGCAGACGCCCTGAGCGTGCCGATCAGGGGCCACAAACCAGACTGCGGACGCCCTGAGCGTGCCGATCAGGGGCCGCAAACCAGACTGCAGACGCCTGAGCGTGCCGATCAGGGGCCGCAAACCAGACTGCAGACGCCCTGAGCGTGCCGATCAGGGGCCGCAAACCAGACTGCAGACGCCCTGAGCGTGCCGATCAGGGGCCGCAAACCAGACTGCAGACGCCCTGAGCGTGCCGATCAGGGGCCGCAAACCAGACTGCAGACGCCCTGAGCGTGCCGATCAGGGCCGCAAACCAGACTGCAGACGCCCTGAGCGTGCCGATCAGGGGCCGCAAACCAGACTGCAGACGCCCTGAGCGTGCCGATCAGGGCCGCAAACCAGACTGCAGACGCCCTGAGCGTGCCGATCAGGGGCCGCAAACCAGACTGCAGACGCCCTGAGCGTGCCGATCAGGGGCCACAAACCAGACTGCAGACGCCCTGAGCGTGCCGATCAGGGGCCGCAAACCAGACTGCAGACGCCCTGAGCGTGCCGATCAGGGGCCGCAAACCAGACTGCAGACGCCCTGAGCGTGCCGATCAGGGGCCGCAAACCAGACTGCGGACGCCGTGGCCGCCGTGTTTCTGAACCACCGCGGGTACCCGCTGTGCGTCGCAGAGGTTTTTCATTGATTCACCGATGGTCAGGGCTTACGGACGCGCCAACTGTTGCAGGCGTTCGTCTGGCGATGCACGCCGCCCACCGTCTGGTGAAGGAGGACGGCAAGTACGCCCTGGTCGCCGCCTGCGCCGCCGGAGGGCACGTGCGTACCGCCCCGCTCCAACACCGAACACCACACTGCATCCACCAGCCGTACCAAAATCTCACACCGTACCCCTCCCCCAACACAAAAAGTCCCCAGTCAATCTCCTGCCCAACACCGTACAGCGTGCAACCGCTTCGGCCTCAGAATATCTCTCACAATAGCATCCCAGCACCTCGCCACCCTCGAAAAGTATGTGCCCCGGGGTAGATCACCTATTCGCAAGCCTGATCCGCATGTTAACATCCCGCGTACTGTACGTGAGATGGTGGAATGCCGTTCGCGGTGCGATGTGCGATGTAATCACCCTCACTACACCCGATACTCCACAGCAGGGCTGGAAGAAAAATGGCTGCTTCTGGTTTTTTTGGCATCCAGATGGCTCATCTGCTGAATGCGTCGTAGAACCACAAGCAACCAACCAAATTTTCCTCTCCACGTCCACAATTACAAATCACACACAGACATATGTGTATGTGTACACAATACACATACATATAAGAGGGACGAGTGGTCTAGGGGTTAGATGCTCGTCTCACAATCGAAAGATTGTGGGTTCGAATCCCACCTGTCGCTACTCTTCGCCCGCGACCAATCGGCGTGAGAGATTGGCGACGCTATATGACTCAACGGTCGACGTGTCGTAAAAACCAATGACCAACCACAATTACAAATCCAACCCTGCTCACGGGATGGACCAGCACTGGTGGGCGGCGCCACCGCCGAGGACGGGACGCGTCACCATCGAACTGCGTGAATTCGACATCGTAACGCCCATGACATTGCATGAAACGAATCAACCTGATTGATCGATTGTTGGGGGTTTAGAGCGCGTCAACTCAGTTGGATCATATTGCACCAAGAAATAATAGACCACAAATATGTCTTGTCCCCCTACGTCACCAAGCTGCGCAACACTAATGCGAATACCCCCGGGCTGTTCCCGTTCTGTCAAAACTCATAGGTCGTTTTCGATTATAACTCACCCACCCCGCCTCAATAGCAGTAACGAGTGGGATATTGAAGACTAACGACAATACGAGGAATAAAATAGTTCGAGATAAGCGCAACTCAAAAACATTGAAATTAATGTATTATTTTATCTGTATAAGTCAGGTTGGGACAGAATTTGGAATTGCCTCCACGATGCATTTCGTAATGTTGCGCATGTAACTTGTTATTACCGAAATTATCACCGTAGCATTCGAAATGATAGCAGGGCGGTAAATGAAAAGACTGAGTGGTTTCTTGCACCCTTTGGTGAAAATGGGGGCATTCGACCAATTGGTTTTCGTGTCGTTTGCATACCGTTCGAAATGAAGATCTGAACCATGGCAACCCTCCCTTGAATTTGCCATGCACCGTTTCTTGTTATATCTTCCCCAAGCGGTGGTGTCGAGATGGTGCGGCGCCACCACATGATTGTGTCACGTGTCTGGACTGGTGGTGCGCCACCGCCACATGAGTGTGTCACGTGTCTGGGCTGGTGGTACAGCGCCGCCATATGAGTGTGTCACGTGTCTGGGCTGGTGTCGGACAGCGCCACCACATGAGTGTGGCACGTGTCTGGGCTGGTGTCACGTGTCTGGGCTGGTGGTACAGCGCCGCCATATGAGTGTGTCACGTGTCTGGGCTGGTGTCACGTGTCTGGGCAGGTGGTACAGCGCCGCCATATGAGTGTGTCACGTGTCTGGGCTGGTGGTGCGCCGCCGCCACATGAGTGTGTCACGTGTCTGGGCTGGTGTCGGGCAGCGCCGCCACATGAGTGTGTCACGTGTCTGGGCTGGTGTCGGACATGATGGTGCAGCGCCGCCACATGAGTGTGTCACGTGTCTGGGCTGGTGTCGGGCAGCGCCGCCACATGAGTGTGTCACGTGTCTGGGCTGGTGTCGGGCAGCGCCGCCACATGAGTGTGTCATGTGTCTGGGCTGGTGTCGGGCAGCGCCACCACATGAGCGTGTCACGTGTCTGGGCTGGTGTCGGGCAGCGCCGCCACATGTGTCACGTGTCTGGGCTGGTGTCGGGCAGCGCCACCACATGAGTGTGTCACGTGTCTGGGCTGGTGTCGGGCAGCGCCGCCACATGAGTGTGTCACGTGTCTGGGCTGGTGTCGGACATGATGGTGCAGCGCCGCCACATGAGTGTGTCACGTGTCTGGGCTGGTGTCGGGCAGGGTGTCGGCATGATCCTGGAGCGCTACCCGGGAGCGGTGGTGGCGTGATCGTCTCGTCGCTCGCCGTCCTGCGGGCCACCGCGGCAGTAACAATGCAACTGGTGCGTGCCACACGGCGGCCGGCGGTGGGCCGCCGGTGGGGCCTGCCGACGCGCCCAGCAGAGGTGCCAGCCGGGTGTGTCGATGTACGCCTGCTCACAACGCTTACTGAGTCTGGCGAATCAGGTGGGAATTTGAGGTGAGGCGTGGCCAGGTGCAGCGTCGTATATGTGGGCGTGCTAGTCCCATGAGAGGGGGGGGGGCGGGTAGTCTAGGGACAGTTACCAGCCTCGCAACCAAAAAGGTTCGAGTCTCTCCTTTCGCTGCGCTGTCCGAAGCAATGGACACGTCGTGAAAACAATAACCACCTTAGTTCCTTCAAGCTAGGAAATATCTGCGCACTGACATTGTGCAGACACGAGGATATTTTATTATCTTCATATTTGTCGTGTTTCGAGTTCTGAAACATCCTGTGATTTTCATAACCAGGTCATCATATACAGGGTCGAATGGGTGTCACTGAATAGATGACTGGAGGTGATTTATACCCAGTCTGCATCAGCAGCAAAATTTCCGAATACGATGCGCGTGGGAAAGCTTACCAAAACATTATCGAGCCGCCTTTCGGATGTTTTGTTATGTCAGAACCCCGTCTACAAGAGCATATTTGCGTAGACGTTCATAATCGCTTGTGCTCGGAAGTCGCGCTGCTCGTGCAAACGTGGTAATATATTAAGTAAGCGTTGTGAAAAGGCGCAACACACGACGCGTCGTATATCCGTATAGTGGAGTATGTGGCCTGCTGTCGACGGACGCTGCACACACGCTGCAGCTCCACAAGGCGGGAGCCCTGGAGCCACACTGTAATCCCGTAACTGGCTACAGTCGCCGATGACCGTGCGTAGTCGTGCTCCGTGGTTGAGGCGCCGGGCAGCCGCCGGCGAGTATGGGGAGAGTGGTGGCCGCGGCCGCTCCGTGTGTGGGGCCGGCTGACTAGCACGATAGTGTCGCCACTGGTCGTATCTGGCGACGCCGGCAAACTGCTGTGCGATGCCGGTCTCGTTGACGTCTTCTGGTGAAAAATACACGAAAACGTTGCGGTCGATGGAGCGCAGTTTCGGGCAACGACAAACGGCGGCAGTCGCTTTCCGGTGCGAGCTCACCTAGCCGGAGACGCGCTCCTGCAAAAGACACTCGTGTATTGCCCATGGGAGAAACGTTTGTACACGTGCACGTCTCAGCGCGGAGACGGCGTGGATGGTTGCGGCCGAGCGGAGACGGCGTCCGTGCCGACGTCGTGACGTCCGTGCCGACGTCGTGGGCGCCGCATGACGTGGCGTCTGCAGCCGCGGGCGCCGCGCGCGCTCACACAGACTTGAGCTTGGGCAGCACCCGCCTGGTGCCAGGCGCCGTGTTGAATTCAGACGTGACCGTCAGCTGCTTGCTGACGTTCTCGTGGTACTCCTGGGAGCGCGACCGCCAGTCAGATGTGGCGACGGGGCACAGGCAGCGGCGCTGCAGTATCGGGCACGTCTGGCACAAATAGCCTGCGCCAAGCGACACGGACAAAAGTTCCCAGCCCGGGGACCCTGAATTTGGCACGCGACATGACATTTGTGGTAAGGATGTTTGGGGGACACGTTTTGTTTTAAAAAAAAACAATCTCGAGGTTGAAGCAAAAGTGCGATGTTCTATTTTATACATCAATTGAAAATTAGAGAATTAGTTTTCCTGTTTTATTTCCAGTTTCTTTTTTTCACTTCCAGTTCTTGAGTGCAACAATATCCTTGCATCAGGTGGAAGTCACAACCAAATATGAGGTCCACGCTTCAACCCGTCTCTCGTCAGCCATTTACAGATTCAGGGAGGCGGGGGTTGGAAGCATTCCGGCAGCCCAGTAGGTGGGGTGTTGTAGTCTTGATCGCACGATCGTGGGTTTGAATCCCACAACCGGCGTGATGGCCGAGTCTACCGATCGGCGTGAGAGGTTGGCAACGCTGTACGACCCAGCAATTTCGATCAGTTTCCACTGCCTGTGACGAACCAGTTTCCACTGGTTAAAATATTGGTTTTTCGTTATGTGTGTGATGTGGAAACGACACGGTAGGACGTCGAAATTTGCTATGGAATTAGTGTCATTTAAAATGATTTTGATGTCTTTCAGATTCAAATTTCAGCCTATGATGTAGGTACTTATGACTTCATCATTTGGTTTGAGATTCATAATTTAGGAAGAACTATATTCAGGATAGAGGAAATAATACCTATGCTATAAACTGGTATTGTATGCCATATCACATTTTAGGCAATCTCTTTACCTGAAATTGCGTTGCGAAATGTTCGTGTATCACCATTCCTTATCGAGAGCATGTACATGATACTTATAAACGGGATTCTGTTAGAAAGGAGTCACGAAGACTTCATAAGGACGCATCAAGGAGCAGGATGTCGATTGAGTGCTCAGAGAGTGGTATATTCCACCCTATTTTACGAATAATTTATCACTGGCCTGTGAGGATACGTAATTTCTTGGACCGGAGGGTGTCGCTGGACTGCTAGACTCGTCGGCGTCAAGTGCGCCGTCGTCTCGGTCGGTCGAATACATCGCGCCATCGAATGTGTCGTAAAATAACCCAAGGGGCATTCCGGCATTACTATCCACAAAGGTTAATGAAATCAGACGTCTCGAAGAATAAGCACATTTTACGAAGAGTATTATATAGTGCTTGCTCCAAGCTCGCTCTTCAAAAGTGCACATGATAGTGATAAACCTGCCGGCTTCGACGCATTTACGCTTGTCATTGGCTGCAAGGTCTATATTATTGAGCCCAATAACTGCTGCAATTTTTGAGTCCTGCTTTCACCGCTCAGCCTTGGATCTGCTTTTTAAATTGTCACTGCATCAACAGTGCTTCCTCTCAAATTATCGCGCCGGATTTTTTTTTTGGAGAATAGGAAGCGTGTTCTACGGCGGCGTTCTCACGTCGTGCGAAGCGCCGCGCCACTGATACCGACCGAGACGATGGCGCACTTGACGCCAACGAGTCGAGCAGTCCAGCGGCATCTGCCGTTCCAAGAAATTACGTGTGCTCACAGCCAGTGAAAACTGATCGAAACTGCTGGGGATAAAAATTGCAAACCGGTGACCGTCACGTGGATGGGAAAACCATTTGATCCCACCTGGTGTGCATCGTCCGCGCATCTGTGGTCGTCTGCACACCGTGCAAACACTTCTTTTGTTTTGCGAGCCACCTTTGCGGAAAATAGTGCATTCGCGGCAGTGCACGTCATGTCAGCTCCTTACTCATATTAGCTAATATATGACGATATTTGTCGTGGCGCACCACGTACAGAGCGTGACAGCTCTGTCACGCTATGTTGTGGTGCGCCAGGTGCAGCTGTCACGCTATGCCAGATAATTGCCATGTCACGGTATGCCAGGGTCGCCACACGACATTGTGCCGATGACATGCCCCGCCACTACACACCATGTGTGGCATGGTATGATCGCGCCGCGCCAGTGCCGACGGTAACACGACCCACCCGCCGCTACAACTACCACCGACACGAATTTCGGCCGCCACAAATGTCAACCGCAACACAAAACTTCCGGGACTTCGCTTCTACGCGGCCCGACTTGTACTGCAAGAACTTCGCCGCGGTATTACTTCTAAACGGAAAAATGTTCACCAGAAAACAGCTACGCGATATTACTTTTCCTGCAAACAATCTACAAATATGCTATGCGGCACGACTTCTACCGCGAACACCTGTGTACATTAATCCCATACGACAAAACTTCTGCAAAGAAAATCAACACCGCATTACTTCTACGGCAAATATATTTGCAAACTACTTCAACGCGACAAGACCTATACTTGAAGACTTAAGAAAAAAGTGAAAGCTATGTGAAAGCTTCGTGGTATTGCTTTTGAGGAACATTGACATTCGTATCGCCCGTAAGAAATGCCTACATGTGCCTCTCGGTGTAGTATAAGATGAACATCAGATTACTTTTGGGAGTCGTGCTGTAGGACGATAGGGATGCGCGATGTTCCCCTCTACAAAAATGTGTACAAACCGGACGTCCAGCCCCCTGACCCCTTGACCTATGAGTGATGGCTTCCGTTTCGTGTGTTAGGGGAGGACCTCGGTGTCGGGAGCTCCAATAATGATCCAGGAAGTAATCGCATCAACTGCATTCCAAGGGTGGCTAGTTTCAGTATATAATCTCAACATAACAAAAAGTTGGACACGCATTTTTCTGTAGAAATACATTCGCACAGAATCATGTCGCTCTAACCATGTTTGTAGCTGAAGTAGCGCGCCTACCTGGAAGCACGGCACGATGCACAGGCTGACTGAGCAGCCGCGACACATGTACTTGGTCTTGCGGCGCAGAGTGCGGCCCTGCGAGTAGACGGTGTTCCAGCAGTGCGCGCAGGAGACGGCCGGCCCGTCCCGCAGCTGGGGTGCGTGCGGCCGACCGGACCGAGACGACACGGGCTGTCGGTGGCAGCCAGTCACACTGTGACGGTCCACACCGCCGTCTGCACCAGTCAACACCGCCGCCTACACAATAAACCACCGCCTGCACCAGTCAACACCGCTGCCTGCACAATAAACACCACCGCCTGCACCAGTCAACACCGCTGCCTGCACAATAAACACCACCGCCTGCACCAGTCAACACCGCTGCCTGCACAATAAACACCACCGCCTGCACCAGTCAACACCGCTGCCTACACCAATCAACGGCCACTTTGTTCCTTCAGAAACAAAACAAGTGTAGTTAAAATGCACGTTCTTCAGATCCGATCTTACCACATCATGATAACGATTTCGCAAAAACAGTCTTAATCGGCTATATTTGGGGTCAATGGTGCAAAGGTTATGGAGATAGCCGCGAGCTCCAAATATGGCTGATACTTTGCTATAACAAGAAAAACATGGGGACGTCTGGCGCCCTTTCCACATATTCAATGGCGCGTAAGCTAAAAGGGAAAACTACGTCCAGGACACAAAAACTCGCGACGCTTTCATGCCTTCTCATAGAATACAATCATACAAAACGCTCGGAGGGCAACAATATATGCGGGCAAATACTCGCGAAGCCGCACAAGCACACTTCCTTTTTTGCCCCGTAAAGGACCAAAAAAATGAAAAGAGGCACTTCCCTTTTCCCTTTATCCTGCCCACATTCCAGCAGGCTCCAATACCACCCAGCCAGACCATCAGAGCTCCCTTGTTTTCCTACTCAGTGCCGCCCACGTTGCAGCAGGTCCCAGGGCTACCCAGCTAGGCAGTCACAGAGTTCGTGGTGGTGGTGGATTGGAGTTTAGAGGCACGTCGACATCCAGGGTCATTTTGCGCCCATGTCACAGAGTTCGCTTGCTCGGCATTCACCCTTGCTTCGGTACTCCGTTGACCTCTTGCCCGCGGCAGATGGATGGCCACTTTTCGCCAACAGCGCCAGTTTCAGAGGCCTCAGCTGTCCTGTTCAACCACCCTCAGTTACCTCAGCCCGTTGCAGAGGCCTCAGCTGCCCTGTTCAACCACCCTCCGTTACCTCAGCCAGTTTCAGAGGCCTCAGTTGTACTTTTCTACCATCCTCCGTTACCTCAGCCAGTTTCAGAGGCCTCAGTTGTACTGTTCAACCACCCTCAGTTACCTCAGCCAGTTTCAGAGGCCTCAGCTGTCCTGTTCAACCACCCTCCGTTACCTCAGCCAGTTTCAGAGGCCTCAGCTGTCCTGTTCAACCACCCTCCGTTACCTCAGCCAGTTTCAGAGGCCTCAGCTGTACTGTTCAACCACCCTCCGTTACCTCAGCCAGTTTCAGAGGCCTCAGTTGTACTTTTCAACCACCCCCCGTTACCTCAGCCAGTTTCAGAGGCCTCAGCTGTACTTTTCAACCACCCCTCCGTTACCTCAGCCAGTTTCAGAGGCCTCAGCTGTCCTGTTCAACCACCCTCCGTTACCTCAGCCAGTTTCAGAGGCCTCAGCTGTACTGTTCAACCACCCTCCGTTACCTCAGCCAGTTTCAGAGGCCTCAGCTGTACTGTTCAACCACCCTCCGTTACCTCAGCCAGTTTCAGAGGCCTCAGCTGTCCTGTTCAACCACCCTCCGTTACCTCAGCCAGTTTCAGAGGCCTCAGTTGTACTTTTCAACCACCCCCAGTTACCTCAGCCAGTTTCAGAGGCCTCAGCTGTACTGTTCAACCACCCTCCGTTATCCCAGCCAGTTTCAGAGGCCTGAGCTATCCTGTTCAACCACCCTCCATTACCTCAGCCAGTTTCAGAGGCCTCAGCTGTCTTGTTCAACCACCCTCCGTTACCTCAGCCAGTTTCAGAGGCCTCAGCTGTACTGTTCAACCACCCTCCGTTACCTCAGCCAGTTTCAGAGGCCTCAGCTGTCCTGTTCAACCACCCTCCGTTACCTCAGCCAGTTTCAGAGGCCTCAGCTGTACTGTTCAACCACCCTCCATTACCTCAGCCAGTTTCAGAGGCCTCAGTTGTACTTTTCAACCACCCCCCGTTACCTCAGCCAGTTTCAGAGGCCTCAGCTGTCCTGTTCAACCACCCTCCATTACCTCAGCCAGTTTCAGAGGCCTCAGCTGTACTGTTCAACCGAGATTCGAGCGCGATGGCGCATTGCATCGACACATCTTCTGCATGGCACCGATGGATATATTACACTTCAGAGCCACAATTCAGACTACAAAAGGAACAAATCGGTCGCGCCGTGCATCGACTCCACTTCTTGACGCCGCGACACGCACCAGATGTGTTCATACGCGATGGCGTGCACGTCCCCAGACCGCCTGACACATCTCGTCGTCTGCTGATGGGCCGGCGCCAGAGCTAAATATACCGACAGACCACCGTCTGCACCACCACACGTCGGAGGTGTCTAGATCACGTCCACTGCCAGCTACCTGAGGCTGGACTCAACCGCACTGGGCGCATACCGAGGCCGGCCATTGGCGCATATAATGCCGTCGTGGTACCAAATGTAACCAACAACGCCGTGAATAAATATGTCGGTCGAGTTTGGCCAAGCACCATCGCTATAGCACTGCAGCCACAAGACGACTCAATCATTATGCCAGTTGTGGAATTTGAACACATGGTTTTGCGATCACGGGTAGAATTCCCTACCGACCGAGCCACTGGGACCCCTCGCGCAGTGATAAAACAATGGTTTTCGTAAGGTGCGAGACGTCGGAACGAGTCCAGTAGGATGCCGAAATTCGCCATGGAAACGATGTCGCTTAACATAACTTATATGTTCTCCAAACAACCTTGATCCAACAGCGTGCACATTTTTCATTTACTTTGAGATACCTAATTTAGGGATAATTATTTTAGAGATAACGATACAAAATACCTATCCTTATGAACCGATATTGTATAACAGATCACATCATAGGTAATCATCTTACCTGAAATTGTGCTCAGAGATGTTCGTGCATCACAATCTGCAATTGTGCGTATAGGCATGGTATTTATCAACAAGTCTATTAGAAATTAGACATGAAGACTTCATAAAGACTCATCACGAAGCACGATGTCGATAGTTCGTATGGAGGGATATCGATTCAGTGTTCAGAAGTGGTATATTGCACCCGATTTGTCCAATAGTTGAGCAATGCCCTCGCGTTGTGCGATATACCAGGGCGACATCCCGTTGGGTACATCACGAGCGAGACCGAGTAAGTTCCATTTCTTGGAAAATGGATTTGATTTTGTTTAAAGCTTCTCGGTTAGCTTTGTCACTTTCCAAAATTTGGCACCAAACAGTAAATATATTCAGGCATAGAAGCAAGGAGGTTATGGCACGGCATACGTGCATATTTTACATTACGCGGTAAACACATATTTTACTCAGACTAAATAATACACCCAAGCTCGTTAGTTAATTATTTGGGCTTTAGGGCGCGTCGACAACTATGGTCATATTGCGCCCAGTATATATACACCCAAGTATATATACACAGTATATATAGTATATATACACCCAAGCTCATTACATCGAATCTAATTGCAAGTGAATCGGCAACAACACACAGCTGACTATGGTAATACTCCACACTGGACATCCTGTGAGACTAAAGGACGACACCGTCCGTCAAAACCAGCCACCGTCATTCCACACAGAAGCACGCACTGGGAAAAGTAGATCCTTCGCTTGTGTCAGAAAACATTGACTCACTCATTTTTGTTTGCAAAACAATTGTAATGGCCTTGCGGAGCTGAAGGACAAGTTTTTCTTTAACGAAAAGTCTTCCATAATACACGCAACAGGGATCGATTGGTTCTTTGGGCTTAAAGGCGCGCCAACTACAGCGTCATTTGGAGCTCATACGCGAAAAGAAGCTTAAACAGTTTGCGCTTAAACAGCATCACTGTATTGGCAGGACTCCTGCCGCTCACCATTGACGCGAGGATGGGTCGAGGCGGCTTGGTGGACTCTACCTCCAGCTCGGGCGCGTCTGCAACGCTGCCGTCGCCCACCAGGAACACTGCAAGATATCGCGACAGTGCTACGTCACAGCCCCTGTCCACCCAGCTCCTGCAGCAGACCCACATAGCACCCCAGCCCTGGAGCAGACCCGCACACCACCCACAACTGGAGCAGACCCACACGCCACCCACTACTGGCGCAGACCCACACACCACACCACTCCTGGAGCAGACCCACATAGCACCCACAACTGGAGCAGACCCACACAACACCCACAACTGGAGCAGACCCACACAACACCCACAACTGGAGCAGACCCACACGCCACCCACTACTGGCGCAGACCCACACAACACCCACAACTGGAGCAGACCCGCACACCACACCACTCCTGGAGCAGACCCACACACCACCCACAACTGGAGCAGACCCACACAACACCCACAACTGGAGCAGACCCACACAACACCCACAACTGGAGCAGATCCACATACTATCTCATCCCTGGAGCAAACCCACATGCCACTTCATTCCTGGGGTAGACCCGCACATCACCCACTACTGGAGAAGACCCACATACCCCTAGAGCAGACCTACACACCACCCCGCTCCTGGAGCAGACCCACATACCCCATCCCTGAAGCAAGTCCACTCCACTCCAATCCTACCCTTTATCCCACCCTTGGAGCAAGCCGTCATACCACCCTCACCACCCCTGGAGCAGACCCACATACCGCCTCACCCTGGGGCAGACACTACATACCACCCCACTCCCGGGGTGCAAGCGTTCAGGTGGGTGAACAAGTCCAGTTCTGGGGGGGGGGGGACTGTACCTTGGCCGGTGGCGGTGTCCGGTATGACGGGCGTGGACATTTGCTTGTGGATGCCGACCACGGCCCGCGGCGAGCTGACCACCGGCGTCGACATCTGCTTCACCAGCTGACTTGTCTCGGCTGTGACCTGGACACGACACCACCCCGTGACGTCACAACTCTCCAGCAGGGGCGGACACACGCATCGACACTGGGGGCGCATGGCACTGCGGTAGTCGTAAGTAACGACATAACTCGTCAGCAGGGGCGGACACACGCATCAGCACTGGGGGGCACAGGGCACTGCAGCAGTCGTACGTAACGACATAACTCGTCAGCAGGGGCGGAAGAAGAAGAACCATGGGTTCTTTTACGACGCATTCAACCGCTAGGTCATATAGCGTCGCCAACCTCTCGCGCCGATTGGTCGCAGGTGGACTCGGTAAATGCCGTCGGTTGTGAGATTCGAACCCACGATCTTGCGATCAAGAGTACGACGCTCTACCAACTGAGCTACCGCGGCCCCCGTCAGCAGGGGCGGACACACGCACCGACACTGGGTGGCACAGGGTACTGCAACAGTCGTACGCACCCACACCATGCTTGCTCGGTCAGCGCCCCCTCCTAACAGGGCAGCTGTCATCCCAAAGTGAATTATATCCGTTCCTGGTCGATTGATTTCACATGGTCGACAAGAAAACAGTGAACTGGTGCATATGTAGCATTCCTTTTCTGAAGCACTGATTACTATTATCTCTGTACAAAACTCAGCTCTGCGCAGCATACCTGTGAGTCAACGCATGGTAACTTCTACATGAACAGTTGGGGAGGGAGAAGTATGGTAGGGACACTGTCGCTCGGTGCAAATTCGTGAAATTAGTGCTAATCCGATTTCTTTGGGTCGCTTCTTCACCAATTTCAATCTTCACTTTCTTCCTCAGTTTGAAAATATTCGTGATATATAGCCCAGAAACGTACCACAATAAGCGGTATATCTAAATGTTTATTTGGGAAGGGGATATATTCTGAATGCTCCTTTCGTCCTCTCCCAAATGGTGCACACCTTAATGTTACATCTACTGCAAAAAAAATATACATACTGACGTCAAAAATGCGCAATAACACAATAACACGAGGGGGAGGTGAACTTGGTTCAACGACAGGAGAGACTTAAGTCACAATAACTCTGTTTTTGAACAAACTTCTGGAAGGCAAGCGCTATGTTATGCTCGTACCCACTAAATCAGCAGCGTTCAAGGTAATAGCGAGACGTTGTTTGTTTGTAGAAGTAGATAATTTGGGCAAACAGCGGCGTAGCCTGTGGAACAATTCTCGTCCGGGGTTGGTGATGGATGTCAATGTAATACGTAGTGTGGTGCAGTTTCCTGCCTGAAGCCACATAGGCAATACGGAGTGTCAAAAATCTGGACAGTGTCGAGATGTGCGCTGAGCTTTGCTACACCCAGTCTTAGTCGAGTGCAAATGGTGTCACTGTGTTTCGTTGCTAGATGAAGAATGCACGCATTCCTGGTGTGCTAATTATTTCTGCAGCTCGTTTTTAAACGTTGTGACTACTTTGTTGTTAAGCGGATATGAAGATTGCTGCATTTATTATTTTATGTTTGGTATGAATGTGATTCTTTAACGTGCTCCATCCTCAGTCGATTCGCAGCGTGTCTGAAGGAGTTTGTCTGGGTCAGTCTGTTACTAGTCGCACTGCTCTCAATTGCAGTCCTTCTAATCCCTGTGAATCAGTAATAATCAAGTCTCCACCACACAACACATCACAGTGGTAGGAAACGGCATCGCAATAGTCAAACGTGAGGAATATCAGTTTCGCATATGGTTGTCAAAATGCATCTCGGAAGGTGTTTATTGGATACAAAAGAGACAGAGTTCGGTCGACTCCAGTGGCAATCTTGATGACATGATTGAAATGAAAATCTGTGGAAATATTCAGTTCTGGGTGTTTGTGGTTTCCAGCATTCTTGATTGAGCTTCATCAAAGACCATATTTAAAACTATTGGTGCAATTTCATGGGTAGTATGTAGTTGACGTCTTTTATGGGTTGAATTCAACCCACAAGTCGGTACTAGAACGTGGAATGTTTTCTAAACTATTTCACATGGAGGTGTCGACGTTCCGCCGAGTCCGGGAATGGGACGCGGACTGAGAAGTGCCATCGGAAACAGCAGTGTGCCATTAGTGGCACTTTGCCAATTATATTTATATCAACCACTGCCAGAAGTGGATCCTGCACTGCGCCCTGCGGGCATCCTTATGTGATGGCATCGGGTTCAGAAATGAAGACGCAATTATTACCGATTGCAGTCTGGGGTCTGGCTACTGAAACATCTGCTGATGTTTCAAGCAAACATTTAATAAATATTTGTCATTGTCAAGTGATTCGAGAAGTTTGTGAAGGAGAGACGTTCATTTTAGCTGAATACCACAGTTACGCCGGCATCCACGTTCAAAGTAGGTGAAAATGTCATTCGCAGTGAGAAATACAAGCATGTTTTGAATACATCTTCACGAATACTTTTAGGCATGAAATGAAATTGATGGCCTTGTAATTGGATGGTTTGGATGCTGAATCTCCTCGTTTAAAAATAAGTCTGATTGTTGCTTTTTCAGCAGAAGATATTTTTCAGTAGAAAATGATCTATTGAAGAGAGCCTATAGAGCTTCAGGGTATGCACGGAGAGCTAAGTTTAGCTATTAGAATAGCAGTTAGTTTAAGAATTGTACTTCGCAAACCATCAGGTTCGCAAGATTAGTTTTATTAGGTGAATTTCGTACTTTGAGTTGAGAGCCTCCATTCTGACACCGGAAAGTATTCAAGGTCGCTGGAAACAACTTGTTCATCTGAAGGCTCCATATTTCAGTGTTTCCCCACCAGCACCAGGACACCACACCTGTTTGTCGGTGACTCCATCACCCACTGCCGGACTGGGTGCCCGCTTCCGTCGCCGTAGTTGCAGGACACTATACCTGTTTGTCGGTGATTCCACCACTCACTGTAGGACTGTGTGCCCGCTTCTGTCGCCGTAGTGTTTCCCCACCAGCACCAGAACGCTATACCTGTTTGTGGTGATTCCACCACCCACTGTAGGTGTGCCCGCTTCTGCCGCCGTAGTGTTTCCCCACCAGCACCAGAACGCTATACCTGTTTGTCGGTGATTCCACCACTCACTGTAGGACTGTGTGCCCGCTTCTGCCGCCGTAGTGTTTCCCCACCAGCACCAGAACGCTATACCTGTTTGTCGGTGATTCCACCACTCACTGTAGGACTGTGTGCCCGCTTCTGCCGCCGTAGTGTTTCCCCACCAGCACCAGAACGCTATACCTGTTTGTCGGTGATTCCACCACTCACTGCAGGACCGTGTGCCCGCTTCTGTCGCCGTAGTGTTTCCCCACCAGCACCAGAACACTATACTTGTTTGTCGGTGATTCCACCACTCACTGTAGGACTGTGTGCCCGCTTCTGCCGCCGTAGTTGCAGCCGACCCCGCTTGTTGGCGCGTGGAGACACCTCATCTGCCGGCCATACGGTTTGCGGTGTTTGTCGTATCGGTCAGTTGAGCTGAGAGGCACACTGAGGCCGAGGTGATCGCCGGATATCCAGGTGCTCAAACAATAATTATAGACAATTGTTGTAAAAATACACACATGTATTCCAGGAATACTTCCTCTACATGAGACATTGCATTATTATATTACAGTATGCATGCATTATTACAAGCATAATTATCACCCTAGGATGTTCTTCAGCAAACGCTGCTAACACATATCTACCCAGCAGTACCCACGCGAGACTGCAACACCGCACCGTTCTCAATCAGAGGGGTGTCTTTTTAATGGGTGCCATAGAAAGACTGCAACGCTTATATAGTACATACGCCGAAAACAATGCGTGTAACTGTATGACTGCGAACCGTGTGCTTATGCTCAAGCTCACGCACTCCGTGCTTATAAAGTTTACGCTTACGAACATTTCATTTACGAAACTTGTGATTCCGAAACTTCATCCATGCAAACATTTTGCTCCGCAGAACTTGCCTTGCCAGTAGAAATCTGATGATAATTATTAACCATTATCAAACACAAGCGTTGGCTCTCTCATTGCGACTCTTTCGTTCAAAATCCTCTGTCCAAGGCCATTTGGCTATCGCGGTGCAGAAAAACTTCCCACTCCTCGCAATGCAGGGGGATGCCATAAATGGTATGGCATAACTTCGTTCTTGAACATTTTTTTTTCGTGTTGCTTGGAACATTTTTGTCTGCCACTTTTAGCTGATCTTCCAGGACAAGTCGAATAGGTCAATGTCGGGGTACAGTCAGTAACAGTTCCAGTCTTCGCCGTACCTTTCGGACTCCAGTCGTGGAATAAATGCAGTTTCATGTTTCAATATCGGTGATATTCCAACTCGAGACATATTTTAACACCATGGCACGCACAAAAGCAAAGATTACTAATCAGGTCAAGGTCATGTTCCCGAAAATGTGATTATCTGTTGCAGCTGAGGACTTTCAAAACATATTGTTTACATGAAAAGGTGATCAGTGATAATTACACAAAGCCTTGAGTGAGTCTTGAAGAACATGAAATATTTCAAAATCTTTTGCTTGAAAAGTTTCCTTTGTTGTTATTTTTTTTCCTTCAAATCAACATTCGGGTCCTGCATAGCAGACACGAAATCGAAGTGCAAAATTACCCTGGTAAACCCTGATTCGATCATTTGTACTTGACTTTAGTTCGTATTCTTAGCCTCTAGAGCACTCGTAACATTTCAGGTAAAATGTCATTAGACTGACCTGATATTGACCTGAAACTTGGCATTTTAGAAAATTAGAGGACAAAATTGGCCGTTACAGATCTCCCGATTTTTAATACTGTGGTGAGTACTGAAGCGGACACCCAGTCCGGCAGTGGGTGATGGAGTTACCGACTAACAGGCATAGTGTCCTACAACTACGGCGACGGAAGCGGGCACCCAGTCCGACAGCGGGTGGTGGAATCACCGACAAACAGGTGTAGTGTCCTGGTGCCGGTGGGGGAAACACTGAAATATTGAGCCTTTAGATGAACAAGTTGTTTCCAGCGACCTTGAATACTTTCCGGTGCAGAACGGAAATTAAGTGGTGCACATGTGTTCACAAAAAACGTTTCTCCGGTTTAGATCTTCCTTTCACCTGCCCACCTGACATGAGTCCACTTTTTGTGTTTGTCCATCTTGCTTTGATCATTAAAAAAGCACTCCTATTCAGCTTTTGACAGCATCTTGCATGATTTGTTTATGAACATGTCTTAATGTACGTCTAAAACCCGCATTAAGACGAGGTCGTAACCTGACGGACATGCTCCAGCTCCGTGAACCGAACCAACTGGAACTCCACTAAAAAAAAAACACCATGTGTCCTCCTCAATTATCGAAGGCGTGCGAAATTTCCTGAACGGCTTGGCAATATATCAGAAAACCTCAGGGCGAAGGCAAAAATACGTCACCTCACTACGAGGATTCATACTGACCAGAAGCACACGCTTACTCCCAGATCGGTGTCACTATCTCCATTGACATGACATCACTGTTTTGCTGCCTCACTGATCAGTTCAGCTTAGTCAGCTTATCCGGTATGCCCCAAAACACTGAGCAATGAGTTGCATCATTGATGCAGCTAGGCTATCCAAACCAAGAGCATCTACAAGGCCTCTTAGAGTTTTATGGGTTTTCTTAAGGGCTCATAGAATATGCAGTCCTGAGTGCCTCACAGAAGAATTGACTTTCATCAAGGAGTCTTTCAAGTTGCTGAAATATCCAGAGGGTCCGATAGTGAGGTTGCGCCAAAAAGCGGAAAAGGTGATGTGCTTGAAAAAAGGTCAAGGAACGAGCTTTGACAAAAAGGTGCATATCAGTAGCGGAATCACAGGGAGCAGTCACAATCTCCCAATTCATGAAAGACAAAATTAACGTCAGTCTTTCAGCAGGGGCCAAAATATAAGGCACAATCAAGAAAGGGGTCCGCAATATGAGCGTAAAAAGCATAGTCTACAAAATTCCTTGCTCAGGAGGATGTGGAAAAAGTTACTATGGGGAAACGGGGCGGGGGCTAGGGGCTAAAACTGGGGAACATCGTTCAGATCTCAGATATCATAGACTATCTAATGCTATGGTGGCGCATGCCGATGAAGAAGGCCATCTCCCAAATTGGAAAGGAGCATCTGTTTTTAGTGGTGGACTTGGGAAGAAGTGTCGGAAGACAGTATAATCCGCGTATATTGCCACAAGCGAGAATATCAATCGTGCTTATGGTAGCTTCAAACTTGGAAATGTTGCAGCGGAACTGATTGTGGAACACGTTGAAAAAGGGTACGTTAAACATCACTGTCGTACTTATTTGGCAGTTTCCAATTTACGTTTTTCACTATTTGGTTTATTCCGTGTCAGCGCATGCGAAGTGCTGTATGATTTATGTCTCGTGACCTGCGTTCAAAAAATGACAAGTGATAAATATTCCCATGCCTGTAAATCGTCCCTAGCTTGAGAAAGGCGTGGGCCGAGACGTTGTTAATAAAATTATGCTCCCGTTGCTCTGTGTTCTCACAATTCGTCATTCCATCCTAACTAGTACAAATATATATATCACATACCGTCTATGTTTTCGGTGTCTTCTCGATCATCATTTCCGGAGTACGTCAATGAGCCATCTTCTTCCATTTTAACGAGGACAACCTGGGGATAAGAAAAGATTCATTGGATCCCATGCACGGAGTTCAAGTTAGACCAACAATGCTGAGTCGGATGAGATTCAAGATCGGTGCGTCGTATTCAGCCAATCCCAGCAACAGCTCCCAAATCAACCTGCCAGTCCAATTCCTATGGGGCCATTTTAGTCAGATCGGTGGAGGCGATAGACTGGCGGTGGATTCCCGCCCTCTATGCCTTGAAATCACAGAGTTGTGCCCGCCTTCCACTTCAATGAGAGCACAGACGAATGTTCCTGTTGTAATCTAACCACTTATCAACAATTAATGGGAAGAGAGAATTAGAAAACCCCCAAAATAGGCGAATTCAAGGCTCCCACTACCCTCTTGAATTGCTTCGAGTTCGACTCCAATTCCATTTGCCAGTATTCCCTACAGTTCTCATCGACCACTTATGCATTCTCTGATGGCGTAATTGAGACTCGTGATTCTTTCACACCACCCGTGATTCTTTCTGAACTAGGTATATATATATTTATATTTATATATATATATATATATATATATATATATATATATATATATATATATATATATATGCATGCATGTATGTGTCCATTCAAATTATAAAGAGCAAGGGCGGAGTCGGAAATCCAAAAACGGGCAAGTCTCGGTGAGTGGCTAAATAAGTTTAAAAAATGCCAACAGCTTGAGTGGCAGTGTGTGTACCTGGTGACAGTGTGCGTGTACCTGGTGACGGTGTGTGTGTGTACCTGGTGACAGTGTGTGTACCTGGTGGCAGTGTGTGTGTGTGTGTACCTGGGGAGTGTGTGTACCTGGTGACAGTGTGTGTGTACCTGGTGACGTGTGTGTGTGTGTGTACCTGGTGACAGTGTGTGTACCTGGTGAGTGTGTGTACCTGATGGCAGTGTGTGTGTGTACCTGGTGGCAGTGTGTGTACCTGGTGAGTGTGTGTACCTGGTGACAGTGTGTGTACCTGGTGAGTGTGTGTACCTGGTGGCAGTGTGTGTGTGTGTACCTGGTGGCAGTGTGTGTGTGTGTACCTGGTGACAGTGTGTGTACCTGGTGAGTGTGTGTACCTGGTGGCAGTGTGTGTGTGTGTACCTGGTGAGTGTGTGTACCTGGTGGCAGTGTGTGTGTGTACCTGGTGGCAGTGTGTGTGTGTACCTGGTGAGTGTGTGTACCTGGCGAATGTGTGTGCCTTGTAACAGTGTGTGCACATGGCGAGTGCCAGAGTGTACCTATTGCCAGTGTCGACCAATCAGCGTGAGAGATTGGTGACGCTATATGACTCAACGGTCGACGTGTCGTAAAACCAATAACCAACCTATTACCAGTGTCCACCTAGTGCCAGACTGCACCCAGCGACAATGTGCGCCAATTGATCGTTGTGCGTGCACCAATTGTGCACGCACCCATTGGCAGCGTGCGACCGGTGCCCGTGTTCACCCGGTGCGGGTGTGTACCCGCTGTCGGTGTGTACCCGGTACCAGGGTGTACCTGAGTCAGCCGCTCCGCGGGCAGCTGGTGAGCAGGAAACACGGCTGCCGTTGCCCTTATCTTCAGAGCAGCCCTTCTGACCACCTGCCAGAACGGCAGACTGTCAGATGTCACGCGCCACAGAACGGCACATGGTCAGGTGTTACGCGCCACCACAGAACGGCAGATGGTCAGATGTCACGCGCCACCACAGAACGGCACATGGTCAGGTGTTACGCGCCACCACAGAACGGCAGATGGTCAGATGTCACGCACCACCACAGAACGGCACATGGTCAGGTGTTACGCGCCACAGAACGGCACATGGTCAGGTGTTACGCGCCACCACAGAACGGCAGACTGTCAGATGTCACGCGCCACAGAACGGCACATGGTCAGGTGGAAATGTCACGCGCACCACAGAACGGCACATGGTCAGGTGTTACGCGCCACCACAGAACGGCACATGGTCAGATGATTCACGCACCACCACAGAATGGCAGATGGTCAGATGATACACGCACCACAGAACGGCACATGGTCAGATGTCACGCGCCACCACAGAACGGCACATGGTCAGATGTCACGCGCCACAGAACGGCACATGGTCAGATGTTACGCGCCACCACAGAACGGCAGATGGTCAGATGTCACGCGCCACCACAGAACGGCAGATGGTCAGATGTTACGCGCCACAGAACGGCACATGGTCAGGTGTTACGCGCCACAGAACGGCACATGGTCAGGTGTTACGCGCCACCACAGAACGGCAGATGGTCAGATGTCACGCGCCACCATATACCGTCGTACGTACCACCGTCAATGAAACCATACAGGGGGGGGGGGGAGGTGTCGGCACGTTCGTCTCGTAACCGAAGGATGGCCGGTTCGGGTCGGTGGCCGCACGGACCTCCTGCTCCCCGCTCCATTTGGCGTGAGAGAGTAGCGACGCCACATAAAAAAACCAGTTGAAGAAGCTATAACAAAACCGAAGGCTCTTCTTGTACCGATAGAAAACATTCATTTTCATCAGCATCAATTGCCTGTGCTCACCGACGTCATAAGTACTCGTTTCGCGCCGACGTACTAGTATTCAAATTGGTCTGACACTTGTGCCTACCGAGTCCGGAGATATTGAAGTCTTTGGTGCTAAGTGCAAACGATGTGTAGAGTTTAGCTGTTCCTATGCTTATGGAAAATGATCGCGCCGAATTAAGTACGGATTCTCCGCTTTTGAAATAACGTACAAAGAACAGTTGCATCATAGATTATTTGAAATGCATCAGCTCTGCTATTCTTGCGGCATCTGAAACTCAGTGCTTTGGTCCAGAATAATCTAACGGAGGAACCGAGTCCTTCCCCACTTCCGCGCCTGATACTTCAAAAGAAATGCCGCCAATACCCGACAAGTACCATACTTGGAAAGCTGGAGTTTGGCATTCGTAGCTTTCATTTAAACATAATACGTTAAGAAAATAAACAGTTTCTGATATTGTCCTGAATCTCACTGGCATCTGAGAACATTCCAATTTGTTCTACGGTTTGCTTTCGCCAACACGGTATAGATAATATGTAACAGAAATTGACCGCAGGTGGCTTGGCTAATGCTCTGGAGAAGAACATGGGAATACAACTAAATATTACGCAATGACGTGATCATACATAGGACACGAAGTACGAACTCAAAGGGATATGTCATGCCTACATGCTATTTAAGCGAGAAACAAGTATTTACGGACTAGACTTTTCAAACATTGAAGAAAAGGTCATCCCATACAACTGAATGTATCTGAGATTAAATGTTGAGCATAACAAGGAGTCATTAGTAGAGGAACACAGTCAAAGTTGGTCGGGCATTTTTTTATAATGCCACGCTTTCCAGTCAATGGTCCCAGCCCCCATATTAAATTTCAACAACGCTTGTGACACAGGCCGGACCTGTCCCATGGTGTTCTCCACCCATGCACACAGCCCCACGACACCACACAGGACGTGCATCGCAACGCTACCTGGTGCGCGAGGGCACCTGCTAACGGCGATAACAGCCCGGCTACGGCTCGGCGCTCCACATTCGCCCGCCACACACGTGGCCACAGCCGGGTAGCGACGACGGCCGATGCGGCTGCTCACCTGACGATACCTGTTGCACGTCCACCGTGCTGCCGCGCGGACCGGTGCTGCTCAGCTCGCTCGGCTCGGTGTCCGCCGTCATACCGCGCACGCGCAGACTCGTGCCCACCTGGAAGACAAACTGTGGGTTATTTTGCGGCGCATTCGACTGTGCTGGGTCACACGGCGTCGCCAACCTCTCGCGCCGATTGGTCGCGGGTGGACTTGGCAATTCTGCCGGTGGCGGGATTCGAACCCACGATCTTACCAGCAAGAGTCGAACGCCTCATCGGCTGAGCTAGCACAACGGCCTCGTGCCGACCTGGGCCGGGTCAGTGACGTCAGTGATCACCTGACGTCAGCCCGTCTGACGTCAGCCAGTCCGTGTTCGGCTCACTGGGCACTGCCGATGATAACCAATACAACCCGAGCAGCGTGTCCGCGACAGCTGACGAGCATGCAGAAAACGAGTGTTGGTTGGTTGGTTATTTCGGCCTAGGGGCGCATAGAAAACGAGTGTGCCATCACCAAAATTGCACGCTTCCGCGGCGCGACGGCGGACCAGCCAACGAGGTCGTTCACACACCGTCAACAACAGCAGTTCGTCATCGTCATGCTTTGACACCAAACAAGACAAAAACGCAACCTGCCTTACAATTGTGGTATACCCGCGACCATTCCACGTGCTAATTGCAGCCTCTGAATAGCCTACTCATGCTAAATTCTTGCAAGCAAGCCCAGTGAAAGGGACCCGCTCTCCGTGGCGTCAGACTAAGGGAGCGTGACACGACGTGGCGGCGCAAGGCCGACCGGACACGTCGGAGGCCCGCACGCCGGCAACGGCGGGCCAAGTGGCAGCGAAGCGCCAGTGCGGCGACGGTACCTTCAGCACGCTGTCCAGGTCGTCCCTGGTGATCAGCACCGAGCCGTTGTACATGAAGTCCACGATGGCGTGCAGGTGGTCGTACTCCATGCCGTGCATGTACACGATTGGGTGCTTGCACGGGTTGGACGCGAGCAGGTCCTGAGGCAGCCGGCATGAGCTGATGGCGTCCAACGGTCATCTCGGATTGCAATCAGCTAGCCGCCAACTCGGTTGCCATCGGCTGCCACCCTATCCATGTGGCATACACTTTACAGCATGCACGAAACGATCGGGTGGTATTGCTTCTTGTGCACGAATTGCTCATTTGGAGAATCCCACTCTTCGAACGGGATTCTTATTCTCGAATTATGCAGCGACGACGACTTTGGGTGAAAAGGCATACAGCTGCACTTACCGTCAATCGCACCAGAAGATCAACACAACACCAACACCAAAGCGAGCAGGACAGTGACCAATACCTGCACTTGACAATTCATGGAAAAAAGTAGCCGGCCATGACAGTCTCAGAACACTGACACCACATGCCAACCACCACAGCCAAGCTGAAAGGGACCATAATTACCACCAATTCACAACCACACCATCACCACAGAAATCTGCTTTCGCATCCCCTGATCCACCGGCAGCCAAATCATGCTCCACATGTGGTCCCTCCTCCCAACGAGACGCATGTCCAGCGGCCGGAGTCACCGAGTACAAAATATGCTTCCAGTGCAAGTGACCTCGAGATACGTTTCTAGTGCGACTGACCTCGAAATAAGGACTGCCGGCGCACAGCACCACCTTGTGGGCCTTGAGCGACTTGCCGCCGGCGGCCAGAGTGACGTCCACCAGCTGGTTGTGTTCGCGCAGAGTGGAGAACGACGCCGCGATACTGGAGAGGTGGTCACCCCACTGCAGCAGGTACTGGTCTGGCATAGTGGTATACCTGCCAATGACAACATGGTGGTCGCCCCACTGCAACAGGTACTGGTCTGGTATAGTGGTATACCTGCCAATGACAACATGGTGGTCGCCCCACTGCAACAGGTACTGGTCTGGCATAGTGGTATACCTGCCAATGACAACATGGTGGTCGCCCCACTGCAACAGGTACTGGTTGGCTGGGATTCAACATGGTGGTCGCCCCACTGCAACAGGTACTGGTCTGGTATAGTGGTATACCTGCCAATGACAACATGGTGGTCGCCCCACTGCAACAGGTACTGGTCTGGCATAGTGGTATACCTGCCAATGACAACATGGTGGTCGCCCCACGAACTGGTCTGGCATAGTGGACCTCAACATGGTGGTCGCCCCACTGCAACAGGTACTGGTCTGGTATAGTGGTATACCTGCAATGCAACATGGTGGTCGCCCCACTGCAACAGGTACTGGTCTGGTATAGTGGTATACCTGCCAATGACAACATGGTGGTCGCCCCACTGCAACAGGTGCTGGTCTGGATAGTGGTATACCTGCATGCACATGGTGGTCGCCCCATTGCAACAGGTACTGGTCTGGTATAGTGGTATACCTGCCAAAAACATGATGGTCGCCCCACTGCAACAGGTACTGGTCTGGTATAGTGGTATACCTGCCAATGACAACATGGTGGTCGCCCCACTGCAACAGGTACTGGTCTGGTATAGTGGTATACCTGCCAATGACAACATGGTGGTCGCCCCACTGCAACAGGTACTGGTCTGGCATAGTGGTATACCTCAACATGGTGGTCGCCCCACTGCAACAGGTACTGGTCTGGTATAGTGGTATACCTGCCAATGACAACAGGTGGTCGCCCCACTGCAACAGGTACTGGTCTGGTATAGTGGTTACCTGCCAATGACAACATGGTGGTCGCCCCATTGCAACAGGTACTGGTCTGGCATAGTGGTATACCTCAACATGGTGGTCGCCCCACTGCAACAGGTACTGGTCTCGTTAGTGGTATACCTGCCAATGACAAAGGTGGTCGCCCCACTGCAACAGGTACTGGTCTGGTATGTGGTATACCTGCCAATGACAACATGGTGGTCGCCCCATTGCAACAGGTACTGGTCTGGTATAGTGGTTGCCATGCACTGGTGGTCGCCCCCGAAGTTGCTCTATAGTGGTATACCTGCCAATGACAACATGGTGGTCGCCCCACTGCAACAGGTACTGGTCTGGTATAGTGGTATACCTGCCAATGACAACATGGTGGTCGCCCCATTGCAACAGGTACTGGTCTGGTATAGTGGTATACCTGACAATGACAACATGGTAGGGTACATCAGGTTCTCCCAGGAGCAAGACTGCCATAATTATCACCATTTTGAGGACTGAGATGTGTTGTTGCTGGTGTCGAAGTTCCTGATGCCAGTATGCAATGTATTCGGAGAGTATTAATCTCAAATGTTCTGCAGTTGAAGTTGCCATCATAAGGTATCTGTACAGATGCTGGACGGGCAAGGGCAAGAGGCTGTCTATATGTCACCTGGACTACAGGCACAGGATCAGGCATCCCTAGCATCGGACGAACATACTTGTGGAACTACTACAACCAGGCTCTCTTGGCAGTCTGGGAAGATATAGTCTCACTGTTCCATTCCAGCAGAAGTGTGGGAATTTGAGACTACAACAGATTGGGCACAGTGCATTAACAGTTGAGATCCATGTGTACTATGTGCTCATGCATTAGCCACATGACCACATGATCAATTAGTTGGTTGGTTATTGGTTTTACGACACGTCGACCGTTGAGTCATGTAGCGTCGCCAATCTCTCACGCCGATTGGTCGCGAGCGAAGAGTAGCGACAGGTGAGACTCGAACCCACAACCTTTCGATTGTGAGACGAGCATCTTACCCCTAGACCACTCGGTCCCCTATGATCAATTAGTATTTTCGGGCTAGCTGCTGGGCGTCGCTTCTGTGCGCCGATGAGCGATGTGTGTGTATTAGACCGGAGCGTCAGAAGGCTTTTTCGGAATTTCCAATCGGCACTGGTGGTATGACTTGGCCAGATATATGTCTAGCCAGGATACGTTAAAAAAAAGTTGGAAAAAATAACGTTTACCTTTGCCAACTAGTCGCCGAACGAAACCATGCGAGTTGACTCCCGGCGTTGAAGTCTCCAGCGGAATTTCATATCTAGTGCCCTTAGAATCTCGAGAACTAAGAAATAGAGAGAGATGCGGCTTTCGCCTGCGGGTGGACCTACCCATAGGCTAACGTTTTGGTCCTGAAAAATGTTGACCTATCTCCCATGGTTGACCTGCCAGGTCAGGTCAAAGAGGCAAACGTGGGTCATTTGGCGAAAATCGGCCCAATTTCAGCGTGTTTGAGGTCCAAGCTTCACAGAAATCGTATTATCTGCGGTAAAAACAACATGCATGACATAATGGCCTAATGTGTGCACATTTATAACAAAATTGGGTTCAAGGTCGAGTATAAACTCATCACCCGTAAGTTTTCCGGCCAGCCGCCAGAGCCTAAGTGCAGTCAATATGATAAATATCTTTTTTCTTGGCCTCCACAAACGAACAACTGATAATAGCGACTTAAACTGGTAGATACCTATGTCGACATTTTAACTCCAATCCCAACTATCGCATTCTGCACAAAGTTTGTCCAACCATGTGTTTCTGAGTTCCATCCAATGAATGTGTTTCACATGATAGTACCTATACCTGCCAAGTGCCTGTCTCATACAACCCACCCTCTGTTTCAGATTCTTACATCCGTTACATGTTCAAGTGTGCACGACTGCACGACATATCAAATAATAATTCTGAGCAATAGTTAACGTTTAAAGTTATGGCTCAGGCCGATTATCGAACGCGCAGTACGGAACGAAAGCATCCCGTGCTTACAGTCGGTCCGTTGGAACTGAAAGAAACCCGCCTTCCCTGGAAAAGTGAAGTGCTTGGATACTTCATGCTGGTCCAAGATCAGCTCGGAAAACGTGCTCCGGGTGTAACGGTCGCGAACGTTGTGATGGAAAAGATCTTGGCGATATGGGATCGCTCAAGCGCCGTTCAGTTTAGCATAAAGCACAATCAGCGAGAAACACCTGTGGCTAAAACTGAAGGCGACGGGTATGCACTGGAGAGAAGCAATGTTTTAAAACCCAAATCGATCGTGAAAAAGATTCTGAAACTGAGAGACAGTGCGCGACAGCTCATAAAGTGGACGGAAGCGGAGAAGCGTGGCTTGGCATTCCACAAGGTTTCTGATTCTCTGAAAGACGAACTGTTCGATATTCTGCTCTGTCAATGCGACCTGAAAGACAACAAGCCGTGCTCTTCCTGTCCTGCAGGGATGAGGATCCATGTCCTAGAAGTTCCCTTCATAAAAGATCAGCGGACAGAACGCAAGCTGATAATATCGCATGCAGTGGACACGAAAGGAACGAAGAAGATAAGGAAAAAAGTAGGTCGGAGGAATCAGCTGCGAAGCAAAAGGCTGCGTCATCAGGGTCGAAGGAGGTGGATTCCGATCGTGATGAAGACATGAATGCAGACGAAGGCGACGAAGATGACGACGATGGCGTAGTGACAGAGCCTGCCGTCGACCCCTACACCAACCAAGCGCGAGGGCGCGATGTCAAGCGGAACAGACACGAACTGAGGAATTTTTCTCGGATGTGTGACCGGTTTGGAATATCGGACCGCGCAGGATCGGCGCTGCTGAACGCTGCGCTGGTCGACTACGGAATTGTGACACAGGAAAATCTGAGTGGCCTGGTCGACCGTAGTAAGCTACGACGACAGCGAAAGAAGTGGGGAGAAGACGAGGTAGAAACAAGACGGAGGCAGAACCGAGAAGAGAACAACATCATCGGCATCTTCTATGACGGGCGAAACGACACCAGCCTGATCACCGAAGACGGTAAAATTCGGAAGATAAAAGAACCCCACGAAGTAGTTGTAGCTGAACCTGGACACAGATATATCGATCACGTCACACCAGAGAGTCATGAAGCGAAAGACATCGCAGCAGCTATCACGTCCGTCATCACCGACATAGACGCGGAGCCGGTAGTCATCTGATCGGATGGAACTGCCGTAAATACGGGGTCACACCGCGGGATCAACAGACGGATAGAATCTTTGGGCCGACCGCTGCAGCACGCGATATGCGGATTGCATATGAATGAGTTGACGATGAAGCACGTGTTTCTAAATGCGGATGGACAAACGAGTGGTCCGGCATCTTATAAGGGCAAAATGGGAGTGTCAATCAGCCAGGATCTCACGAAACTGCCTATGACGCCTTTCAAACCTGTACCCGGCCTGATTGAAGAAATGCCGCCAGAAGTAGAGAACACGATCAGTCATGATCAAAGGTACCTCTACAAACTGAGCATCGCCGTGCAGAAAGGACCATCTGAGTTCGAGAAAACGCTTCTGACTATGGAGCCCGGAACTCTGCACAACGCCAGGTGGGTTACTTTAGCCAACAGCATCCTACGACTGTATGTGTCGACCAAGAAGCCGTGGAGCGCGTTGCGTCGCGTAGTATTTTTCATTCTGAACCAATACGTTCCAGGCTGGTTCAGGTTCAGGAAGTTCCAAAATGTCAGTGACGGGGCAAAACAACTTTCCTCTTCTTGGTGCAGCTGTCTAAAGGGCTACTCGAAAAGGACAGGAAGGTAACACACGCCGTTCTGAACTGGAACAGCTTCTGGGCTCACCATGAAAACGTGCTCATCTCAATGCTGGCGGACTCTGATGAGGAAGTACGGAAGTTTGCTGTTGCTAAGATCATGGCCTGTCGTGAGGGTAGAGCGAATGCTGCGGATGTTAGGAAATTTGAGGCTCCTAGGGATAATGTCAATCTTGGTGCATCGTCACTGAAAGAGTTGGTGCAGTGGGAAGCCGTGGCGCTGACAGAGCCGCCGCTCACAATGGTCCTCAGTGATACGGCTATCTGCGCCGCAGCGGATGCGCCCATCACGTTCGCAGATGTTCCCTGTCACTCACAGAGCGTAGAGAGGTGGGTGGCTGAGGTCACACAGGCATCTGCCAAAAAAGTTGGCCACGATGCCCGTCATCGCTTCATTCATTCGAGGGCACGATCCAGATCAGACTTACCACTCATGGAGAGCAAACGCGACTTCTTCGAATGGCCGTGAACTAGTTCGCGATATGTCCCGCCTACAACATCGGCCAATTCCCTGTCTGTTGGCTGCTCTTGGCATCGCTGTATGTGATAATTTGTTTTGTATACATGTAACGAGGGCTTGTTTTGCATATCACCCGTGCAAATGTATCCAAATGTGAACCAATACACGTGCATACCTGTATTGTATAAACAATCTTTAGTGATCTATCATTATACAATTCGTTGAAGCTCTACCGTGCACTGATAGCGGATTATGTGATCAGGAAATGTAAACAATAACATTTTCAAACAAAACTGTTTATGCCTGAGACTATGCGAAATACTGAGTACGAACTTGACCTTCAATCTCTTTGTTATAAATGCGTATAAACTAGGCCATTGCATCATTAACATCATTTGTTACACTTAGACTAAATGTGTACCAAGATTTGACCTCAAACAGCCGATTTTCGCCAAATGACCCACTTTTTCCCCTTTGACCTGACCTTGCAGGTCAACCGTGTGAGTTAGGTAAACATTTTAGGGGACCAAAACGTTAACCTACGGATAGGCCTACCCGCAGGTGAAAACCGCATCTCTCTATATTTCTTAGTTCTCGAGATCCTAAGGGCACTAGATGTGAAATTCCGCTGGAGACTTCAACGCCGGGAGTCAACTTGCATGGTTTCGTTCGGCGACTAGTTGGCAAAGGTAAACGTTATTTTTTCAACTTTTTTGAACGTATCCTGGCTAGACATATATCTGGCCAAGTCATACCACCAGTGCCGATTGCAAATTCCGAAAAAGCCTTCTGACGCTCCGGTCTAGTGTGTATGTGTATGTGCGTGTGCGTGTGTTTGTGTGGGATGCGCGGCCATCCGCTGTTCACGGGCGGTGTGTCACGTGATCCTGCCTGAGGGTCATGACCTTGAGCCGGCCGCGGCGGCGAGCTGAGCGCCGCACGGCAGAGGCTGGCTGCGCGTGCTGGAGGAGGCCACGAGGACCCAGCAGTGACGATGCAAGGTGTTTGTATTAGGCATGTGTCCTGGTGATAACCTTGGCTTTGACCATTGCGGGCAGCCACCCCGGAGTGTGAAGAAGCGCCATGGCTGAAAGTGGCCTCAAGACGTAAAATTAAATGCACCATTAGACTCACGGGGCCAGTGTTTACCGGAGTTGTGCTGGAGAAGAGCTACACATGCATCATGGACGCTCCTCAGGATTGAATGTACCATGCCAAATTTTCGCTACATAGATGGCATGAAAAAGCATAGATGGTAATGTGCACTTCGCTGCTTTGTTTTGCAGCATTCCCATGCAGCTTATGCCACACAAACTAGTCAGGGCAGCATTTATCATTATGCCCTCATTGAACAGGTGAGCCGGTCAGCCCCAGGTAACGTGACACGACGCAATGCCGAGTGACCAGCAGCCAGCCAAATCCACGATTCTAGGACAAATGTACGTAAGGACAAATGTACGTATGGCAGATGTACGTAAGCAAATGTACATAAGCAAATGTATGTACGCAAATGTACGTAAGCGCAAATGTACGTATGGCAAATGTACGTAAGCGCAAATGTACGTATGGCAAATGTACGTATGCGCAAAAGTACGTAAGCGCAAATGTACGTATGCGCAAAAGTGCATATGCGCAAATGTTCGCAAGCGCAAAAGTACGTATGCACAAATGTACGTAAGCGCAAATGTACGTAAGCACAAATGTACGTAAGTGCAAATGTAGGTATACTCAACTGTGCGTAAGCGCAAACGTACGTAAGCGCAAATGTACGTATGTGCAATTGTACGTATGTGCAATTGTATGTATGCGCAAATGTACGTCCATTTACGCATGCGTACCTTTGGGCTTACGTACATTTGGTTAGGTACATGTGCCATACGTACGTTTGCGGTAACCGGACAAATGTACGTAAGCGCTGATGTACGTATGGCAATTGTACGTAAACGCAAGTGTACGTATGGCTAATGTACGTAAGCGCAAATGTACGTATGCGCAAATGTACGTAAGCGCAAATGTACGTATTCGCAAAAGTACGTATGCGCAAATGTACGTAAGCGCAAATGTATGTATGCACAAATGTACGTAAGCACAAACGTACGTAAGTGCAAATGTACGTCCATTTACGCATGCGTACCTTTGGGCTTACGTACATTTGGTTGGGTACATGTGCCATACGTACGTTTGCGGTAACCAGACAAATCTACGTAAGCAAATGTACGTAAGCGCAGATGTACGTATGGCAATTGTACGTAAAAGCAAGTGTACGTATGGCTAATGCATGTAAGCACAAATGTACGTATGGCAAATGTACGTATGCGCAAATGTACGTACACGCAAATGTACGTATTCGCAAAAGTACGTATCCGCAAATGTATGTAAGCACAAATGTACGTAAGTGCAAATGTAGGCATACGCAAGTGTACGTAAGCGCAAATGCACGTAAACGCAAAAGTACGTCAGCGCAAATGTAGGTAAGCGCAAAAGTATGTCAGCGTAATTTTACATCAGCGCAAAAGTACGTGAACGCAAATGTACGTAAGCGCAAATGTACGTAAGCGCAAAAGTACGTAAGTGCAAATGCACCTAAGCACAACAGTACGTAAACGTAAAGGAATGCAAGAGCAAATGTACGTATGAGCCAATGTACGAACATTTAGGGATACGTGCTTTTGCGTTTAAGCAGATTTGGTTAGGTGCATATATCATACGTACATTTGCTCTTACGTACATTTGTCATACGTAAATTTGCGCTTAGGTAAATTTGGCATACGTACATTTGCGCTTACGTACAATTGCCATACGTACATCTGCGCTTACGTACATTTGCTTACGTACATTTGCGTACGTACATCTGCAATATGTACATTTGCTTTACGTACTTTTGTCCGGTTACCAAATCTACATGTTTCTTTCTTTCTTTAGCAGAGTGTGACCACTTCAGAGAAAACATCATGTTTGAAGCTGGTTGAAGTGGAGATTACAAAAGCAATTATGATTCTGAGTATGAAATCAGACTTGAAACACCATAGCAAGAATAGCTAAGTGTCAACAGTCCGGTGGTTAGGTCAGCAAGACCGATCGATGTCATCACGTTTTGCCACATGTACATTAGAGTAGATCCCATGCCAATAGCGTGGGATGCCTGTAGCTTGGAACTTACTCCCATGTACATGTGATAAAGTTGTGGCCCACTTATACAAGAAATACATAGCAGCTATTGAGGGCTGGAGCATATATTGAGACACAACTTGGTTGGACAAACCAGCATAGAGTTGCAGAGCAGTGGAATCAGTCATGCATGATGACATCCTCAAATCACTGATGGTGGTTAATTCATGCACTACAAAGGTTGGTCCAATTCATGGTTGGTTCTGGCCCTCTCCCTCTAAAATGTGTGTAAAACTGGTGGTCTCTAATCCCAGGAAAGTTGGGTAAACCACATTTACCTGTTACCCTTGAGCACCACCACTGTTCCAAGCATCATTCTTCATGCACAACAATATCACAATGGGCACATGGGTAGTGTTCATTTTGACCTGCCCAGGTATGTCTTACTTCTTTTTCTTCACAAGTAGCTCACCACCATCATGGCATTCAGGATTGACAGGTACCCAGAAATGTCATGAAGAAACATGTTTTCTTCTCACTATCTGGTGAAGTTCACATTCTGAACTACTGAGCCATATCTATCAAATTTTTACCAAGTATGGGAAAAAGATTATGTGTCCGGTCTGGAATCTGTGTGAGGTTACACAGATTCTACATTGTTTGGGTAACTGTGAGCACCAAAATATGTAGAATAGTTGATGTATGACATCATCTATGACACACAAACATCGTCCAGCTCGCTCCAAACACACCCTAGATGTTTTGATATTATTGCAGTTTAAGGTAACCACATGGCAAGTTTTACACACATTTGACCTCCATGAAGTATACAAATGGGTTAAATTTAGTTAAGTTAGGTTAGGTTAGGGTTTTGTTGCAAGTTGGAAAATTTTCCCCCAAAATCATTGGATTCATTTTTTTATTTTTTCCTCTTCAAATATTTTTTTCAACAGTTCAGGCTAGCTTAGGTTATGTTAGGTTGGTTGGTTATTGGTTTTACGACACATTGACCATTGAGTCATGTAGCATCGCCAATCTCTCACGCTGATTGGCAGCGGGCGAAGGGTAGCGATAGGTAAGGCTCGAACCCACAATCTTTTGATTGTGAGACGAGCATCTTACCCCTAGACTACTCATCCCCTTAGGTTAGGTATTGGTCATTTAATTTGACACAAATTTAAAGACAAAATTGTTTGGAAATTCTCCATGAAACAAAAACTTGCTGTAATGACCATACAAAATTCATTGTATGGTCTATACATGCTTGGCATATAGACTGTACTCACTGTACAGTACACATGGAAAAGGCACCCCTCCAGGTAGGCTGAGTGCACCCCACACCCTCAAATTTTCCTGCCAGAGATACCATACAGGTGATTTTGTAGTGGCACCCCTTCAAAGAAATGGCCTCCTCCAGACAAATGCCCCCATGACAATTCCTAGATCCACTCCTGATAGCTTGGCCATAATCAGCCTCGGTTTGCTCTGGAGGTCAAGATGGACATGCATTGCATGACTGGGCTTTAATTGAGTATTTTTCCTCCTTACTTCCATATACAAATATTAGTACATCAAGCAACTTATATGATAGTATGTAGGTAGCATAGCAACTTATATGATATAACCTATTGGAGATCATCGAGTATGTTACTAAAGAAGTAGACAATCAAAGTAGGATGATGGATGTTGTGTACTTGGACTTTAGCAAAGCCTTAGATAAAGTTCCACATGGGAGGCTAATTCATCAACTACAGCAACATGGGATTGTTGGAAAAGTTCTAGGCTGGATTGAAGCATGGTTGAGGGGAAGGAAACAAAGTTCTTGTGACCTGCGATATTTTTTTCTTCAATTGTACCAGTATTTTTTCATCAGATGCTAATAGTTTGTACCACAACTACTACAGTGAAGTAATCCTGCACAACATTTTGGTGTTCAGAATATGGCACACCACTATGAAATAATAACCTGTTTTAAAGTTGCTCTTTGCAAGTGGTTCCAGGATTTTCATTGAAAGGAACTGTTTGAAAATGGCTCGGTATCTTGTTCATTTTTATGTTCAGTAAACACAGTACAATTACTGATTCGGCCATACAGAAGCCGTAGAGCTATTGGTTGCATGATGTTTTAAGTGTTCGGAATTTCCCCAACCCGTCTACTTTTTGTTTAATTTACGAAAGATGATGAAATTGCAATTGTTCCATTACGACAATAACTTACCGTGATCCTTACCCTCCCGCGCTATTCCGCTCGAGGACTTCCGGATATTATCAAATCATGCTTCTCGTACCCAGGGCTTCACACATGCTACCATAATCCACACCCCTCAAAAGTCTTCAAATTTATGACGTCACAATGGCAGGCTATGAGATTCATGACCTCATAACCAGAGAGCTGTAGAAGCGAGCGAAGGGGGAGGAATGTCACAGATGTGCATCCAGATACTTTGTAAAAGACGTCATAGATATGCAGGCGAACCTAGGTCATAGGGAAGGGAAGATGCGTTCAGGAGAGAGGAATGCTGCGGAAGTTTACTTGAAGGATCTTCAGAGACGAGCCAGGGGAGGAATGTTCCACAGGCGCATCGAGGAAATATCAGGAACCAGAGAGACAAAAGTACATAAGCACACCCAGATCCTAGGGGAACGAGGGTGCGCTCAGGAGACAGAACTGCAGAGGCATATGGAGGGCTGCAGAGGAAACCCAGTGGAGCAATGCTGAGGGGTACATACATTCTGGAACTCTGTAAAAGGGAATAAATATATTAACATAGGCGCACTCCGAGCCAGGCGGAGGAAGGTGCTCTCAGGAAAGTGGAGAGTAGAGGAGGCAAATCCGTTGGCCCTGGGTCTGCAGGGTACGTCTATGCAACTCTTGTCCCCCTTTATGACCTTTATGAATGCGCCTATTCAGCAATTCTTGGGTTGACCTGTTAGCAGCCTACGTCGATCCCCTGGCGCACCCATTTTATGGATGCGCCTATGCTAGCTTTCTCCCCTTTGTGCAATTTATGGCAAGGGTGCCATTCGCATACGCTGAGGCGAATCACTGGTTCCCTCAATCACTTACCCCCCTCCCCTAATCAGATCAAAGCTTAATCATCGGATCTAGGGCCTATAACGGGCGTAGAGTAGATAGAATGGGTTCCAAGGAAGCATTGGGCATAAATAAGTCATTTGCCCACCCCTCCTCCAATGAATTTCAAAAGAAACACCCATGGATTTTACTCGGCAGCACTCCTCCCTATCGGTTCTAGATGCGACAATTTGTACTGGCAAACTCAGGCAACTTTCAGGGGGGGGGGGGTCAGGAGCGGTCAACCATGGTCGAGCTTAGGAAACTTTAACAGCTGTCAAATCTGGCGCGTCTGTTGGCAAGAAAATTGTTGAACGGGAAGGGGTTTCCGCGGTCGCACAAAAAGAGAACGAAAAGGAAGTGGCACTTCCCTTCGGCTTGAAGAGCAAAATGGATGTTGGCTGTATTCAATGAGGGAGGATATCTATCCTGTCTGAAAAGAGGGTGTAAAATTATTGCTTATCGTCTCTTTTCGCAGTAAAGGGAGGGCACAATCCCCGGGATCCGCTAATACGCCGATTAATGTCACTCGTATATCTTGCCACTGCTATCCCATTGATCCGAAGTCGATTATTTTCATGCAGCACTCATAGCGCCGCGGTTAACAGTTGGACAGAGGGTGTGGGTAGAGGGAGGGGCAGAGGACGAAACCTTTCAGCGTCGTTTTGCTATGACGAAACCTTTCACCTACAAAGCCAAAAGGTCAACGAGGTCAATATTGATCACAGCATAACTTCCCGGAGAATTCTCTTATTTGAATTATTCAAACGCTCGTACGACCGCTATCAAAGTGACATGCAGCCCACGGAATCACCTGGTCACTGAAGGTCACCATTTGACCTAAGGTCAACGAATACTTTAACATTACGCCCTATGGGGAAATTTCGGGGTACCGAATAACATCTCCCGGAATGCATTTATCGATGGATATTAGCGTCGGATAATCTCCCACCGAACATGGAAGCAGCACATCCGAGCATGTGACTTTCAAGATCAACGTTTGACCTCAGGTCAGGATTGATTAAATTCATAAAATTAAAGTGGTTGACTGGGGCACCGCATGCTTGTCAAACGAAGCATTAAATGCAGACTATCTTAGCCCTGATACATGCACAATCGATACAAGAAGCAGCACACTGCATGACCTGATCCCTATCGGTGACACATTTGATCAGGTGGCACCACCGTCCCATTCAGCAACGCATTCAGAAACACATTCACCGATATACTCCGATTCGTCCGAAAATGTGACACAACATTCGCAGCCGAACCCGTACATTCACCACGACACGAGTTTTGCTACGACGACCCTTTCACCTAGAAAGACCAAAAGGTCAACGAGGTTAACTCAGGGGTACCGCATAACTCGCCGGAGAAATAACTTATTGGAATGATTCAAACGCTTGTGTGACTGCTATGAAAGTGGCTTGTAGCACACCAAATCACCTGGTCACTCAATGTCACCATTTGACCTCAGGTCAACGAATACTTTAACATTACGCCCTATGGGAAAATTGCGGGGTATCGAATAGCATCTTCCTGAATACATATATCGGATGGATATTGGCGTCGAATAATCTCCCATCGAGCCAGGAAGCAGCACATCCGAGCATGTGACCTTCAAGGTCAACGTTTAGCATCAGATCAGTATTGATGAAATTCATAAAATTAAAGTGGCTCACTGGGGCTCAAGACGCTAATATCAATCCGATAAATGTATTCCCGGACCTTTCGACGATCACACACCACGTTGACTGAGAAAGTGCGAAGTCGATGCTTTTCTACATCATGTCTAATGTTTCGTTGGAGCCGTTTCCGTCAGCCATGATATGACGCATGATGACGTGAGGGGGAACGCAAGGCACATATTTGAAAGTTTTAAACGCACGACGAGGTGGTGTCGAATGTGGGAACGCAGCCCACAAGAGACGAGTACCGTATCATACGACTGTCTCACGTCAGTCGGCGGTCGAAAACTATGCCGATATTTATAATGTGTGAGCAAGGCTCGATAATGCTGCTGCCAGATTTTACCGTGATGACAGGCCACTGACGTAAATTTTTACTGCTGCCGATAGTTAATGTTTCACTTCCTCCCTGCGCTTACTTTTAGATCGTTATCGCGGAACCAGCAATCGAGGGAGGCGACAGCAACCTCCAATTGACTGATGACGTCCGGAAGTTCTGCTTTTTGCTGCTGACAAGAATCTTGGTATCACCGGCATACTGAAGAATTTCGATGTCGGTAGCAAAAAAGCAGAGGTCACCTTACCAAAATGGAGAACTACTGTTCTCCATTTTACATTAGGGGGTCAGAGACACCCATACTACACCCATACTATTGGGAGGAGGTGACGTGTGTTTAGCCCCGGCTTGGTCATTGAAGCTGACACTGGGTATGATTGTGGAGATAAGAAGAAAACCAGAATTTGTTCACACCATGGAACTGGAGGTTTTTATTAGAAAGGTTGAATTGGGGGCGACCACTCGGGGCATGTGCCTTCCCGTGTGGAAAGGTGGCACCCTTCTGACCGGTAAAAGGCGCCCTCCAAGAAGGCTCGAGTAGATCCCTTCGCCTACTCAACGGATTTTTTTTTAAAGCTTAGGCGCCCGGATAGAGTGGAAGAGGCGCCCTCCAGGAATTTGAGTGCACCGTCCTCCCTCAGCAATATTTTTATCAGCCGAAGGCCCTCTCCAGGGGCTACCGCAGTGGCGCCCTTGTGAGGAAATGGCGCTCCCCAAGGCGAGTGTCTCTCCGTGGAAATTATTGGATTTGCTTCTGCCAGGTGATGAAATAATTTCCCAGTCTAGCGATAAATCACAAATATGGTAGCACTGATATCTACTGGAGAAGCTGAGAACACTAATATTTGTTGCTCGCTAATAGATGTCACTAGTGACAAAAGAAACAAGTTTAGAGAATCATGATGCAGTCTCAATGTTTGAACCTAATTTTTTTCAACCATAAATTCATCCATTGTCGCTGACGTTCTTAGCATATCTTAAGTAGGCTGCTAGCTCGTCATATGTTCAGTTATTATTCATTTTATCTAAACAAATTCCATCGGAGAAAGAAATTGTTATGGGAATCCATTCCATTCCAGTCTCTAGCCATCTCTTGTCTGAGGATATCGACCAATCAAGAATGCGACCTTGCGCCTGATAGCTGGTAATTCGGCAGAACCGACGCATTCGCTCCGAAGCTTGGAATTTTGCGGGTGTGGTGTGCGGTTGTGTGTCCGGTTGTTCTGCAAAGAAACTATCCGTATGTCGTACGAGATGGAGTCGACGCTTAATAAGTGATTCTGGGAACCGCTTGGCTTTGATTCCAGCTGCTGGGTCCCATTTTACTCTGTCGCACCATGGCTGTCAGTGCCGAAAAGGAAGCGACCGCTGCAAAGGAAAAACTGGAAGATTCGGAGGACGAGGATGCATTCCTGGAATACAGCCCTTGTGGGACTATAACGAAGCTTCGCCAACAAGTACGTTCGCCAAATGTCGTGCTACATCAAGCTGTTGATGTAGCTTCGCCTGATTTGCTTCGATTGATCGCTTGTAGTTCTTGTGAAAGGATAGAGTTTCGTCAAAATGAATTGGAGAACCAGCTTGTTCCTTTCCTATAACTTTTTTGTGATCTTATTTAGACTTCCATGTAGGTATTTCATGTCCTTCCTTATTTATCAAGAAGATATGGTGAACTAATATGGTGATATGTTGATGATGAAATGCAAAATGGTTGAAGATGGGAAATTGATAATTGTGTGGAATGACCAATGTCCCATGTAATGTCATAAAGTCATAAAGTGATCAGACTTAATGATAGGCACAAGGACCCATCCAGGTTAAGTCTGTAAAGGGAAGATGCCATAACCCTGGCAAAAAGACACTCATCACCCAAATTAACACCACATCCCTAATTTCAAGGAATCCATCCACCAACATCCCACACTCATCAATGTCTATATACCCTACCTATCCAGCCCTATTCACCAGAGTGGGAAACTTACTCTCCGAGTTGGGAGTCTGAGTTCATACCGACTTCTTCCGGAGTACATTTTCAGACATTTTTTTAATGCATAGAATCCGTTTACCAGTAACTGACCAGAAAAACCTATGTAATCAGTACCTACATAATATGCATAAGTAATACGCATTCTCAATTTTGGTCAAATCAAATGGCAAAACATAGGAACAAAGAAGTGAACAATGGATGGCACTGCCTGCAGTGACTCGTAATAATCAGCACTGTTTTGTCTCTCATAACTCACAGGAGCAATGTGCTTTCCTTCCACTGTTGGTCTCAGTACAAGGCTGGCCATATGAAAAAAGAAAAAAAATACTTCACACTTCACCCTCAGCTCAGAGTGCATACCTACCTATGCAGCCAATTTCCTACATAATATGAACGCAACTCCGCTACAGCACACGCCACTGCTAGATGTGATCAAAGCGAAGTATCAGTCAAGGTCTTGTGTTTGCAGTATGACATTGTTGACCATGTGTTCAAAGTTGCTAATGTTTGACGTCATATAAAAATACCTTGCATTGATTGGTTGACAGACAGATTTCAAAACAGAAAATGCTAATGCAGCCAATTCTGATTGGTGGCCTCCAGGACTCCAGAGGATGTCTCTTAAAGCTGTCAAATTTTCCCACTGTATGGGTGGCAAGAACACTGGTTTTCCAAGACGTGGCTCCAGAGCCGGAGAACATTGTACTTGGTGCACATGCTCACCATCTTGCAAGTGCTGTTGGCACATTGTCGGCAATTCTAGTGGTTGAGATTGATGGAGTGTGTGAAGCTGTGGTCCAGCTGCTGACTGCTTCAAAAAGTGGTTAGTTTGAGTGGTGACCGTAAGTGGAATAACCAGCATTTTTTGGGTGTTGCTCTGTGTTTGTTTTTATTGATATCCTTGTTCCCACATTTGTGTCAGAGTACATGTGAAGCCCCTATCCAGTATGAACCCAGAGTGCAAAAATGTTTTCAGAGATAAAATATCTTACCAAGTACCTTAATTCCCACCCTGCTATTAACTCAGTCCCATGTAGCACATGTGGCTTGAGTGCCCTACCAATAATTTTCAGACTCCATCCATGCTTGCTTGAAGGGGCCTGTATGGTGCACACCTACTTAGCATAAATCTCACCCCATCCACCACTACTTAGAACCAAAAAACAAGATTTTGCATCCAAAAAGGTTGTCCACCCTATTCTTAAATACATTAAATGAGGGTCTCACCACAACATCAGCAGGCAGACTATTCCATTGATCAACAATTGTTTGACTGAAGACCTGTTGTTGCTTAACTCTCCTACACCTAGATTTGTCTAGCCTGAATTGATGGCCCCTATGTGATAGTCTAAATAGAAGGGTATCACTCAGATTGACCTGATCTAGCCCTTTAATAATTTTATCCATTTCAATCACACCACCCATTAATCTCCTATACTTGAGTGAACACATATCTAATGACATACATCTTTCTCGATATTCTTAGTTACCTAGTTCATTGATGAATCTAGTGGCTTTGTGCTGCACTCTTTCTATTGTATCTATATCTTTTTCTAGGTAGGAGCTCCATGCCTGTACAGAATATTCTAAGTTGAGTTACACATAGGCTAAGTACAGTACTGTCATCACTTCCTTGCTCTTATACCTCACACTCTTATTAATGATTCACAGTATTCTGATTGCCCTGTTCCTAGCTGAGATACATGGTTTTTCTGCTTTGAGGTCATTTGAAACCAACACACCTAAATATCTTTCCTCTTCAGTAACATCCAGTTTCTTACCTCCCATTGTATATCTGGAATTTTCACCTCCCAGATGCATAACCTGATATTTGTTTATGGTTGAAAGACATCTGACATTGATCAGCCCACTTTTGTTAGGTCCTCCAAGTCTAGTTGAATATTAATAGATTGTTCACTACTGTTAGCTACTCCTACCAATTTGATGTCATCAGGTAATTTGAACACCTTGTTTCTCAGCCCTGCTTCAATCTTATTCATAAAGATGATGAAGAGAAGTGGCCCTAGAACAGAGCCCTGTGGCACTCCACTCAGAACATCCTTCCATTCAGATTTACATCCATCTAACACTACCCTTTGTTTCTGTCCCCTTAACCATGCTTCAATCCACCATAGAACCTTTCCGTCAATCCATGCTGCTCTAGTTGCTGGATTATATGCCCATGTGAAACTTTATCAAATGCTTTGCTAAAGTCCAAGTGCACAACATCCATCCTGCTTTGGTTGTGTACTTCTTTAGTTACATACTCCATACACTCCAATATGTTTGTTAAACAAGATCTTCAAGATTGGAATTAATGTTTGGTATCCCTCAGAAGGTTGTGCCTATCTAGATAGTCTGAATATTTTGTTTGACCAGCTTTTCTAGTGCCTTGCAAACTATTGAGGTCAAACTGACTAGCCTGTAGTTTCCTACACACTTGATACCTTCCTTTTTCAAAATCAGAACTACATTTGCATTTCACAAATCTTCCTGTACTTCAGCATACTCCACAGAATGCCTGAAAATGATACCTAGGGGAATTGCCAATGCTTTAGCACCCTACTAAGTTCCTAGCAAATACATCACCTGGCCCAGAAGATGTATTAGGTTTTGTATTCTGCAACTGTTTTTCTACATCTTCTGTAGTTATTATAAGATCATCCAATCTATCATTGCGATGACAAACAGCTTTCAGTTGTTTCCAATGTATCAGAGTTCTCTTTGGTGAAGAATGATGATAATCATTTGCTTAGGGACTCCATTATATCACAATCATCAACTACTATTTTACCATCTTCCTCCAGTGGCCCTGCACTACACTTTTTATATTTAAATTTGTAGAAGCTAAAGAACCCCTCAGCATTGCTCTGAACATTCTCAAGCTGATTTGATTTCAGCCAGTCTTAGATGCCCTAAGACACCTCCCATCTTTATTTCTAGCTATTCTATATGATTCTAGATTTTCCTCAGAGTTAGCATCTTTTAGTTTCTTAAATGCCTGCTTCTTTGACTCAAGTAGATGCTTTCCTTCCTTGGTCAGCCATGTAGGGTGCTAAACCTTGTTTAATCTAATTTGCCTATTGGGAGTGAACCTGTCCTGACCTTGGAACAGTAATGTCATGATTCCAATACTGGCAAGCATAAACCAATGTTTTCAGTGGTGCTGAAGTGAATGGTGGCATTTTCCAACTGATAGGTACTGGTAAATTTGCAGTTTAGGGTACTTTTTTAATTCTTAGAAGCTCTTTTTCCAATGCAATGTTTATGACTGTGATTAACATGATGCAACCACTCGTTTCCACTGGAAATGCATTCTTTTCAGTTGCTAATATATGCATTTTTACAGTATTTAAAGAAGTTGTTTAAATTAGTCCAATGTTGGTTTCTTAGTACAATGACTAAATTTTGAGATATCAACAATTAAACTAGAAGTGCTGATATCAGAATAAGTACTTATTCCCACAAGATATGACTATCAAGTTCAATTAAATGACACCTGTAAACACCAGAAGATCTGTTTTTAGCCAAAAATTGCAGGAGGGCTGATGCAAATTTACCTAAAATTAGTACTGTCCTAACGTCTGCTTGGTGCCAGGGTGTCAAGAGTAGAAAATTGTCTCTGAAATGATGGTATGAGAGTGGAAAATTGATGTGAAAATATGAAAAATATAGCATGGAAACAACAATTTAGGATCATGAGCAATGGGTACTGCGCTTAATTGATGCATGCTGATTTCTTCTGAAGTAAGGTATATCTTACCAGATCAGGCGAGGCAGGATTGATGGATTATAGAGGGGTAGGATGCAGATTTTCTCCTTTATCTCTGTTTGCATTGTGGTTGTTTTCTCATGCATGTCATTCCTGGTCTTAATACAAATTTAACATTAAATTAACTAAAGAGCATATCTAGTGCAACTATCAGCTGCCAGAATTCGCCTAAGCATTCGAACAGTGCGATACATCCTGCCTCAAGTGACGTATTCCAAGTATGTGGATCAATCGCATCTGCCTATAAAGGATGCTTTCTTTAGTTCTTTCAGTTCTGACCAATATAGATTAAATATGCTTAATACCCTCGATAATTAAACCAGTAATCTTAAACGAGCTCCTTCTCTATTGAGCCTGAGGGTGATGGATCATCTCAATGTTTTCGAAAGTTAACCTTTCAATCTCCGCGATATATGTACATTTTACATGACATGTTCAACCGTTGCATGGTGAGAATTGTTCTAAAATCTCCAATATCCCGCCGAACCGTTTTATCGCGTGGGAGCCTTGGCTTCCTTGGCCTACAGTTGGGCGGACCACTCGTAGCCAGGCTTGAGGCTGACCGCATTGTGCCCGACCGCTGAACGTGATTGATGTGGGATTCGGCAGTGGTCATGGGTGAAGGACATGGGCAACAAGATGGAAGATGACGGTTAGCCTAGACAAGACCATTTTCACCGTATTCACGCTGGACCCAAGCGAGGCCAAGAATGAAGCGACCCCTTTCTTCCAGCAGCGACCGATCAACCATGCACCCTCGCCCATCTTTCTGGGAGTCACTAGACCGCACCAATACCCATAACCACCACATCCAGACCATCAAGGGGCGGATGAAGCAGCGAAATAACATCCTGAGGGCCATTAGCGGGACCACGTGGGGATGCAGGCCGTCAAATCTGCGCAGCGTCTACGTGGCCTTCTCCAGAGCGTGCGCCGACTATGCGACAGGAACCTGGATGCCGGGCGTCGGTAACACCAACCTCAATAACTGGAGATGGCACAGCGACAGGCCTGCCGCACAATAACAGGATGTTTAAGGTCCACCCCCATGGGCGCGCTCTCCAGAGAAGCCGGTCTGGAGCCTTTCACCTACCGGCGTAAACTACTGGCCGCGATCGCAGTGGAGAAACACTCGCGCAATTTGCCGAGGGATCCGATACAGGAACTCCTCCGGCCCGAACGCAGGCAACGAAGCCGCCTCCATCATGATCGAGGCTGGGCGAGGACGGACCTGGAGACGACCGCAGCGGCGGGCCTCGATGCCTTCCCCAGGGAACCGCTGATGATCGCGGCCAGTAACCTTCCGTGTGAGTCTACAGCAGCGAACGTCACCATCCACACCAGCCTGATTAGGACCGCGTCTCGGGACGGACCGACAGAAGAGCGACGCATGGTCGCCGAGGAAACCCTATGCGGGCTCCCGGAAGCCGACGTCCTGGTTTTCACGGACGGCTCGGCCACTGCAGGATCTGGTTTTCACGGACGGCGGAGCCGGAATTGTCGTGTTGGAGGGACGGGAAAAACTCTGAGGATACGGACGCCCGCCGGCAAACACACCTCCAGCTATATCTCAGAACTCCACGCCCGCAACGAAGCAGTGAAACACCTGGAGCAGTGGGAGCCCGCCTTCGAGACCCCCCAAAACATCCGCATCTGCACCGACTTCCAGTCCGCCCTCATGCGCCTGAAGACGGGTCCAGCAAGCCAGACGGACCCGCTGCCGGACGAGATCTGAACGCGCATGGGGAGAATTGGTCGCGCAGACATCGAATATACTTCCAGTGGGTCCCAGGGCACGCCGGCATCCCGGGTAATGAAATAGCCGACGAAGTGGCATGGCGGGTGGTCACACAGTCCAGACCAGATACCCATCAACCTGAATGCCGCGAAAGCCCAGCTTAAGTTGCACCTGGGACGAGAGTGGGCCGAGAGCAACCGCGGGACGCGACACTTCAACATCGTGGGCCTGGGCAAGATCCGCCTAGGAGACAGGCTTGGCCTCACCAGAGCCGAGGAAGTGGCCCTGGCCCGCCTGATGACGGGCCACTCAACACTGGTGAGGGCGTACCGACACCGGATCGGCCTGGGCCTGGAGGACGACCCCGTCTGCACTGGATGCGACGACGGGGAGCCGGAAGACGTTGACCACATGATGACGAAATGCCTGGCCACAGTGAGACTCCGACGCATCTTCGGCCGCTACGATCCGTCTCTGGCGGAGGTCTTCGCCGACGCAGACGTAGTGATGTCGTTCCTGATGCGACTGGGGCGTCTCTGATGCCCCCGATATGGACACAGTCCAAGACCGAAAGGACAACAACAACAAGAACACATTTTCTTTCTGTGCAATTATGCAATCATTTTACACTCGGAATCCAGGAGCTTAAAGTGGAAGCTCAGCCCTGGTGGTGGGCCAGGGTCGGTCCGGAGCTCGATGATTGTGGTCCGAGTAATCGCAACCGGTGGCGATCGAGTGTGGTCTCGATGACTGAGTCTGTTCCACCCCAGTGTGGTCTGTTCCGCTCCAATGTGGTCTGGGCGACTGAGTCTGTTCCGCCCCAGTGTGGTCTGGGTGACAGTCTGTTCCGCTCCAATGTGGTCTGGGCGACTGAGTCTGTTCCGCCCCAGTGTGGTCTGGGCGACTCTGAGTCTGTTGCACTCCAGTGTGGTCTGGGTGACTGAGTCTGTTCCGCCCCAGTGTGGTCTGGGTGACAGTCTGTTCCGCTCCAATGTGGTCTGGGCGACTGAGTCTGTTCCGCCCCAGTGTGGTCTGGGTGACAGTCTGTTCCGCCCCAGTGCGGTCTGGGTTACAGTCTGTTCCGCTCCAATGTGGTCTGGGCGACTGAGTCTGTTGCACCCCAGTGTGGTCTGGGTGACAGTCTGTTCCGCTCCAATGTGGTCTGGGCGACTCTGAGTCTGTTCTGCCCCACTCATGGTCGTCCCGACCGCAGTCAGTCGCCCCTGGCAATGGCCAATGACCTCGGCCACGTTAAGTCGCCCCGACCAGTCTTTCGACCTGTTCATTTCGTGGCCGCTGTAACTATGGGTATTCGCCGCCCCAGCTATAGTTAATCGCCTTCCTGACCACGATCAGTCACCGCCCCGACCATGGGCAGTCACCGCCCCGACCATGGGCAGTCACCGCCCCGACCACGGTCAGTCACCGCCCCGACCATGGTCAGTCACCGCCCCGACCACGGTCAGTCACCGCCCCGACCATGGGCAGTCACCGCCCCGACCATGGGCAGTCACCGCCCCGACCATGGGCAGTCACCGCCCCGACCACGGTCAGTCACCGCCCCGACAATTGTCAGTCACCGCCCCGACCACGGTAACCCCCCCCCCCCGATCAGTCACCGCCCCGACCACGGTCAGTCACCGCCCCGACCATTGTCAGTCACCGCCCCGACCACGGTCAGTCGCCCGTGGTCAACTGATGGTCAGTTGCAGCAACGCTCCAGACAACGGTCAGTCACAGTGGTGATCATGGTTGGCAAGAGGCGGCTGAGACTAGTTTTAGCCGTGCCAGTAGCGAAAACTGGTTTACACACGTTAAAACTGGCTGAAACTGGCTGGAACTAAGAATGCTTATCCGCGGAGAAATAGGACATTCAGCAATTTACATTTAATGTTATTTACATAAAACACTATAAGTTAGGTCTCTCAATAACGGCAGGGGCTGTAGAAAACAAGTTGCAGCAAATATAACCAAAGACAGTTGCGGAAACGGAGGACATATATGTTTTAATTTTAATATGATATCCTCAAGTTTTAGTACTTCCTCAAGGTGCCATTTTTCAAGCACTCTTGGGAATTATGAAGTACCTGGAGGTTGGCGTAGTGCAAATGTAGTACCAATTTGCACAAATGGCGATAAAAAGTGCGGAAAATTACAGGCTAGTCAGCTTAACCTTACTAGTTTGTAAGGTGTTCGATGAACTCACCATGGAGAATGTTCAGACCTGGTGTGACACTGCCTGGCCGATTTACTGCTCGCCCCGCTGTATTTTTGTTTTGTTTTAATGACATGTATGACCACCGGTTTAGCTGTTTTGTGATTTTGACCTTTTCTGCTCTGCTGTTTTATCTAATTGACGCGAGGTTGTAATAGCCATAAGTCCATTGTGGATTACCTCAATAAAAAGTATGTGTCTATGTCTTGATAGGCATATTTTTTTAAGGGATGCTCCATATGGATTTCGGAGAGTTCATGGAGCGTGTAACTAAGGAATTTGACAATGGAACAGGAGGGGACGAGTGGTCTAGGGGTAAGATGCTCGTCTTACAATCGAAAGGTTGTGGGTTCGAGTCTCACCTGTCGCTACTCTTCGCCCGCGACCAATCGGCGTGAGAGATTGGCGACGCTACATGACTCAACGGTCGACGTGTCGTAAAACCAATAACCAACCGACAATGGAACAGGTTAGATGTAGTTTACTTAGACTTTAGGAAAACATTTGATAAAGTTCCGCATAAGTGTCTAGTTCAACAGCTGGAGCATCACGGGATTGATGGAAAAGTTTTGGGCTAGATTGAAGCATGGTGGTTATTGTTTTTTTCGCACGTGACCTTCATTGCCGAAGGTTTTGGGACAGGAACCCCTTTCGTCCCAGATTGAAGCATGGATATGGGGAACGAAACAAAGGGCAGTTATTAACTGGATGTAAATCTGAATAGAAGGATGTTCTAAGTTGAGTGCCTATTGCTACGTTATAGGCCCACTTATATCATCTTTGTGAACAACATTGAGGTAGGGCTGGGGAAGAACATGTTCAAATGTGCGGATGACATCAAGCTGGTAGGTGTGGATGACAATAGTGATGAATCTAGTAAATGAAATATAGGTATGTCTAGCAATATATAACAATAATATATAGTATATAAGAGATTAAGTGGTGATATGATTGGGATGTCTAAAATAGCAAAATGATTAAGTAATGTCAATATAAATGATGCTCTTCTATTCAGGGTATCACGCAGGAGTCACCAGTCGACTCAGGTATTGACAAGTCAAGGTGTAGGAGAGTAAAATGCAACATATGTTCAGTCAAAGAATGGTCGATCAATGAAACTGTCTTGTGATGTGGTGGGGAGTCCCTCATTGAATGTGTTGGAGAGTAGGGTGGATAAATTATTTGGGTGAAATAATGCTATTTTTGAATTCTAAGATGTGCAGAGAGGTGATGGGATGTTAGGTGGATGAAGTGGAATTGATACAGATGAGTCATGCGTGATCGAGTGAGCAAGGCTAGATATGCTGGGGCAAGTTTCTTTAGAACTCAGGATATATTATTGATTAGGGTGTTTCAGTATCTCCTTTCCTCATCTTATAGTATCTTCCGTTTATAGCCTTAATCCAGCTGGGGACTTGTGGCTCTTATCAAGCCTTACACACTTATGACTTTTGTGCGAATATTGTTTCTTCATAATGTTCAATACCATCTGCATCTACATACAGAAGTACCCAGACAGAATCCTGCCTACGAAGTATAATACACGTGTCGCCCCGATAGTGGGTTAGAGCGTCGGCCCGCTCCCCCTGCCCTGGAAAGACGAGCTTCGTGTCGCTCCATGCGCTCGCTATCTCCCGGCCTGGGAGGGTCAGCTGACAGCTGGCGTGATAAGGCCCGGGCCGGGGAATGGAGCGGCCATGTCGGTGCATTGACGCCACTTTAACTATCGGTCAAGATTGTACCGTCGGGCCGTGATTTGGAGGTCTAGTGGTGGGCTCAGGGTTCACACAACACGCCGCTTAGCATAGCCCCCTGCTCCCTACCATAAAGCTGTGCCGGCAGCATCGGAACCATCTTTCTTCAGACAAAATTAACACGATTAATTGCATTTCTCGTCTGAACACTAAAAATACCATGAACAGTGTCGTTCCATTCCAGCTGGCGTTTGGTTGTGCCAACCGGGGCTTCTGTGGTATGATGCTGTTGGTATTTGTTCAATGTTTTCGGTGCTCCAACTGGCTTGGTCTGTGTGTATCATTTGCGTGTGACGTATAGATCAGCCACGTGCACCTTGTTGACTTTAGGCGAGTTTACAACGGGTAATTGTGCAAAGGGCTGGCCAAGGGCCCCAGCAGGATCCAACAAGAAGAGCTAGCAAGTATAGGATCAGGATCATTATATGATAACGACAGGTTATTATATTCATATAAGTAGTTTCAACTCCAAAATAATTGTTCTCAAAGATGCTGCCGAAAATGGACGAAGTAAATATATAAACACCAGTAACTATCATTCCACCTACCTGCTTTAAGCTATACCGCACTCATGTCTAGCGCAAGTGGCCAAACTTGGCAGCCTTCCAGACATGATGGCAAATCGGCTGCTGAACTCTACTTTTGTTTTGCCATATTTTGCAGATTGAAACAGACTAGCTGACATATCTTTATAGAATGATATGGTAGAGGGGCACGATCTACATTGTGGTCTGACAGCCCGGCCATTCATGTTCAGGTTTATTAATTTTTCCACCTTTACTCTTATCCAGATCAGTGGCCTTGCATACAAATTGGATACAATTGTAACGGTAAGCACTGTGTCGCATGCAGTAGGGAAATATTCGGCTATTTATATTATGTTTATATATGTACATTGTATATATATATATATATATATATATATATATATATATATATATATATATATATATATATATATATATATATATACACTACGTAAGTTTATGGCAGAATGTGAGTTTCAGTGATGTGCTACTTGCGAGCACAGCCTTGGTCCAACACAGAACCACAAGAACGGGTCTTATTACAATGAAAAAGGGGCAAAATATATATCACAAATGCAATCGATATGTACACATGGCCTTCTCAATTCATGAAGAATTCGTTTTCGGTGGCACACTTCGGTTTTGTGCCTTCGTGACAGTGTGGCAAAACTCGAGACTGGAATGAGTTGTGGTCGGTTTAAATCATGGTTTAAGCCGGCCAAAGCTACAACGTGGCATAAACAACTCTGGTGGTGATACCACCGACTGAAGCTTGTGGGGCCGAAAGGACCTGCGTCGGGGGAGGGAGTGGCGCAGGTCAGCGGCGCCTGGCGCAGGTCAGTGGCGCCTGGCGCAGGTCAGTGGCGCCTGGCGCAGTCCTCGTCGGCCGGGGCCGGAGCGAGGGCCGGCTGTGACTGGAGCACGCCCGGCGGCAGCGGCAGGTCGCTGGCGCCTGGCGCAGTCCTCAGGGCTGGCCGTGACTGGCCCGGCCAGTAGGCGGCCCCTCTGACGAGGTGGGCCAGTGCCACACCAGGTAACCGGCGTGCGTGGCCGCCGCCCGCAGGTGGACAGCCCGAGCCCGCTCGATCCGGCCGTATCCGGCTGAATCCGGACGGCTGCGCGGTGCCCGTCCGCCGCTGGTCTCGGCGGCGCCGCCGCCTCCAGTCAGCTGGTGCAGCCACGTCCGCTGCCGTACACACACACACACACACACACACGCACACACACACGCACACACACACACACGCACATACACATACACACACGCACACCTACTTACACATACGCACACGCACACGCACTACTTACACTTACACATACGCACACGCACTACTTACACATACGCACACGCACACGCACTACTTGCTTGTTACGATAATTTGCACACAGTTGACTTCTATTGGACTTAATAATTTAACAGGGGGATATGTTAAAAGTTCGGAGTGTACGGAAAACGTATATTCCGCGACATGGACCTTAGTGTTGCATTTATTTCTAGGAGAAAAGATCCACACCTACGCGTTGCCACAAAAGTGCCGTGTTGTAAATGGAAACGAATGTCAAATGAAGCTTGCTTTGATGCCTTTCAACGGAGTCTCGACACCCCAAGCTGATTTTCGTGGACCGTGGCAGCACTCCGCTGCATCAGCTGGACCCATGTCACCACACTACGCTTTGATGTTCGGGTCGTTAGAAGCTCTGTAAGAATCGTACTTTTCACGCTTCGACGCGTGGGTTCGAATCTCACCTGTTGCTACTCTTCGCCCGCGACCAATCGGCGTGAGAGATTGGCGACGCTACATAACTCAACGGTCGACGTGTCGTAAAACCAATAACCAACCAACGCTTCGACGCAATTGATGCCTGTCGTGTTGCCGACTGGTGTCGACGACATGGCCGGCTTTGACGTATTGGCCTGGCACTCTCTCCTCTACCAGAACTGAGCTGTATGACCCTGCCTTGGCTTGGTACTCTCCGCTCTACCAGAACTGAGCTGTGTGACCCTGTCTTGGCCTGGTATTCCCTCTACCAGAACTGAGCTGTATGACCCTGTCTTGGCCGGGTATTCCCTCTACCAGAACTGAGCTGTATGACCCTGTTTTGCCTTGGTACTTTCCCCTCTACCAGAACTGAGCTGTATGACCCTGTCTTGGCCGGGTATTCCCTCCACCAGAACTGAGCTGTATGACCCTGTCTACCTACGAGCGATGTCAATGGAGCTCGCTCCTGGAATATGTGTGCACGAATGGCCACCTTTGAACGGTGGCGGTGGACATGTCATCGACGGCGACATTCTCCCAGTCCCATCTGAATCAATAACAATTTGGTGAACAACTTCATTTCATATCGTTTCTCCTCCCCATTCTTCTGAGTATGCATGCATTTCCGGAGTTACCGTCCATAGGCACCTCCGGGCATCCCCAAATCCTCTCCCTCCCTACCTCTGCTGGGCTGGGTGAGGCCCTGTTCGGTGAAGATACAGCACTGATTGCGCTCGCCACACACTGTCATTGTCATTGGCCAAGCTATGTGGGTGCGTCAGAGGCCGGCCAGTTTTTCGGCGCACGTGACGCCCCGCGCCGCTCGTGCGACGGCCGGGCGCCACTGAACTCTCGCTCCCCCTCCCCGCCTGCTGGCGTCTTGTCGATGATGGCCGGCCGGCGGCGGTGAGTGCCCTAACCCAGCCCCGCCCCTCCGGCCGGGTGGACTGACGACAAATCGGCCGACGGCCACGCCCCGGCCGTCAGCGGGCGGCGGCAGCCCGCCGCGGCGCTGCTGGCACGCGCGTGCAGGCGTGCCAGCAGCCAGCGTGCGTGCACGGGTGGCGGCCGGATGCCTGGAGCGGCTGTGTGTGATCCCGCAGCCGCCGCCGAGGCCACCAGCACCGGCCGTCTGCAGACGCCGAGCCTGACCTCCAACCGCCGCGCCGGCCGGACAGTGGTCATGCGCGCCGAGTGTCAGAACGGCGGGCAGTGACGCGCGTCCCAGTCTGTCGGCCCCTTCAGCTCTGGGGGGCCACGGCATTCCGAACTCGGCTCCCGCGAAACACGTGTGCTCACCGGAGTTAGTCACCCTCGCATTCTGGAGAGGGTGGAAAAGGCGGTTAAACTGGCTCCCGCAATGTCCAGTGGTTAAAAGTGATTATTAACTGGTTAGAGCGGCTTAAGTGGTCTACAAATGACCGAGGTCATTTGCAAAAGGGAATATCGCAGATCTTATCGGAATTATTTGAAATGATTGGATTATATTTACATTATCCTATCGCTTACATACGTCGACTGGTTTTCAAATGTGGCAACATGAGGCCTTCGTTCAGCCGAGAATCATGGTGGTTCTGTCGGCTGGCACCCCTGGTACTCGAGCGGTTTGTTGGAAATCGATGTGTGATGTCCTGAAAATAGCACCTCCGGCTGGTCCAACACGACCAGTGCATTCGCTGTCCCAGCGTCAATCAGCCGTCACCCCAGCGTCACCAGTCACAACAACCGATGTGATTGGCTCGGGTGCATGTTGATTATCGATCCATGTCTCGCATAGGTACGCTTCTGCCCCTGGTGGCTTCATCTCTTCATTTGCTCTGACCGTGTTTGCATGTACTCCAGTTGATGGAGGCCCGGTTCAAATGGACACCTTCCGGTGCTCTGTGCGACCACCACGACCACACGCGGCGCACGCGCGACAAGCTCTGCTTTGTGGCGTCACCGCGGTGACCTCTGTCCCGACCGTTTATGAATGGTGCGCATACGTGTGTGAATTAATCTGACCTCCACCCGGCCGTTGCGGTGTGCAGGACACGCAAACCAAGCGTCGGCGCTGACGAGGTGGCGCGACAGCCCGTCTGGCGCGGGTTGTGACTGGCTGTGGCGGCCTCACCGGCACGGTGCACTGATCGCTCTGCACCCCGGCGCGCCGATCTTGGGCCGCGAGCCGACGCGTCACGTCTCGTGACGGTTCGGCACGGACTCTGGCCTGCCGGCTTCCCGACACGGCTGACGTATCGCACCACGCTGCGGTGGTAATGTCGGCTGGATCGGCCGCAGCGAGTTTCCTGCACTTCATGTCGGCCTGGCTCAGACGAGGCTGATCCCCATCCCGCTACCCCATCGTGAAGGAAAGGACGAGTATGGGGCTGTTGGTGGAATCATGAGAAAATCGATGTTTTGTGAAAAAGTAAGTGCGCTGCTTTATGCACGAACCTGGCGGTAAAATCGGCGATGGCTTTTGGATGGATTAGAGGTCGACCATGCTTTCTGTGCTCAGGAATGCGCGTTTATATTCTCAATTCATTGCTAATCTCCCACATCATCTGCATTCCTGTTCATTTCGCTGATTGGAATTTTTTACATGGTGGTGCCGACATTTTCTCCGATGTTCAGTGTCAGCATCAGGTTCTGCGAGCAGCTGGGATGAAGGGTGGGACTCCTCTGGTCACCCGTATGTCTGCAGGCGCTGCGGCGCCGCTGCCTCACATCCAACGCCACACGACGAGCCGGCGCCACCATTGACCAGCCCGCGGCGGCGGCGGCGGTGCCGTCTGGCGGGTTCACCGGCCGTGTGGCCGGCCCACAGCAAGGTCAGCCGAGCAATGCGCCGCGCAGCGACCTTGTCTGTCGCCGTCGGCAGCGGTCGCGTGCAGGGGTGGGCGGCGCGCGGCTGTGTGTGGCGGCGATGACGCATGAAGCACCTGGCGCCGGCTCGCCGTCCACGGTCGCCTGCTCGACTTCCTCCGCCGCAACGTACGACCGGCACTCGGTCAGCTGCGTCGTCGTCAAGCGCTGCCTCCTGATCAACTCCGGCGAGTCGAGAAGCGCTCAGATCCATGGCTCGATTTATGTTTGGATTTTGAGAGGAAACGTGTAGCACATTCCATGTCGGAGGGGATAGTTTGTTACTGTTTCTGACACCAAGGAGTCTTTTGGCACTTTCCAATCGGTTTTGAGTACGTTTATCAAACAGCAATACGCTTCCAGTCGTTCTAAAACAACTCCATTGATCTTTTGATGAAGAAAGAGTAGGTAATATCGTGGAGAAATTAATGTTTTGGATGACGAGCGTTCAGGACAAGACCATGTTTCCAACCATGCCCAGAACCATGCTGTCAACCGACTGCTCTGAAAGCGCGCCCGTGATGCGATGTCCGACCAAATCTCCGCCTCGTCTTTATCTCGACGTGACCGATGGCCGCCACTGAACAGTTTGCTCAGTAGATGCGCTTTGCGCTCACGTCCGATTGTCAGACTATCGAGTCTCGAGGACTGCCGGTGGGGAGACGCTCGCCGACACCACATGATACGGCGTCTCTGCCTCCGTCGGGTGTTCGCGAACGGTGGCGGGCCCTCGCCTGCCGTCGTGGCCGGGCAGACCCAGATGGAGTGAGTCACCGTGGCCAGACACTGACCCTACCTCGCCGCACTATATGCGCGGTCTGAAGCTTGGCCACACCTTGAAGCTTATGATTTTGTACTCGATGACGATTGGATTGACCCTCAGAGATGAAACATTCCTTCGGCAACATGCATCGGTCTTCTTCGCAGCGTTGTCGATTCATATATTTGATTGGCGAAGTTTGCTCCAGACGAATCCGCCGTTGTTAATAAATGCGAAAATTCGCGCATTGTATAATCACAATCGTGCTTTTGGTCTATCGGGTATTTTATTTCCATATAATATCTTGCGACGTGTTGTGTTCGACGCATGATTCATGCGGAATTATACTTTCATGTTTTCATCTTCGTGTATACAATGGGTGCTGTAACTATGGAGTCGATGCGCCCCCGAGCTAAAATAATAACTAAGGTAGTCAACTGAGTTTTGTCGATTTCTCGGATTCATTTCAGGGGTGGATCAGAAGTCCGTCGGAAATCGGTTTGAAATTGCATCACATACTAATGGCCGTGGCAAAGGACAGATGTGCACCAAGCACGGACGCGGGGATCGTGCACGGACCCAGAATATGACGTACAGACCGACGCTCGCATCGCAGTTGGATGCACCGGCGCCGCAAGCCCCGGACAGCCGACCTCACACCCCGTGACCACGCACACTCGTCACTGGCTGCCTGGTTTTCGGGGGTCGGCGTCTGTGTGTGCCACATGGCGACGTCGGCTCACTTGCTAATCGACCTTTGAGAGCGCACCGATGCACACTGTGATAACTCGAAGGAAAAACTGGCCATAAATCATTGCGGACAAAGTATGCTAGTCACAGGGGCGGTTTTGGTCTTAATCGAAACAGCTTCACATTTCGAACATATGGAGAAGCTCTATTGTCTTAAAGATTGTTTAACCCAGGAATGTCAGAGGTAATACCTACAAGAGTGAAGGGAACATTCCCCTCCCCTCATTTCGCTTCCGCGAAATATCTCGGGAACCAATTGAGATAGACAGCTCATTGTGCACACACCTACATGAGTATCTAGTGCATTTCGTTTTAAAAGATCGACGTCCAGTCATGCATAGTGACATCATAATGACGTCATAAGCGAAGTCCATGGGCACTCATATATTGGATAATTATTAGTTAACGTTTGCTATGGGAGCATTCTGTACTGTAAATGTGACCAAATAATTGCTCCGCAGAATAGATCCAAGATCTCCTTGTCTTAAGTGGCTGAAATTATTCCAAAATACATCCCTAAGATATGACACACAGGTAGAATATGGGTCTCTGAAGATACGTCGAGCTGTGTTCCCGTCGTTAGACGTACCTACCTACCTAGCACATGGCTGATCCACGACAAGACCCAGTCTCTCCCGGAACTGCTGTTGTAATTATTTCCTTCTTTCTTTCACACGCATCTTGTTTTCTTCGCCAGACACTGCCCACATTTTGACCTCCAGGCAGCAAGAAATGTGGAGAAGGCACTCAAAGCATCGAATCCAGGCATGCATAGTTGAGAGTCCGAGCTGACATGCACCTTCGCGGGCAGGTCGAGCCGCGGCAGCAGACATGTCATTTATCTGATGAGGTGTGCACCCATAAATGGTGCATGTCATGCTGCTGCCGGTGTTGGTCAGAGCGTTCACCACCTTGCACTGAATCATGGTGAGTTGAACATTGTACGCCACTCTGAAACTGGTACCGTCTGTTGCGGCGACGTAGGTCGGCCTCAGTAGACGTATCTCGGATACGTCTACTGAGTACGTCACTGTCTCGTTCTTTCCGGGAGGCCTCTGCTGTCTCGCGCTTGTACTGGATCCGCAACGGCCGGCAGAAGCGGATTGAAGACGGCGTGGGTTGGTCCAGACGCAAGTGCCACCCACTGTTAGTTGCAAAGGCATCAGAGTGGTACAGAACAGATTTTGTTCTGCAGCTTCATCGCCGTCTCCCATCTCTTTGTATACAACTTGCCCTGCAGCCTCGTGAAATTCTCATTTGACGTGAAGCACGGCCGAAGTGCAGGTGCTGGATGACGTCGACTGCTGGTCGGCAGGTGAAGCTGAGTCCGTACGGGCGGCAGACGGCAGACATGCCACCAGCCGCTGCGTCGTATGATCCAGGAGAGCCTGTAGAGAGCTGATGTATGATCCAGGAGAACTGACGTCTCGGTGAATTGCATGCTGTTGACTGCCGGATAGCAGTCTACCTTGGCCTCATGCACCTTTTCATAGGCAGGCAGGATGTCTGTCTTCGCCGCATCATTCGTCACTCGGCGGACCATACGGTAGCCGTGCACAGACAAGTCAGCTGACACACACATTGCCACCGCCCGGTCTCCTGACACGCGCTCGGGTTGGCTCACTTTAGAGCTTCTGAGAGCCCGGCGAATCTTGCTGGGCCGATTCGGTTGTTCCCCCACCTGTCGCAGCATGAAAGCTGCGTCCTTCATGCCCTCAGCACAAGCACTTTGCCTAGCAGCCTCCACGAGCTACAGGGAACTGTGCTGTTGAACAACTCTTGAGGACGCCCGACGCTGAGAACGGGCGCTGAGCTGATTTTAAGCTGAAAACCTTAATCGAACTTGGAGGTACTAATAATTTAACTACTGTTGTAATGACTTATTTTTTTATCAAAAACAGAATATTGTGAATCGTTCCATGTCTTTTTGAATTACTTATCGCATGGAGAATGTTCTCAGCTATCATTTCATACCTCACTTGTCCAGGTTTTTAGAATGCATCTTACCTTTATCAGTCGTCAAACTCCGACAACATTTATGCACGCGTGCATCGTTTTTTTCCGCACGTAATGTTGTCCATGTCCATGTACTTGTTACTATATCAAATTCTGTGAAAATTGTCTTAAAAACTGTGACTTGGTGTGCGTCAAGCATTTGCTGATGCCATGGCGCCACGAATATGGCATAAAAAAATGGTCGAGAAATGCATTTCTGGCAAGTTTTTCCCTTGAGTTATCACACTGTGCGATGGTATCGCCAACGGGGGCGAGTAGTCGAGGGGCAGGGTGCCAGACTCCCAGCCGAAGGGTTATGGGTTCGAGTCCTATCTGTTGCTCCTCTTCGCCCGCGACCATCCGAGGGGTGAGACCATTGGGTGTGAGAGATTGCCAACGCTGTGTGACCCAACAGTGGACGCGTCGCAAGACCTATCAACCTATCAACCACGGTAACCACCGCGGGTATGGCCAACGTGTGTAGAGCATGCGATGATCGCTGTTGTAGAGACGACGATGGGCCGATCGGCCAACAGCGAGACGTCCGGCTGTGACGTGTGGGGCTGGTGCTGGAGCGCAGTCAGCTGAGCGGCGCGGCGCGTGTCTTGTTGCCAGGCCTGGCGGGCAACACTATATCCCGGGCGCGTGGCCAGAGCTGATAATAATTGTCGCATTTATCGGCTTTTTACGGGCAAGAGTTCAGTTACTGGTTGGTAAGTCTCTGTTGGTCCTCGCACGTGCACAACATTGTGCTGTCTTCCCGGCGCGGGGGTGGGCGCTGGGAAGGCAGCACCGCCCCTCCCTGGCGTTTCGAAATGGAGAGTGTCTGTGACAAGAAACAACAACAACAACAACAAACAATGACAGGTTGCGTGCGACGATATGTTGCGAGTTGTGCCCGACGTTTATACTTTGGGTCGCACTCAGGACAGTATTAAAGTTAAGTTTTTCACACAAATTATATTTGCGTTTAGCCGTTCCATGCGTAAAGCCGATAACCGATGCGCCTTTGAACTGTGCAGGATATCATTGTTCAGCATCCTGGTATGGTAATTATTTGGGATATGCTGCATTTCGACCTAAAGGTCTTGGGTCAGAAGTCGGAATTTCAACTTCACTTCGGTTGTCTCGCCGAGAACGTGCAATCCGCGAGTGCCCGGTCTGTGTGAAAGGTTGTTGCGCACGCCACGCCATTGTAAGATTGCACGCGAACATCTCGAAACACTTGCATTCGACTATTTACGGCATGGAGAGTTTCTTCTGACAAAGCCCTTGAATGTAAAGTTTTGCATGCACGAAGATCTGTATATATGACATGTTCCAATTGCGAAGTTACGCGAGTATTAAGATCTGCATACGACAATTTGCGTAGATAATGAGTATGAAGTTTGCGATATGAGAATATTCATACAAATATTTACAAATGTTCGAAATGCTGTCAGACAATATCTGTACAAGGAGTAACAATTACTTTCAAATTCACTTCCAGTTTCTAAGCTATAAACCCCGAGTGACTGACTCAGATAAACGTGATCCAATGTCATGCTGGATCAGTGGCCTCGAATTACATTGGAAAGATCGTCGCGATATATGTAAGCACGCCTCATGGGTTGTCCATCACACTACCACACCCACATTGACCGTTTGTGGACAAAAGGTAACGTCAATTTCCGATAATTCGCGATTTTGGCGAAAAATTGTCCGACATGTCACCTCTTATGACGTCATAGTTGCCTATTTTCAGATTTCGTATGGTATGAGGTCGGCAATGGATGCCCCATCAGCTGTGCGAAGTGACGGCGCCGTAAAGCGCCCGTCGTCTCCGTGGTCGAGGAAAAGTCCTCAGGGGACGGGTTGCACTAGCACTCCCCTGCACGGCGGTTAGCTCACATTATGTGCACATAGTCTGAGTCTATGCAGGATATTTCCACTCTTTCGGCTCGCCGAGAACGCCCTTCACAAAGACTGGGCGAACCCAGTCTTTATGAAAGGCTGTTGCGCACACCACGCCATTGTAAGGTTGCACGCGAACATCTCGTAACAATTGCATTCGACTATTTACGATACGGATAGTTTCTTCTGACAAAGCCCTTGAATGGAAAGTTTTGCATGCACGAAGATATGTATATATGTAATTTTCTGAGTACGAAGTTGGACGTATATCTGCGTACGAAAATCCGCGTAGAAAATGTGTATGCAGTTCGCGATTTGAGCACATTCATGCAAATATTTACAAACGCAGGTATGCGTACGAAACTTTGCGATGCGAAGCTGGGTGCGGATATGCTTCAGCGGGCTTAGGATTTGTCGGAAGTCGAGTTCTGGCTTCCTAAGATCAAGGGTGCAGCTGTTCACTTTCGTTGTTGGTTGCGTTTGTCGTCAGACGGTCGTGTCTTGGCTCATCGTAACGAAGCCCGGGATGCTCTCCATTTCCCGCTCACCAGCACAGCGCTGGTGTTTTCGGTGGTAATTTGCCGTTCGCTGCCACGGCGGGCGTGTTTTGATGCAATCTGAGTATGGAACCTGGGGTTACGCCGATACCTTGGCACCGCTCCAAGGCGCGTCTCTCGTGCACGTGTCCGGACTGCTGGCCTGTTCCGGACGCCGGCCGGGCGGGCGGGCGGGAGCCGGTGCCGGCTCCGGTTTCGACACGGGCTGCCCCGGGTCGGCACGAGCACGCACCTGGGCGGCGCGCCGGCGCCGCCTTATCCGCCGCCCTGTCCACCGGCTAGCCTGGGGTCCGGTCGGCCACGGACGGCTGGTGGCGCCGCGCCGCCAGCCGTCCGTGCCGTCTGACTCCACCCCACTCCTCCCCCCAGTCGGCGGCGGGAGCGGCGGCGTGGCGTATCTTCCAAAGTTCACAACTTTCAACGTTCATAATGTTCACATTCGAAGATAACTTCCAGAAATTGGAAGTCAAATCCAAAAAAAGCCCGGATAGTTCATATTTTCCAAAGTTCATTTCCAATTTGGAAGTTACCTTCCAAATTGGAAGTTACCTTCCAAATTGGACGTTGGCTTCCAAATTGGACGTTAACTTCCAAATTGGACGTTAATTTCCAAAACTTGGAATTTAGCTTATAAATTGCATGTTAACTTCGAAAAACTGGAAGTGAACTTACAAAATCGCCCGGAATTTTCCTAGCCCGAAAGGCTAGGAACCTAGCCTGGAAGTTAGCTTCCGACTTCTGGAAGTTAGCTTCAAATTAGGAAATTGTGAATTTTGGAAAATATGAACGCCTCCCGCGGGAGCGATAGCCGGCCAGTATGTCGACGTGCGTGTGCGTTTGCGTGCGTGCGTGCGCCGACTGGCACTGACGTGTCTGCAGTGCGGCTGGCCACCGTCGGGGACGCCGCAGCCGGCCGGGCTCCGTCGACTCTGACGAGCCGCCGCCGCCGCTCGATAGGTGTTGCGGCACCGACACACGAGCACGACAGACGCCTGCTAGTCGGTGCCGCTCACGTCCCACAAGCCGAGCTTCTTGTCCTTCCGAGCGTCCTTCTGAAGTCGGGTGTTTTTGTTTTTCACTTCACCTCGCGTTCAATAACTCTCCGCCGTACCCGAGGCTTGCATCAGGCACCTGGGGAAAACATGTCATCAGGCTGGTATCTTCAAATCAGTGGTGATATTTAAATTTTATTTGACAACGTATTGTGCAGGACGTTGCATTTTCCATAGGCCCGACGTTGCATTTTCCATAGGCCCGACGTTGCATTTTCAATAGGTCCGAAGTGCATATGAGGAGAGCCAATGTTAACATCGCTTAAGTTCAAGACATGCGCTTCAGATTGCGACTGCGGACATGCGCCTCAGATTGTGACTGAAGACATGAGCTTCATATTGCGACTGCAGACATGAGCTTTAGATTACGTCTGCAGACATGCGCTTCATAGAGCAGTTCAGTTGTAAGCGTGGGTGGTAAATCAAAGCATGCTGCTTTATACGTGGAAGCCAATATTGAATGCTTGTCTTGACAGCAGATGTGTGATGCTTATGACTTTTTGTAGTAGGTTACACCCCGACGCGCCCCAAAGCCCAAATAACTAACTAGTAAGTTACACTGGCTTGGATTGTGCCATCTTTTTTTTCTTCAAAAGCACGAATATCGAAACTTGAACTAATTGTAAATCTTGAAACAAGAATGCACGACATACGACACATGACACGCTAGTATGAGCATTATTCGTTCATATGAAAAAAATAATTGTGACGTTCACAAAGTGCATCCATGAGTTACAACAAATTATGACCTTCGCTTGACCTGACCACAGGGGTGTTTGTTTTATATACTTTTGAGCGGGCAAGTCCCCCCCCCCTCAATGCTCCCCTCTCAATGCCCCCCCCCCTCCCCCCAATAATTTCAACTTTGAACATTGGACCCTACGGAGTGTGCTCCCAATCTATTTGGGCCTGCCCATTGCCTTCATGCATGAGGGGGAGCCCCCCCTCCACCCCTCCTCCCACTCATTTTCAGAAATAAACGCCGTTGCCTGACCCTTATACCATTTGACTATTGCATCTCAAATTACGACCTTTACTGAATTAAATATTAAATTTGCTCCAATACGAACTAAAGCATATCCTAAAATATAAGATCTTTTGGTTTGGGGTATATGATGACTTTGGTACTTCCTGCGGGCACAACATATAGCGCCTTTTAGCAATGGCTCATACAAGCTGAAGATCTGGCCAAGCCAGGTAGCGTCCTTTTCCATAGACGTTTTTTTTTCTTGGAAGTAGTTTCCCAGGACCATCAGCCTCTTTTCGTGCCTTTTGAAATCCTGACGTCAGCTGCCCGATGAAGTCCAGGAACGGCATACGCACCTCCACAGGGTAATGCGTTTCCTGACAGAAGAGTCATCATCCACGTTATGGTTGTTGCGGTGCACTTGTTCATTGCATATTTGCTGAAGAGGTTGGAAGTCATCCCTGGTCATCCCACTGTGTTCTAAATCGCCCTCAATGTGTTATTCCTGAGCGATTGCTCAGCGTCCTCACGTCTTTCTGTCAGTACGTCCCCAGCATCATTCGTCATGCGGACCGCAGATGACACATCGCCACTCTCTTCCTGGAGCTACCGAGACGGCACGTGTGTAACTGCCGTAATGTCTGCCACACGGTACAGTGCTGCCATGCACTCTGGATCCTTAACGGCCTTCAGCAGCGTAACGGCGGGGACGAGTGGTCTAGGGGTAAGATGCTCGTCTCGCAATCGAAAGATTGTGGGCTCGAATCTCACCTGTCGCTACTCTTCGCCCGCGACCAATCGGCGTGAGAGATTGGCGACGCTATATGACTCAACGGTCGACGTGTCGTAAAAACCAATAACCAACCAGCAGCGCAACGGCCTCTGATGCCACAGCAGCATTTAACCACTTGGCCCCAAGCGAGGCCGACGGCGTGGAGTAAATTGGCGAAGCAGATTATATCATCATGTAGTTTCACCGATCGCGTTTCGCAAATATGCGCAAGTTCCTGCTGCTTTCCTTCTGGGCATGCTTCTTGCACAGCGACCACAAAGAGTGCAAGACGCTTCGGGCTAGAATAGAGGCGGTCTACGATGCTACGTACAACTCGCTACCATTAGGCATCAGACGTAATGTTAATGCTGACTTCGGAGGCATCTCCAATAAAGAAAGAACACAGGTAGGTTCCTGATGCAAGTCAAGTACTCTGAAATATGCGCCCGTGGCAAGCGCGCCCGTGTGCTCACTAGTGTGTGCGCAAGGAATATAGTTGGCTTACCTGAAGTTGGCTTACCTTAAGTTACCTTATAAGTTGGCTTACCTTCAGATTTCAGTTTCATTCCCACTTACACTGATATATTACACATATTGTTACCTTGTGTATAGTTTTCTGGAACTATATTCTGGTAAGCATGCACCATAGGCGCGTGGGTCGCCCACGGCTCGCCGCTGACCGACCGCCATGGATGGTGGTCAGGCCCGGAGCCATTTGCTGAACGTTAATGGGCCCTAACGTCGAAGTTTCAGGCAGATATTTATATTTTAAATGGTTGGCAATGTACCTGGCATGATTTCGGCCATCATTGGAGTTGAGGCCGACAAGGTCCTTCGATATTGTTTAAGAACATTACACTTATGGGCGTTGAATGGAAAGAATGCATCTTCAACCGTGAATTTCTCCTACACAATTTTGGCGTGACAGAGCCGATGTTGCTTGGCATTGATAAAGGCCGGAACTTTATCTTTGCTATGCCGCCGCTCGACGGCCCTACGGATCCTGTCGGTGGCCAATGTCGGAGCTTGACATGCATCGAGCCATGCCAGAACCTCAATACTGCCTAAAAGCTTCATGTCAAAAGAGGAAAAATGTCAGGGTTAGATATTTGTAAAAGTAGTCGAGTATGGCATCAGAAGGCAGCTGATTTCACGCCTGTTTATTTGAGACCATTGTGAATTAGTTTGCTAATGTAGAACATCTGATATACAATCAAATGAATACAATGTGATATTTTGGGACACAAATCCTGGAGTTGAGTGCAAAAATGACAAGGTTGAAACTTCATGGAAGTTACTCAAGATGATATCAAAATGCAGCGCGTTCGATTTTGGTTTAGTTAAGAACATTGGAAATTGTCAGCGCATCACACCGAATATGTATGACCCGTTTTATTACAAGAAGTTGAGTGGCCAATTGCCTTTGACGGCAAGGTGACTGTGAAAGGATTTGATAATATAACGAACTACACATCATAAGAGAGCTTGTTTCAATGTTGTTCAAATTTGGCCATTTAAAATTACTTGCACCTCCTCTAGTAACTACAGTATAGCATTAAACATAGCAAGCCCACTCTGGTGGTGTTGCTCCACCAACCCACTACCAGAGTGGCGCCACCAGTATCATGTCCGCTCATGACGCCCAACGACATACTCCTCACCATGGGCTGCTTTGATGCAGTCCGCAGAGCGAGCTCAAAAGATTGGGATCCGCAGTGCGTAAACACAGCTCGACGGTTTTGTGTCTTCATGGCTGCGGCAGCACCACGCACTTTCGAACTCATGCTCGCCGCGCTATCATGAGCGGTATTCGATGTCCAGGTTGACTTTCTCGATGACATCCAAACTCGCCTGCCCAACATTTTTCACCCGTCGCCTTGGGTTTAATCACCTCACGCGCAGTTGCATTGGAGAAGTCCAGATCGAGATGCTTGAAGGTCCCAAAAGCTGAGGAATTGCCGATGCGCCTTTCCGAGGCAGGGTTAACATAATGGTTTCTCGTTAGGTGTGAGATGTAATATGTACAGCAAGATGTCGAAATTGCCACGCAAATGTGAGATCAAATACTCGTGAAGTCCTTCAAACCCAGTTTTGGGACAATTGAGTACATATGACTGCATCCGTTTCGCGTGTTTTGAGAGGTACCTAATTTGGGGATATCGATATCAGCGACAGCGATACAAATACCTGTATGCTATAAACCAACGTTGTATGACATATCACATCATAGGCAATCCCTTTACCTGGAATTGCGCCAGGGGGTGTTCGGTACCACGATCCAGGATCCGTTATGGTGAACATACTTATCAATTGGATACTGTTAGAAGCAAGGCATGAAGACTTCGCAAACACACACCAAGACACGAGATGTCAATACGTTTTTGGGAAGGATGTCAATTCAGTGTTCAGTAAGTGGTATATTCCATCCTATTTCACGAATAATTTATCACTGTTCCGTGACCATCGTCATACCGGAAATGGACACCTGGCTGCTCCTTGGTCGTCATGTTGGATGTCTCATCTGCCAGGTGGTGAACGCTGGACCACAGTCACAGCTTATCGTGTTTCGGACGATGCGTTGCTGATGTTTCTCTTTAAAGATGACAATTATTTCATTCTGTAACTTCGAGCTAGCGCACGGCGCATTCAGCTTGGCTTTTGTCCAATGCTTTTGGAGCCGAACATCGTGCTCTTATTAAAACGCTGTAAAGCCCTGAGGTTGTCCTCGTTTTGCTCGTGGCTCCGTGACTTCGTCTGAGTCCCGATGAGCCTCAGGACGATGTTCTGTTTTCCACGCAACATTGGCACTCATGTGGACGATATGCCACAGCCACACTTCCTGGTCTTTCGTCGACTGAGAGCTCATGCTTCCTCAGATATATTCGGCCGTACCGAGTATTTCCTCCTTAAAGAACAAAGCAGCTTGCAGGGCTTGTTGATGGTATTCGACTGGTGTGTGGTTCTTGAGGACACCAGCTTTGCCTGTGAGTCTGTTCAATTTTGCTAGAGGTCATGTGACAATCTGCCCGGGTGCCTGAGGACAGTTTATCGCACCCAGTGTTTGCCCCGCCATGATCACACAGAATCTGGAAAGATATCCCTGCTGGGGATTCTGAGCACGTCAGCCGATTGAATCTCCTGATATGAGTGTCCGTGATGAGTCGTTTGAGATTTCCTTCCCGTCCTTGGTTACCGCTGCATAGCACGGGCTCCGCAAGTCTGGAGAAAGGCGCCGTTGTTGCGTTATCACTTGGAGCCTGGTCGGTCGGTGGTCCGCAAGATCATGCCGTCCTTCAAGTGGTCAAAGCGGGCGTGTATATTATGTTGACCGGCCGGCAGTGGCATTGGCCGGTCAGGGCCGGCTGCTGTGTCACAGGCCCGTCGCTGAGACCGGTGACACAGACTGACGGGTGAGTCAGTGGCGACAGCCGGTCGACAGGTTCCGCTCGAGCTGCCGGCCGACCAGCCGGCGGTCGGGCGCCGTTTGTCGCACAGCCACGTCCCGCCCCGCCACATTGTCACACTGTCACGGCCCGCGCCCTGCACTATCGCGTCATGTTCCGCCATGTCACACTGTCACATTAGCATATCATATCCCGCCACACTGTCACATTAGCATGTCATATCCCGCCACACTGTCACATTAGCATATCATATCCCGCCACACAGCCACGTCCCGCCCCGCCACACTGTCACATTAGCATGTCATATCCCGCCACACTGTCACATTAGCATATCATATCCCGCCACACTGTCACATTAGCATATCATATCCCGCCACACTGTCACATGAGCATGTCATATCCCGCCACACTGTCACATTAGCATATCATATTCCGCCACACTGTCACATTAACATATAATATTCCGCCACACTGTCACATTAGCATATATCCCGCCACACTGTCACATTAGCATATCATATCCCGCCACACTGTCACATTAGCATATATCCTGCCACACAGCCACGTCCCGCCCCGCCACACTGTCACACAGCCACGTCACGCCCCGCCACACTGTCACATGAGCATATCATATCCCGCCACACTGTCACATTAGCATATCATATCCCGCCACACTGTCACATTAGCATATCATATCCCGCCACACTGTCACATTAGCATGTCATATCCCGCCACACTGTCACATTAGCATATCATATCCCGCCACACTGTCACATGAGCATGTCATATCCCGCCACACTGTCACATTAGCATATCATATTCCGCCACACTGTCACATTAGCATATCATATCCCGCCACACTGTCACATGAGCATATCATATCCCGCCACACTGTCACATTAGCATATCATATTCCGCCACACTGTCACATTAGCATATATCCCGCCACACTGTCACATTAGCATATCATATCCCGCCACACTGTCACATTAGCATATCATATCCCGCCACATCCCGCCACACTGTCACACAGCCACGTCACGCCCCGCCACACTGTCACATGAGCATATCATATCCCGCCACACTGTCACATTAGCATATCATATCCCGCCACACTGTCACATTAGCATGTCATATCCCGCCACACTGTCACATTAGCATATCATATCCCGCCACACTGTCACATTAGCATGTCATATCCCGCCACACTGTCACATTAGCATATCATATCCCGCCACACTGTCACATTAGCATGTCATATCCCGCCACACCGTCACATTAGCATATCATATCCCGCCACACTGTCACATTAGCATGTCATATCCCGCCACACTGTCACATTAGCATATCATATCCCGCCACACTGTCACATGAGCATGTCATATCCCGCCACATTGTCACATTAGCATGTCATATCCCGCCACACTGTCACATTAGCATGTCATATCCCGCCACACTGTCACATTAGCATGTCATATCCCGCCACACTGTCACATTAGCATATATCCCGCCACACTGTCACATTAGCATATCATATCCCGCCACACTGTCACATGAGCATATATCCCGCCACACTGTCACATGAGCATATCATATCCCGCCACACTGTCACATTAGCATATCATATCCCGCCACACTGCCTCACTGTCATGTCCCGGCGGTCCCTATCTGTGGATGGCGGCGTAACAGCTCCCCGGCGCACCTTCCCCTCCCCTCCCCTCCCCTCCCTCCCACTGATGCAGCAGTCGCCCCCTCCCCTCTGTCCCCGTCGCGCGGCAGTCTGCACAGTGCCCTGTCGGGGGGGCTGTCCAGCACAACGTGACAACACACGAGCTCGTCGCTGTGTTGTGTGCAGATGTGACCGTCACCGCTATGTATTCGGCGTTTCTGAGTGCATTCGGTGTTCACATAAGGTGTCCATTACAATTACATATGCACCTGTGCCAGTTTGACATGACATCGCTGCCATGAATAGGGGACGTCGCGGGGCGGGTGTGACCCACCGCACACCAATGTTGATGATTTTTGACATCAGGCCCGGGGAAATTTAATGGAAAGAATGACGTAAAAACGTCATTTGCCGTACCAACTTTGACTGCGATCCTCAACTCGTGTACGCCACCGTAACGGCGTGGTTGAAGTTGTAGCGGAACCACTGGTGGTCACAGGGTGGTAGATGCAGTTCAGCATCTGTGGCGATTCGCCATCCGAAAAGTTCGTTGCGCGATCCTATAACGATGCGTCTTGATCAGAGCTTACAACGGTCCAATACAACGGTCCAATACAACGGTCCAATGCTGAATGCGAGCCCCTGTCTGTAACGCTTCGGCCGTGTCTGCGAGTGGCGAAATTGGCGCTCCGCGTGTATCACCGTCTGCTGAAATGGTGCGCTGTATGACCTGTGAACAGTGTCCACTCCCATCCCCACAGCCGTGGCGACGGTGGCGCCCAAGTTCGCAGCGGTCGACCGCCCAACTTGTCGCTGTGGCCGACCGTGGCGCCCCTGGGGCGGTCGACCGCCCGACCCGTCGGCACTGTGCTGACCGTGCCTTCCCGGGAGCGATGGGACCGCCCAACTTGTCGCTGTGGCTGGCCATGACGTCCCTCGGGCGGTGGGACCGCCCAACTTGTCGCTGTGACTGGCCATGACGTCCCTCGGGCGGTGGGACCGCCCAACTTGTCGCTGTGACTGGCCATGACGTCCCTCGGGCGGTGGGACCGCCCAACTTGTCGCTGTGGCTGGCCATGACGTCCCTCGGGCGGTGGGACCGCCCAACTTGTCGCTGTGACTGGCCATGACGTCCCTCGGGCGGTGGGACCGCCCAACTTGTCGCTGTGGCTGGCCATGACGTCCCTCGGGCGGTGGGACCGCCCAACTTGTCGCTGTGGCTGGCCATGACGTCCCTCGGGCGGTCGACCGCCCGACCCGTCAGCATCGTGGCTGACCGTACTTTCCCTGGTGCGGTTGAGGTGAGGTTCCTTCTGAAGTGTGACGACACCAGGGCGTTGCAGTGCCGCCACGTCCATGGTATGGTAATACCGCATGGTATGGTAATATAGTATGGTAATAAGGAAGTTCATGGTATGGACGCCGATACGTCCATGGTCCATGGTAATAAAGTCACCATGGTGCATGCAATATATCGAGACAAATAACTTTCGTAATACTGAAAATATTTCGGTAGAACATATTGACCAACACAGGTTAGGTTATATGTAAGATTGGCTTAAATGTGCCGCAACCTGTCCATAATCAACACATTTTGTGCGCGGACATGTTAAATTTCCATTAAAAATGCATGGAGGAGGCGTCCCGTGAAGCAAATGCGTTGTGATGGAGGAGAGCTTTGATACCGCGGGTAGAGTTTCGTGACAGCAGGTGTCCGACGTGGAGGATTTAGTGATGGGAGAGGCGTCTTGCGCTGAAGGATTGCCTCCTGATGATGTGGAGTGTGCCACTGCGGGCAGTAATGTGATCGTGGCTATCGTCCAACGCTACGTGTTTGGTGGTGCAGCAAGCAGGCTGATGCTTGGGAGAACCTGGTGGTGGGGATGGGCATGGGTGACTGACTATAATGGGCACTGTGGTGCCGTTCTTCGTAAAAGACAACATTTAGTATTACTCATAATTTGATGGTAGGTAGCGTGGTGCACACGAACAGTCTGAGATGTAACCTTCAAATCTTGCAGTCCATCTGACTTCGTAACCGTTGCTGTTTTTACAAGCATGCCCGGGAGCCCTTGGGGAATCAGCCACTAAGTTTTCAGTCTGGCTGAATATGGTCGTGTTGCGACAATCAACTCCGAACATTGTGCCTGGCTCAGTGAGTTTTAATATCCGGCCCGTGCGTCTCCAAGACGAAATAAGCAATCGACGGCCCGACTCAAAGTCGAGTATGGGACTACGGCGACTTACTGCATCAGTTTGCTATTCGGATTTTAGGGTGTTTCGCAGTCTCAATATCAGATGCTGTGTATAGCTGTTGCGTTCCACGTTGTGCGTTACTAAAACTGGAAATCGTATTGCACTGCCGTCGGTTGTCCCCGTTTTGACGGCATGCCGTGGACTGTTCCCGTTTTGACGGCATGCCGTGGACTGTTCACGTTTTGACGGCATGCCGTGGACTGTTCCCGTTTTGACGGCATGCCGTGGACTGTTCCCGTTTTGACGGCATGCCGTGGACTGTTCCCGTTTTGACGGCATGCCGTGGACTGTTCCCGTTTTGACGGCATGCCGTGGACTGTTCCCGTTTTGACGGCATGCCGTGGACTGTTCCCGTGTTGACGGCACGCCGTGGTCCACGGCATCCGTTTTGACGGCATGCCGTGGACTGTTCCCGTTTTGACGGCATGCCGTCGAATCGTTCGCTGCCGAAGCCTCGGTCCAAGACATCGGTCACCCTTCCCCGTGTCGTAGTGGTTGGTATTCGAGCAGGGACCATCTCACACGGGCACCGCGGGCCGTCGCGCCGGCGCGCCGGGCTGTGCCGGTCGTGAGTCATGAGGCGGTGCGGTGCCTCTGAGGCGCGGCGACAACTGAGCCACTCCGCGGCAAACACGCCGCCGACCGGCACGTACCGACGCATCCGTGCAGACCGGCATGTGCTGATGCAAGACAGACCGGGCCGATCTGGGTGTGGCGACGTCACGCCGCCCGGCCGTGACGTCACAGCCGGCCGCCGTCCGCGGCGCGTGGACGGCCGACGCGGCGGCCGCCAGCAACACGGCTGCCGTTAGAGGCGCCCGTTATGGCAGGCAGACTGGTGTCCCTGCTCCGACGCTCGGCCCACATCTGGCCGGTTCTGCGGCACGAGAGCGGCCCGCTGTCGCCGCCGCCGCCGCCGGTGTGGACCGGGGAGGCGTGCTGTCGTCATCGCTTGTCTTGTCAAAGGTATCGGATCCTACGTACCGTTAGCAGTCATGCGCCCGTACGTGCTGATCCTTGCTGTCGTCAAGCCTCGACCTTAGTCGATCTGCGTCGAGGAAGAAATCCGGAACAGCCGCTCATGCTCACCGATAGCACGTGGAAACGTCGTGGAGAAACCACGAGGCCAGCGGATGACTGGGGCGGCGATGTATAACGTGCCGTGTTTGCACCGTATGTATTTGTGCATTGTGCACTGTGCATTGTCTGTGTGTGCCCGGCGCACGACTGCGATCGGCGCGGCGGCCAACTGACGACCCGTGTGTTTGCGTTTCAGGTGAAGCAGCAGGCGGTGCCGGGAATCGACAACTCATTTCTGGCCATGGACACCGACAACGGTGTTGAAGTCGTCTGGAACGAGGTCAGGTCGCGGTTTTGAAGCCCGTCGCGTACCGCGCCGCACGAAAGCATGCACTTCGATGTCGCTCTTGTGGCACACGACGGGCGGATGGCTCACGGCTATGTGGATTATGAGGGGCGGACCTGGGCGGAGGCGAGGCGGCGGTCGCATGCGTCTGCGGTGTCCTGACCCGCTCAGAGTGGCTTCCCGTGGGCGTTGTCTGAAGTTCAGCGTGGCTCGCTTGCACTGTCCTTACACAGCTGAGGTGGAGGTGATGCAAACACGCCAACTGATGTAAACAAGCGCAGAGGTGTATGGATAATCCCTATTGACGAGGGGTTTTCGGATAATGGCTTCTGCCACCCCAATAATTATTGGGGTGGCATTCCAGGATTGCAATATATGTCAACAGTATATATTCCAGGATTGCAACTATGGATACCTGGAACAGCAGATGTTTGGCCCATGGGCTGAAAATGACCGACGTTGTCGAAGCACCCTGTAACAGCAGTCTGTTACCACTACCACAGAAGCTTGGTCCACGGGCTGGGGGGGGGGGAGGGGGCACAACCACAAATTGTGCATTTACTATGTGAAAATATTATAATATGCAGGATTGGGCAATTTTGGGGAGGGCACCGGTCCCCTCAAATTCTGTCACTTATGATGGACCTACATTGGAATTTGAATTGCATTGAAGTTCCATGGTAATCCAAGCCTCCTTCGCGGATAATGGTATAAAACTGCGTGGGGTGATGCGTGTGGAATGTTTCTTTTTATAAACTCCTCCCTGGAGACTGGCCACTCCATATATCGATGTGTCCTGACATCTCTGAGGAAAGGTGATGTAATTTCTCAAGAACACATGCTAAGGGCACTGGAACTTATATTGTCATACCGAAACTACACTCCGACATATATGGATGGATCAGAGACGGACGCTGGTGTTAGCAGCGCCTTTGTAACGAATACCGCAACTCGAACGCTTTCTCTTCTCACGAATGCATCAGTGTGCACATCTGAACTGGGCGCTGTGAACAAAGCCCTGGGTTGTATTGAGGTCGAACATGATGAACTACATGTGATACATAGCGACTCGCTTAGTAGCCTATTGGCGCTAACGTAGTTTTACCCATCCAACCCAGTGGTGCAAGGCGTCTTATCTCTGCTCACGACACTGAACAGGGTAGGTAAAAAGGTGGTATCCTGTTGACTTCCATGCCACGTGGGAATCAGCGGGAATGAGGCTACTGACGCTGCAGCGAAGCGTGTTGCTCATGGTCCACGCACACGATGTCTTCCTCTCCCTGCGAGGGATTTCTTCCCAGACATTAGAGCGCGGTTTTGAAGAAATGGCAGGACAGCTGGGAGTCCATGACTGACAACAAGTTGAGGAGAATCAAACACCGTCTTGGTGAGTGGTCATCATCATTACATATAATTAGACGTCACGATGTGGTATTATGCCGCCTGCGTATAGGTCACACATACAGCACCCGCAGATGCCTCCCGAGTAGCGACCAAAGGCCACTGTGCCAAAGGTGTCGCGCTCTACCATCAGTTCAACACATTTGCTGCGTGTCCCCGACTGGCCCATGAGCGAAGACGTATATCACTCGGGACGCACTTCAGTCACGTTACGGGAATTACTGGGGTACGAGTCACCCTTCATCCAATCAGGACAGCTATTCCGCTTCCGTTCAGAAATCAGATTTTCTGTAATGTATGCGCCTCACCAATACCTTGTCTGGTACATGGTAAACTCATTATAGTTTTAACGTACGTCTTGTACGTAACGGGTTTGATGATGTATTCTATTAATCCGTCTCGACTAGTTTTCGCTGAGATAATTCCTTATGACTGACTGTTATGGGCGCTGCATGACCACTGCAATCGATGCGCCCACAAAGCCCAAGAAACAGACAAACAAGCATTGCAACTAAACCTCCGTCTCCACCTCCATCTTTATTTCCATCGCCATCTCTAAGTTGTGGAGCTGGTGGGAGGCCGGGAATGAGCCCTGAACATAGACTCAGTACAGGGTGTTGATGTCACTTCCATCGCGTTAGATGTCTTTCTTGACAAGGTATAACGGCCAGTGCCAATGCTTGGCATGGCTGATGGAGCATCCATATGCCGGCATTGCATCAACTGTTTGATATCTTCTCTGGTCGTCGAGCTATAGCGTCATCAGCGGAAACGAGTCTTATTTTGCCGTAAACGCAAATTCGAGGAATTCAAGCGAACGCGCATGAACTTTGCGATGTATTCGACATCTGGTTTTGTCACCAGAAATTCGAGTTTGAATGGGTCTAAAAAAAATAATTGAGATGAACCAATTTAACCCTTGCCGTCATGAAAATATGGAAGCAACGGCTCAGGCAGACAGACAGACACGACAGGGCTGGTTTTGACCACGACAGCGCTGGTTTTTTCCACGACAGTACTCTCACGGGTCACGACAGGGCTGATTTTTTCCACGACGGGGCTGATTTTTTTTACCACGACAGGACTGATTTTGACCCCGATAGTACTCTAATGGGTCACTACAGGGCTGGGTTTTACCACTATATTACTCCCATGGGTTACGACAGGGCTGGCTTTGACCACGGCTGGGCTGGTTTTGACTACGGCAGTACTCTCATTGGCAACTACAGGGCTGGTTTTGACCACGACAGTACTCTCATGGGTCACTCACTACAGGGCTGGTTTTTACCACGACGGGGCTAGTTTTGACTGCGATAGAGCTCCCATGGCTCACGACAGGGCTGACTTGTTACGACCGACTCGTTTAGGTCATGGAAGGACTTACGGTGGTCACTGCAGAACTTACATTGCACTTCATGGATGTACCCCTCTGTGCCCACAGCATAATTCCTGGCGTTGATCGTGGCATGGCTCTTTGATCACATATTTATTTTTAGCTTTTCGATCCAAATATGTGAACATCCCGGCTACAAGACTCAACAGCTATGCGTTCCACTTGTGGACTTTTTGTCCCAGTTTGGCCGTTGCCTTTTCTTTGTTTGACAGACGGTACATGTATTGTGCGCCTTTTCTTTTGCAGCATTTGCAGCATTGCAGCATTCCAGTTCCGGCTTCGAGCATGTTCTTTTATTTATCGCTGCTCTTCACATTGGATACATTGCGCAGTTTTTGCACAATCATCCAGAACTCCATACACCATGACTATTTCTGGCGATTGATGTCACCATGATATCGTCGAATGACGCTGTTCCAATTGCATGCAACAAGTAGTCGCTGGGTAAATGACATGCACGACTCCATTTCGTGCAGACAGGTTTACCACCGCACAGTAATTAGCATGCGACGAAAGCCATGTTTATATCACGTATCCTTCCGAAAGGAACGGAAACATTAAATTAATCTGACTATATAGTTTGTGTAGTATTACCACACCTGTGTGTATCGCTATCAAAAGGATGGTCGATGTTCCTTTGTGTGTTGTGCCTTGGCTTCCCATCCTTAAGATCCCATCGTTCCACTCTCACGGTTGACAATGTGATTTTTCGTCACTTTCAAGTCTCAGTTAATCGTAGCTTTTCAGTGGAACGATGTGTGTGGTGACGTTTCGGCTGATCCAGACAATATATGTTATTTCTTGAGTACCTTTAGGTATGTTATGTAGTTAAGTACTGAAAAAAACGAAGTTTATTTATAAAGTCCCACCTGGCGGTAGCTACCCGCAGGTTGCAACAACGAGTCAGCAGGCCTTGTGGACTGGCAAGTTGCGGACTGTTACCCGCGGTTGGACGTCGATGGCGAGTATTGCTCCTGCCAACTGGAAGTCTGCAATTAGACACGCCGCTAACTAACCGTGATGTGGGCGTGACCAATTCCAAGCCTCCGGTATTGACCCGTTCTGAGTTGAGTTTGCTGCGCCGTGCCGTTTTCCGGATGAATGTTTGGAGCGCATTGCTGATTTGCGTATGTGCCAGTCGACTATCCGTTGGCATGCATCTGCGGCGCATTGACACTGTTATGTTGGCGCGCAGGTGCGGTTCTCGGAGAACAAGAACTGCAAAAAGTACATGGCTCGGATATCGGCCATTTTCGACAGCCTTCAGGCGATCGACCACCCCAACATCGTCGGCTTTCACAAGTACTGGTTCGACCATCCTGACAAGACCAACAAGCCCCGGGTAAGACAAAGAGTCGACGCTACTGGTGCAGACCCCAGTATACCCGGCTTCTACGGACTTTTTCTGAGAAATATATCTTGTCTGATTCTTTCCTGCAGTTCCGATGAGAAAGAGACTTTTGAGAGAAGTATCTTTGGCTCCACTGTTGCGTGTTGGGCAACACAGTTTTCGTGTTGCTGTGGATGGATCAGATTGTTCACGGGAAGTGCAATTTCAGAAAATGCATATTTGTATAATTGCGACCAACTGTGGGGTTAATATTATATATTTATACACGGTCCTGGTGCATAAAGGGTATTGACGCCCGATTAGGATGAGCTAAGCATGCTGCATGACCACTGCAGTCGATGCGCCCCTAAACGTCGATGAGGTAAGCACGAGTGAATTCATTCGCCAGTGGTTGAATCATCCACGGGTTGCGCAGTTCGGAGGTGGCGGTGGCTCTTTGAACTTTGGCGCAGTCACGATCGTGATTTAAGACCCAAAGGACTTGCTTTGGGGACCCCGAGGAAGTTGTCGCATACGTTTAGCCCATTGTGACGTTTTTTTTTGGGTGGTCCCACCCATATTTTTCTTTTCGCACAAAAGGTCTCGTGGTCAGCGTGAATGTCAGGCCTTCAAACACGACAGGCGAGCCAACGAACCCATTAGCCCTCGCTAGGTGCACTCTGTCTGGAAGCCCGTCTTGAGTTCTTTTCAGTCGTATTCATTCACTATCAGGCGCCACATAGACGTAGTTAACTGCCTGCCGAGGTTGCAACCATAATCCACCGGTGAGCCACATCGTGGCATGCTCATGCTTGTGACCCCAGAATTTGGTCGTTAAATGAGTACTTTCGGGTGTTTGTGTTCCCTGATTTCATTATCGGCATATGCCATCAGTTTTTGCCAACTCGTCCTTGAACGGGCAATATTTAATTTCAAAGACCGCAAAACTTGCCTGTATTGCACTTTTTCTTCCGACAAATTCGCGGAACTGGTTCCTGGCAATATATAATCGTTTGGAAAACATTGACAGATTCATCTCCATGTGACATGCTGTGGTACTCTTTTGTTCCGTGGTAATTTCTCGTTGCATTGCACTACCAGCGATACGTTATTCTGCAATCTCATTCAGCATGCGTCATCAGTCGACTGCCGCCGACTAGGTGTCAGTCCGTTTGTTCGCATGGATGGTAGCATTTGAGTAAAGACCAGTAGGGGACGAGTGATCTAGGGGTAAGATGCTCGTCTCACAATCAAAAGGTTGTGGGTTCGAGTCTCACCTGTCGCTACTCTTCGCCCGCGACCAATCGGCGTGAGAGATTGGCGACGCTACATGACTCAACGGTCGACGTGTCGTAAAACCAATAACCAACCAGTAAAGACCAGTAACTAAATGAAATATTATGCTAGATCACAAATAGGTGCTCTTCTTTGTATCGTTGAGGCCCTAAAACACGGAGCACAATTTGTTTTGCTATGACTAAAATGCAACAGTAGTTTGTGTCTTAGACTGCTGAATGAGAGTGAAAGAACATCGAGGTTGTTTAAGTGTTGTCATGTGACCCTCCATAATCTTCGTTCATTGAGTGAAGAGGCGTGCTACACGACCACATGGCAGGCTGTTTTGTTTATTTCCACTAAATGAACAACCACAGTAAGTAAAATTGTTATTGTCTGCCCATTATCAGTGATGACACGTACGTACTACAGTTGAAAATGAAGAGCATCCCCTTTTCAATGGTAGCAGATGTGGGCCATACAGTCGTCATGACTGGACGTAGCAGGTTTCCTGTACCCGTAATGGGATAACCGTCCCTGGATACGACGGAGTTGAAATCTCAACAGCGGCTCTGTTCAGAAGAAGACGGCTTGTGAGCTGTGCTCCCTTCTGTGTCAGGATTCGCGCACTATTTTGCGCGTCGGAACAATGCAAATCCCTCCCTGGATACTGGCATCTCCAGATATTGACATTTCGCTGTCACGTCTAAAAAAGTGCGAAGTCGTTCCCGAGGAATTCAGACTAAGGGCACTGGAGTTGATGGCATATTACAGTCATTTTACAGACACATACACAGATGGATCCAAGACCTAGTCTGGTGTTGGGTGTGCGTTTGTAACGGGCACAGTGGTCAGGACGTTTTCCCTTCCGCCACATTCATCTGTCTAGCATCCGAGTTGGTTGCCTTAGTACTCTTATGACTAAATGCGTGTTATCCGTCAAACCCACTTGCACAGGATATTTTACGTAGTTTTACATTGCTGACATGCGCTGGAAAAAAACGGTTGTCCTATGTTGGTATTCCGAGCCATGTGGGCATCTGTGGGAACGAGGCCGCGGTTGCTGCGGCGAAGCGAGGTGCACGGGCTCCGTGCACACGTTCCCTTCCGCTTCCTGCGAGGGACTTATACCCAGCTGTCAAAGGTTATATTCTGGGTACGTGGCAGGCTACCTGGGACTCCTTAACAAACAGTAAGTTGAAAACTGTAAAGCCCTCTATTGGTGAGTGGGCTTCATCATCACACCGAAACAGAGGCCACGAGGTGTCGCTGTGTCGCCTGCGCTTAGGACATACCTATGCGACACACCGGCGTCTCCTGAGCGGCGACGAGACGCCGCGGTGTCCGAGGTGCACCGCACCAATGTTGGTGCGACGCATTTTAATATCATGTCCCTGGCTTGCCCACGAACGGAGACGTCACTTTGGACGTACTTCTGTCTCGCTTCGGGAAGTATTAGGGGATGCGTCTGATATTGTTCACTCGGGATAGATTGTCAAATTCATCTTAGAAATTAAATTTGCTGTGATCTACACCAGATATTAACATGCGCTCCATTCGTGGCTCGTACTAGTTTTATCCTAGGACAAATCTGACATCGTCACTTTTAACTTGTTGCGTGAACTGACGTTTACTTGCCTCATTGTCTAATTGACTGAGTTATGGGCGCTATATGACCTATGCAGTCGACGCGCCCCTAAACTACAATAACTAACAAACGAAATTTCAGCAGCCTTTTAATTTCTCGATCTCTCAGGTAAGGGGATAATTTTCTGGTCACGGTTTTGGGAAGGAGCTTCTACGTAGGAAGCATTTCCGTTTCCGTTTCTTATTGGCCGTTCCCAATCGACCAATCATATGTCATTATGTCAATGGCGAGGAATTCCAAAGTGTAGGTGGAAACCAACACGTAATAACCAGCAACACGTTCTTTTGATCTCCTGGAGACTGTGTTTTGATTTCGTGTACTGACTTCCATAGGACATGACGGCGTTCGACTACTAGTCAGTTGCCAGTCTCACCATGCATGAATCCTGACATCGGGGCCGTTAATTGTCTTGCCAAACACTGCCACTCTGCATATGCCAACACGATCGTATGCTTGTCGTATTACCTATATCTGACAACGTCATCGTGAGTCCGTCCGAATATCATCGTCCGATACCCTCCACTTTGCGACATATTTATTCCAGCACATTGTCATGCGCGTACTATGCTCTGGTGCAAACACAGCGAGGATGGCAGCCAACCGATACTGGTTCAGAACAGTTTGCATTTTTGTGAGGCGTTTCACGCTAGGGTGAGAAGACATTGGCAAGACTTGGAAAGACAGTCCAATTTAAATGATGTCGGCAATGCTGTGTTAATCCGTGCTGGCTGTGTTTGTTTAAGTGCAGATATATCTTGACTGAATGCAGAACTTGGTGCTATCGACGATTCGTACAGAGAAAGGAAATCGTTCTCTTGAAGCTGCTCGAATGCGCCAGCCTTGATATCAATATTTTGTTTAGCAGGAGTTTTTTACTTTCCGAATTCACACAGTGTAGATCGATTGTGACCTCTTCAGAAGCATTGTCTATGATTGGATTTTCAAATGGGCCAACGTCATGCTGATATCAAACTTACGATATGCACTTAACGCTTTGTTCCCGTTTGCTAGCATTCATAAATAACGCTGAAAATGTGCTCCTTTGTATCTGTCAGCGACTCGGCAGCACAGCAATGAAGGTTAAAATAACAAACAGCTCCGAGAGTGTTAGTAGTAGAGATGAATCATACGGGGTAGTTACGCTTTTTTCTCTTCATATCCTGCAGTATTATTTTGTATACTATTCCTTGAATTGTGAAGTCAGAGAGATAGTATAGTGGGTTTTGATCATTGGTGATACCTTAAATTATGAATAATGAGGGTCTCGTAAGCAGCAGTTGGAAGTCCTATGTGAATATTTAAGCCTCAGAATTCGAACCTATGGGCACAAAATGACCCAGTAGTCGGCGCACCATAGAGCAAGAAACCAACATATCGTTCCAGCTCCTTACCATAGCTCAGTTTTCACAGATATAACTCACACCATGATGAGTACACTGGATACGACACATTCGGAAATGACGTAATAGAGGAGTATCACACGTTAGCAATGGTATCTTTTTAAAATGTCAAAGTTCGCCCCGCACCCCACCCCGGTATGGCACGCGAAAAACGGCCACGAAACCGAACCATCCCAAAAGTAATACGCGAGGAACGCATTACATGGCCTGCGCGCGTCATACCAAATATGCTATGTCGCGAAATATAGAAGTTCTATTGAATTTAAGTTTGCTAAAGTTCTCTATCTTACCTGGTGGTGCACTTGCTGGGGAGGTAGAGAGTGAAATTTCCCCGGGATGTTAGGTTTTCTTTTCATTTCACTATGAAGGAAGCGACGTGTTTGTTCTCTCATTGGTGAGATGTGGATATGCGGTGTGTCTAAATTCGGCAATTCAGGTGGAAATCATCACGTGAATCGGAAAGTACCTACATTCTAAGTCAAATGTTGGTTAACATGGTCTGTTGGTCGGTGTCATTGCACCAAAGAAATAAGTACATGATAATAAAACGCATTCAATGGCATTCAGTAATGAAGCAGTAATTAAATGACCTTCAATTTGCTATTGCTTGCATGTTTTTAAAATGGTGCTGGGCGGATCACAGACCCGGAATCGTATAATAAAATCGCATACAGGTCTGATATATACCATGCGACAACCTCGTTAGCAAAGGTATCCATACACACACACACAAAAGTACTACAAGCCGGTTTAGCCAATCAACGGACTTCGCAGACTACCCGTCGTCACAAAATCTCCGAGTGGTAAATCAGCAAGCGTTAGGAATTTCTGCTTCCAAAACATTCTTGAAGAACATGGAACTTGGTCATCTTGTGTTTTCGCTTGGGTGGACAATTACGCTTTGCAAGGCACAAAAATTGCATTATGGCAGGACCCTATACGTCTTGGGTTCCCTTCCCCTGCGCATATATCGATATATCTTGAACAAACGTGACTGGGTGCCCTTGGGCATCTTCAAGGCCATGGAGAGTTGCAGGGGTGTTGTTTTTATACCTTTTTTTGTTGGGGGGGGGGAGGCAAGTGCCACCTCAATGTTGACTTACCTCCCAATAATTTCAACTTTTCACATGGTACCCTACAAAGTACCCCCCCCCAATCAATTTGGGCCCTCTCATTGCCTTCATGTATTGTGCTCCCCACCCCACACCAATGATTTTCAGAAATCAATACCCTTGGAGAGGAGTCCTAGGCACATACGTCAAGTTAGCTTCGTATTCTTATTGCATTAAGTGACAGCGAAGTTAATTTTGAAAGTCAGAGCTGAAACTGATTTTTCGGCCGCCGCGCATTTTTTCTCGTTTTTTTTCCCAAGCCTACCCAAATCTGGTATGAAGCGATATCCCGTGTGAACCTTCGGGTAACATTTCAAACCTATATGTCGATGTTCATCTTCAAGGTCAAAGGTTAGTTTGAATTTTTGGAACTCCTCGCGCTTCATCGCTAATGCTTCAATTTCCATAAAACGGAAGTGCCGTGGGGCACTCTAGCAGACTATTCAGAAATCAAATTAATTTTCCGGGTCAAAGACCGAGGTTATTTCTTCGGTCGCATCGCGTTTCTGTTCTTTTTCTTCCAATACTACTCAGATTTGGTATCAAGCTCCGGAGCCCGTGGTCAACCCTCGAATAACATTTCAAACCGGGATATGTCCAGGTCAATCCACAAAGTCAAAGGTTTGTTTGATTTTTTCGAAGTCCTCACGTTTCGTCCGCTATGGCTTCAATTTGCATCAAGTGGGTGTCATTCGACGTGGTTTGCTGTACGGTAACAGATAGTTGAGAATTCGAAATAATTTCTGAGGTCTCGAAGGTCCGGTGTGTGTGAAATGTTTGAGTGTAATATTGTAATAGAAGGAGGAAACCTCTTTTTGTTTGCAGCTATTGTGATGTTTGCACTCATGTCCTATTTGGCTAGTAGCTCCCAAAGAAATCCGTCACAACCTGTTCCGATGACACTCTCATTGCTGGCTTTTAATTTGCACCGCCACATTGCTATTCGGGCAGATAAAATATGGAAGGGTTATTATTTTTGAAGTCGCCCGCTTTCTTCTTAATGGTTCAACGAAATTTTTAAAATTTGCACGATTTTATAACCAGCAGGAATTCATAACCACGAGAGAGCTTGTAATCAGGGGTGGATCCAGGAATTGTCATGGGGGAGCACTTGTCTGGAGTGGCGTAATTTCTTTGGAGGGGCGCCACTGCGAAAATAGCTGAAGAGGCGCTTCTGGCTGAAAAATTTCAGGAAGGGGAGGGGTGCACTCGGGCCTTCCTGGAGGGGCGCTTTTCCTTTCCTTTTTCTCAGATGGGCGCCTCGGGCTGAAAACTTCGAGGAAGTGCACTCGAATCTTCTGGGAGGGACGCCTTTTCCTGGTTGGAGGAATGCTACCTACCATGGGGGGGGGGGTTACATGCCTCCAGTGCCATCACCCTGTATACGCTCCTGGTTATTGCATTAAAACGTGTTCCCGTAAGACAGGAAGGCATGGGAAAGGTTCGTGTAAGCCCATATTTGCTGCAACAAAACCCAGCGTCTAATATTGTTATGTTTGCCTGTACAAGATGACAACGTTTAACGTAATTACATCATGGCTCTATGGTGATCGTGAAATCGTGCCCAGCACATACAGCATAAAGCTAGGTGTACATAGGCGGTGATAAGCAGTGAAATTTGCTAATTTTGGCGGAACATTTCCACCCGAAATATCAGATGTAACAACGGTAAATCCGAAAACCGGACCTTGAAAATGAAGTGGCTGAAATTCGTGAATTTTTTTTTGGGGGGAGGGGTGGAGGTTTCCTCTATCCTCTATCCTGCCCAAACTTCCCGAGCCCCTGGTCCCCCCCCCCCCCCCCACACACACACACACAATTTCAAAGCCGTGACTGCACCCATGTTTGAGACGTAGCCCTAACTTGTTCACAGCTGCTAAGCATTTACTAGTTTTGTTTGACTCCAGGGTAGTTAAAATTGAACCAAAAACTCCCTTTCGCTTCCCCTTTCGTGGAAGTCTCCAGTTATGCGTGGTGTGTCACCACCTGGCGGTCTCCCAATGTCTCCAGATTCTTCCAGATGTTCGTGAATGTCTGCAGTTTTGCGTGTTGTTTCGTCACCTGGCGGCAACAACGTGTCTCCAGATTTCCGTAGAAGTCTCCAATTGTGCGTGTCGCGTCGCCACTTGGCGGTCTCCGAGTGTCTCCAGATGTCTCCAGTTGTCCGTAGAAGTATCCAGTTGTGCGTGTTCTGCCGCCACCCGACGGCCTCCAGATGACGTTTGCCCTGTCCACAGGTCAACTTCATCACCGAGTACATGTCGTCCGGCTCGATGAAACACTTCCTGATGCGCACACGTGCGTCGAAGAAGAAGATGGCGATCGAGTCGTGGAAGCGGTGGTGTCGCCAGGTGTTGTGGGCTCTCAGGTACGGTGGTTGTCACGGTGCTGGCTCAGGCTCATCAAGCTGTACACGCGAACAGTCTGCCGGCTCGGATTTAGCTTGTCGCTTCTCGCCAGCGCCGCGAACAGACGTATGTCCACGGAGGTTGGACATGTCAAGAGGCAGCGTGCTGTGTTCGTGTTTGTGTGTGTGTGTGTGTGTGTGTGTGTTGACCTGCTGTGAGCACAGGCTGGCGCACCGCACCGACTGCCGACGGTAGGCCTGCTGCGCAGCCGCCGTGGCCGGTGGAGCGGCCAACAGTCGCCGTGCGGCTCTGCCGCGCCCAGTCCGCGGAACAGGACCAGGGTCGGTCGTGGTCAGCGGGAGCGGACCACGGTCGGCTATGTTTCGCGGGGCCCGACCGCCGCTGGTCGTGGTCGGCGGGACCGGACCGCCGCTGGTCGTGGTCGGCGGGACCGGACCGCCGCTGGTCGTGGTCCACGGGACGGGCTGGACAGGTGCCGCGCGCTGCGGCGGTCGGCCACAGCCGAGGGTGGTCGCGCGATGCAGAGTAGCGGCCAGCTGTCAGAGCCTACTCTGCCGCAGTGTGCAGCGGCCGGTGGCTGCCTGCCGCCTGAGCCGGAGCCGGAGCCGGAGCCGGAGTCGGAGTCGGAGCCGGAGCCGACTTCAGCGGGCGGCCGACCGCACCACCGCCGGCCCGCCGCCGCGCCGCCGCCCGACACGTGGCCGGCTCCTGTGACACGTGTTGGTTCTTGTTTCAGCTACTTCCATTCGAGCTCGCCGCCGATCATTCACGGCAACCTAACCTGTGATTCAATGTTCATTCAACACAACGGCCTGCTGAAGATCGGATCAGGTACAGTCCCGTATTTAGGCTGCGCCGCCCGGGTCGCAGCGGCGCTGTGGCCGTCGAGCGTCGGCACGCGCTGCGGCCCGGACGGCGCCGCCGCCGCCGACCCTAGGGTCGCGCTAGCTGTAAGGTGCGGCCGGCCGGTCGCCACACACCAGCGCTCTCGGTGCCAGTTCGCTGACGGTGCGCTCCACTCTTTCAGCGGCGCCCGATGTGATCCACCAGCACGTGAAGACGGTGCGGCCGGCGCAGTTCCTGAAGAACACCCACTTCATGGCTCCGGAGGAGATCACCAGAAGCGCTGGTGAGCGGCGGACGGCGGCGCGGGCGGCCAGCCGGGGGCGACTAGAGGGTGGCGATCGGCCCAGTCGCGACGCGACTCCAATGATTAAAATACGAAAGATTAATGACGTGATCCCATATCGAGCCCCAAAACTTCGTACCACATATTTTGTGAAGGTATAGCCAGATCTGGCACCTGGATTCACGTATTCTCTCTCGATCCTCGGTCCCTCGCTAATGGTGCCTTTATTGGCACCTTATGTTGGCATGCATTCAGTCTACTTCTTTCTTTACAAGAAATTTCATGACATTAAAAGTGTTTTGTCATACTCCAGCTTTTTCATAAAAATATATGCTTTTTGGTATGCATTGGCCATGGGGAAAAGCAAACTGGTATTTTATCTCTTGTTTGCTGCAACTTTCCAGCCCTATAACTATTCTAACAAAGGAATATCTTTGTCATAAATGAACTCGACGGCAACACATTTTCGTCATGGAGTACGGATGTCGCTTTATAGACCGGATGACGTGGCATGTCACGTTCCCACGCCTGGTGACTCCAGAACAGAACTTGGTCTAGGGGTAAGATGCTCGTCTCACAATCGAAAGATTGTGGGTTCAAATCTCAGCTGTCGCTACTCTTCGCCCGCGACCAATCGGCGTGAGAGATTGGCGACGCTATATGACTCAACGGTCGACGTGTCGTAAAGCCAATAACCAACCAATCCAGAACAGAACTCTGGGAAGTCGGCATATCGACACTGACAGATTGGCTGTTACAGCATCCGTATTTTTACACAGGTGTGGTATCGGATGATACAACTTTCGGACTAATTGACTGGTCAATTTTAGCCGGTCATTTTGATGCGAATGGTTGCGAAATGAAGCGTTCTTGATGAAAAGGTCTCCTTCAAATTCGCTGAATCAAATCCAGCACTTGCTCGATAGGACGGCACATACGGAAGCAGTTCGAAGTTCGCCGATAGTCGCGGCCACGTTCTGCAGCACCGTTAGTTCTTTATGTTTCGTTTCTTTCTTTATTATTGTTTTTGGTACGGTGTACTGAGGACGTCAGCTACAAAGGTAGGGAATACCACGAACAGTACGGCAAATTGAGAAAATACTGGGACAAGAAGCAGCATGTCACGTGGCAATGAGTAAGGCTGAGGTGAATGGTGAATGTCGCGTTGGACGGGTAGAACAACTACCCTCTACCTTGGCTCTTAGGTGGACAAAGTACAATTTCGCCCCACCCTAATTATGAGCAATCTTTGGATTGGCTTGGCACCCAGCGGTACCGAATAGCAAGGAGCTGCCAGACTCCCCAGGTGCTGTGGATGGGTGCCCGTCCGCACGTGCAGGGCCGTTCCTGCAGCTGCCACAGCGCTGCACTCGACAACTCCGGGCGTGCCCATATGACAGGAAATGTCACACGACAAATGCAGACTGGATGGGCGCTGTATGACCAACGCAGTCGATGCGCCCTAAACCCAAATAACCAACCGACCAAATGCAGACTGTTAGGGCCCTTTGTGTTGATAGTGAAGTCGCCAGACAGCCGACTGAAATTGTCAGGCTTCCTGTCGTCGTTGGAAAGGCGCTCCTCTACAGCTGGCGAAGCACCACTCTCATACCGCCGGGCCATCCTCAGAAACAATTAATGCGCCCGCTACGGCTTCCAGGACACCCATCTGCAACTGCCATCTGCAGCTGCCAGGGTGCCTCGCTCCAGATGACGTGGCACCCTCTGTAACTGCCAGGGCGCCTCGCTCCAGGTGACGTGGCACCCTCTGCAACTGCCAGGGTGCCTCGCTCCAGGTGACGTGGCACCCTCTGAAACTGCCAGGGTGCCCCGCTCCAGATGACATGGCACCCTCTGGAACTGCCGTGGTCTGAAGGGCAGAATTATATGGCTACAAAGCTGCTAACATGTGCGATTTCATAGTCAGGCCGCTCTAAAAGATGCCACGACAAACTCGCAGAAATGTCGGGCCCTTCGTCCTGCCAGAGAGCCCGTTTGCTACGACGCCCTTGTATACGTGCGAGGTGATTTCTACCGCTGCACCCTCAGATGGCTGCATGTGCGAGGTTTTCAATGTCCGTCTCAACTAATATTTAGTTAATACATGCATACGGTTTCTGAAGCATCCAAGAACTCTTGCCAAAGGTATGCTTGAAAACGGAACACCTACTTAAGTGGGTGGGGTTGGTGCAATCTGTCATCTCATTTCGCAGATAATGAGCGGAAAAGTTCGGAAGAAAAGCTGATGTTGAAGATCGTTAGTGCGGAAACGAATATCTGATTTGGCAGAACCAGAACTTTGATGATCGTCCGTTAACTTTTTCAGATATCGTCCGTGAAAGGTATCCAGATATCGATTCCAGATATGGTCCGCCAAGCCGTCTGGTTATCTCAGTGGATAGAGCTCGTGGATCGTGTCGCTTCACGCGCTCGCTATTAGAGCTTCCGGTTGGGATGGCCAGTTTGAAACTGGCCGGGCAAGGTCGAGGGTGCAGGCACTAGGCGATCGTGCCCGACCATGTCGGTAAGTTAAACTCTCGGCCGAAATTGTGTGATAGAGCTGGAATTTTCCAATCAGGAGGTGGGTTTAGGGTCAATGCAACTCATTGACTCATTGACGCTTAGCACTGACTCATTCTGTAAAGTCTCCCCCAACAACAATTTCAACATTTTTTTAAGTAAAGGAGGTTCAAGTCGGTGTGAAATATTTCATGTGACCTGCATATTCACAGTTCATGGGTTTTTGTTTCGTCCATCATCTTTACACATATAAATTGTGGGCCCTGTGATAACCGTAACTGTTAAATAATGTAAAGTGCAGGCGACTGAAGTGAAATGCGTTCGCACACATGCGTTGGAGGTTGAGTGGGTTCTAGGCTAAGTATCACAGGAGTGAAGTGTCTGGAGACATGTTGGCAGGCGTGACAAGGCCGGAGGTGAACAGGCAGTGTGCACAATAACGGGCGTGACAAGGCCGGGGATGAAAAGGCAGTGTGCACAATAACGGGCGTGACAAGGCCGGAGATGAAAAGGCAGTGTGCACAATAACGGGCGTGACAAGGCCGGAGGTGGAAAAGGCAGTGTGCACAATAACGGGGCGTGACAAGGCCGGGGATGAGATGGCAGTGTGCACAATAACGGGCGTGACAAGGCCGGAGATGAAAAGGCAGTGTGCACAATAACGGGCGTGACAAGGCCGGAGATGAAAAGGCAGTGTGCACAATAACGGGCGTGACAAGGCCGGAGATGAAAAGGCAGTGTGCACAATAACGGGCGTGACAAGGGGGACAAAGCCGGAGATGAAAAGGCAGTGTGCACAATAACGGGCGTGACAAGGCCGGAGATGAAAAGGCAGTGTGCACAATAACGGGCGTGACAAGGCCGGAGATGAAAAGGCAGTGTGCACAATAACGGGCGTGACAAGGCCGGAGATGAAAAGGCAGTGTGCACAATAACGGGCGTGACAAGGCCGGAGATGAAAAGGCAGTGTGCACAATAACGGGCGTGACAAGGCCGGGGTGAGATGGTAGTGTGCACAATAACGGGCGTGACAAAGCCGGAGATGAAAAGGCAGTGTGCACAATAACGGGCGTGACAAGGCCGGAGATGAAAAGGCAGTGTGCACAATAACGGGCGTGACAAGGCCGGAGATGAAAAGGCAGTGTGCACAATAACGGGCGTGACAAGGCCGGAGATGAAAAGGCAGTGTGCACAATAACGGGCGTGACAAGGCCGGGGTGAGATGGTAGTGTGCATAATAACGGGCGTGACAAGGCGGAAGGCAGTGTGCACAATAACGGGCGTGACAAGGCCGGAGATGAAAAGGCAGTGTGCACAATAACGGGCGTGACAAGGCCGGAGATGAAAAGGCAGTGTGCACAATAACGGGCGTGGCAAGGCGGGGACGAAAAGGCAGTGTGCACAATAACGGGCGTGACAAGGCCGGAGATGAAAAGGCAGTGTGCACAATAACGGGCGTGACAAGGCCGGAGATGAAAAGGCAGTGTGCACAATAACGGGTGTGACAAGGCCGGAGACGAAAAGGCAGTGTGCAACTTGCCTTCATGGGCAATGTAGACGCCCATGAAGGCAATGCTAAAACTAATCCAAAGTTGAGAGGAGTAGCTTGACCCCTCCCCCCCCCATCCATTATTGCTCCTACGGCATCACTTGAGACCCGCTTTTGGGCCATTGCACGACTAGCAGCATTAATTAATTCGTTCGTTCTTTGTTTTGGTAACTCGATAATGTAAATCCACGACCCCATCACTTAAAGCTAAGTTGGGCACATATGTGAACATCACAGGGCATTGGATGGCAAAAGCGTGGGTTTATGTTCAAGACCGGGTTTGAAAAACAGACTGTTTCTGGATGCTTTTCGTCTCCATATCCATGATTATAAAGTACAAGTCCAACCCTGGTTCTAGATGACATGGATCCTTGCGTTTTTTTTTCATATAGTTTATTTACTCGATCTTATTAATGGATTGTCCAATTTTCTGCCATCTGTATTACGTATTTCAGTTTTTAGTGTCAGTTTACAGTGGACCTAGTTCAAGCTCTAATGGGCGCTATATGATCAACATGGTCGACGCGCCCTAAAGCCCAAATAACTAACTAACTAACTAGTTCAAGCTCTTCCAGTACATTGACCGTTTCCTTAAAGAAGGGCGGGATTTTGAAAATGCGTGTATTGGTGTAAGCTTGTTTGCATCCAGGTGCCATATGTTGTGGTTGAAATTGATTTTTAGAAGAACGCCGACGTAGCAGCCAAGCCCCGAGCACTTTTGCTTTTTGCGAACATCATACTTTGATGTTTTGTAATTGTTTTCTGACTTGCAACCAGTTAAGTCAGTGTTTGCGATACACGTCATCTGTACATGGTCTAAGCTGGTGCATATTACTTATCTCCACAGTGTAGCATCAGCGTTTTTTTCCCGGCTGGTATTGTTGCTGGCTGTGTGCACACTCGTCGGGTGTCGTAACTAGTCTCCACATTAGTTTCTGAACAGACTGAGAAGACGGCACAAATACTCGGCGGGCACGTGTCATTTGCGCGGCGCCTGCTGGCTGGTGAATGTGTGTAGCAGCCAGTCAGTGCGGCGGGCAGAGGTCCGTCAGTGCGGCGGGCAGAGGACTGCACAGTGTGGCGGGCAGAGGACCGCACAGTGTGGCGGGCAGAGGACCGTCAGTGCGACGGGCAGAGGACCGTCAGTGCGGCGGGCAGAGGACCGTCAGTGCGGCGGGCAGAGGACCGTCAGTGCGGCGGGCAGAGGACCGCACAGTGCGGCGGGCAGAGGATCGCACAGTGCGGCGGGCAGAGGCCCGCACAGTGCGGCGGGCAGAGGCCCGCACAGTGCGGCGGGCAGAGGATTGCACACTGCGGCGGGCAGAGGTCCGTCAGTGCGGCAGGCAGAGGACCGCACAGTGCGGCGGGCAGAGGACCGCACAGTGCGGCGGGCAGAGGACTGCACAGTGTGGCGGGCAGAGGACCGCACACTGCGGCGGGCAGAGGTCCGTCAGTGCGGCGGGCAGAGGATCGTCAGTGCGGCGGGCAGAGGACCGTCAGTGCGGCGGGCAGAGGACTGCACAGTGCGGCGGGCAGAGGACTGCACAGTGCGGCGGGCAGAGGACCGCACAGTGCGGCGGGCAGAGGACTGCACAGTGCGGCGGGCAGAGGACCGTCAGTGCGGCGGGCAGAGGACCGTCAGTGCGGCGGGCAGAGGACCGTCAGTGCGGCGGGCAGAGGATCGTCAGTGCGGCGGACAGAGGACCGCACAGTGCGGCGGGCAGAGGACCGTCAGTGCGGCGGACAGAGGATCGCACAGTGCGGCGGGCAGAGGATCGCACAGTGTGGCGGGCAGAGGACTGCACAGTGCGGCGGGCAGAGGATCGCACAGTGCGGCGGGCAGAGGATCGCACAGTGTGGCGGGCAGAGGACCGTCAGTGCGGCGGGCAGAGGACCGCACAGTGCGGCGGGCAGAGGACCGTCAGTGCGGCGGGCAGAGGATCGCACAGTGCGGCGGGCAGAGGATCGCACAGTGTGGCGGGCAGAGGACTGCACAGTGCGGCGGGCAGAGGATCGCACAGTGCGGCGGGCAGAGGACCGCACAGTGCGGCGGGCAGAGGATCGCACAGTGCGGCGGGCAGAGGATCGCACAGTGTGGCGGGCAGAGGACTGCACAGTGCGGCGGGCAGAGGATCGCACAGTGCGGCGGGCAGAGGACCGCACAGTGCGGCGGGCAGAGGATCGCACAGTGCGGCGGGCAGAGGATCGCACAGTGTGGCGGGCAGAGGACCGTCAGTGCGGCGGGCAGAGGACCGCACAGTGCGGCGGGCAGAGGACCGTCAGTGCGGCGGGCAGAGGACTGCACAGTACGGCGGGCAGAGGATCGCACAGTGTGGCGGGCAGAGGACTGCACAGTGCGGCGGGCAGAGGATCGCACAGTGTGGCGGGCAGAGGACTGCACAGTGCGGCGGGCAGAGGATCGCACAGTGTGGCGGGCAGAGGACTGCACAGTGCGGCGGGCAGAGGATCGCACAGTGCGGCGGGCAGAGGATCGCACAGTGAGGTAGGCAGAGGCCCGCGCAGTGCGGCGGGCAGAGGCCAGCACAGTGAGGCGGGCAGAGGACTGCACAGTGCGGCGGGCAGAGGCCCGCACAGTGTGGCGGGCAGAGGATCGCACACTGCGGCGGGCAGAGTTCCGTCTGTGCGGCGGGCAGAGGACCGCACAGTGCGGCGGGCAGAGGACTGCACAGTGCGGCGGGCAGAGGACCGCACAGTGCGGCGGGCAGAGGACCGCACAGTGCGGCGCGCAGAGGACTGCACAGTGCGGCGGGCAGAGGACTGCACAGTGCGGCGGGCAGAGGCCCGCAAAGTGCGGCAGGCCAGTGTAAAAATAATGGTTTTTCGTTTGGTGTGAGATGTCGAAACAAGTACAATACATTGTCTAAATTCGCGGCGGGCAGAGGTCAAACACATTTTTGATCCAACAGCGTACTCATGCGTGCGCCTTTTCATTTTGTTTTGAGATACCTAATTTAGGTGTAACTATTTTAGCGATAACGATACAAAATACCTATCCTTATCAGCTGACATCATATAACAGACAACATCAGGCAATCCTCTTACCTGGAATTGCGCTAAGAGATGTCCGTGCATCACAATCCGCAATGGTGAGTATCAGCATGATGTTTATCAACAAGGTACTATGAGAAATTAGGTATGAAGACCTCATGATGACTCATCAAGAAATACGATGTCCATACACCGTAGGGAGGGGTATCAATTCAGTGTTTAGAAAGTGGTATATTCCACCCTATTTCACGAATATTGTATCACTGTGGCAGACACAGGCCCGTCAGTGCGGCAGGCACCAGCCCGTCAGTGCGGCAGGCAGAGGCCCGTAAATGCGGCAGGCAGAGGTCCGTAAATGCGGCAGGCAGAGGCCCGTAAATGCGGCAGACAGAGGCCCGTAAATGCGGCAGGCAGAGGCCCGTAAATGCGACAGGCAAAGGCCCGCACAGTGCGGCAGGCAGAGGCCCGTAAATGCGGCAGGCAGAGGCCCGTAAATGCGACAGGCAAAGGCCCACACAGTGCGGCAGGCAAAGGCTCGTAATTGCGGCAGACAGGGGCCCGTAAATGCGACAGGCAAAGGCTCGCACAGTGCTGCAGGCAGAGGCCCGCACACTGCGACAGGCAGAGGCCCACAGTGCGGCAGGCAGAGGCCCACACAGTGCGGCAGGCAGAGGCCGGCACACTGCGACAGGCAGAGGCCCACACAGTGCGGCAGGCAGAGGCCCGCACACTGCGACAGGCAGAGGCCCACACAGTGCGGCAGGCAGAGGCCGGCACACTGCGACAGGCAGAGGCCCGCACAGTGCGGCAGGCAGAGGCCCGCACACTGCGACAGGCAGAGGCCCGCACAGTGCGGCAGGCAGAGGCCCGCACACTGCGACAAGCAGAGGCCCGCACACTGCGACAGGCAGAGGCCCGCACAGTGCGGAAGGCAGAGGCCCGCACACTGCGACAGGCAGAGGCCCGCACACTGCGACAGGCAGAGGCCCGCACGGTGCGGCAGGCAGAGGCCCGCACACTGCGACAGGCAGAGGCCCGCACAGTGCGGCAGGCAGAAGCCCGCACACTGCGACAGGCAGAGGCCCGCACACTGCGACAGGCAGAGGCCCGCACAGTGCTGCAGGCAGAGGCCCGCGCAGTGCTGCAGGCAGAGGCCCGCACAGTCGCGTGCTGCGCACCGGTGGTTGTGCCTTAAAAGCACCGAAGAAAAATGACAATAAGCTAATCGCACCTCCCTTCGAATTATCTGCAGAATGCTCAACAGACAAAATGTTAGTAACTTAGAAAAGAGGGCAAGTAAAGACAGCACGTCTTCAACAATGGTATATATTTGGAATCCTACTATACGGCTTCGAGTAGCGCGCAAAAGGCGCATGTATGGCACCAGTGCTCACCTGGTGTGGCAGCGTCGCGCGGCGGGCTGTTTCTGCTGCGGCAAGAGCTGTGACGCTGTCGCCTGACAGCTCTGCAGGCGACGCTTCGAGCGTTCACTGGCTCGGCTTCACTGAGGGCACCTGGTCACTGTCGGCCGGCTACTTCGATTTTTGTACGCAAGCGCGAGGCCCAAGCGAGTGTGCTGTCGTGCAGTTACTTAAAAGTTAATGTGAGCGGTCGTATTCGACGCGATCGGGCCCAACCGCCACCATCTGAGCACTTTAATAACTGCATTATTGCGGCATTTCAACTCGCGCCTTCTTCATTCAGTGAGGCCGGCTTTTTAGATTGTGATTTATACCACCTTCGCAACAGTGCGTCCTCTCGAGACTCGTAAGTTAGTTCGAGGAGAAGGCGTTGTGGCGGCACCTCGGGCACCTGCGCGGCACGCCACGCCGTGCGATCGAGGCTGACCCGGTATATATGTTCCCACGGATTTCTAGAAGTGGGCGGTTGCATTCGATCGGAAAGTCCAATGCCGACTCCACACCTGCAGTACGAGCTGCTGTAGCCCACGCCCCTGTAGCCCACGCTCCTGTAGCCCGCGCTCCTGTAGCCCGCGCCCCTGTAGACTGCGCCCCTGTAGACTGCGCCCCTGTAGCCCACGCCCCTGTAGCCCGCGCTCCTGGAGCCCACGCCCCTGGAATCCGCGCTCCTGCAGCCCGCCCCCCCCTGTAGCCCGCGCCCGTATAGCCCACGCCCCTATAGTCCGCACCTTGCCTTTGCTGGTCCAGTGTCCTGCTGACACTACTGGTCTTGTTACGTTGCCACGCCTTATAAATGTTATTAGCAACATTTTCATTCCTTAGAAGCTCATCAGTCAGCACATGCTATTAGAAATGGTATATTTTGTAGCTATTTAGAGGCATTTTAATTGGGTTTGCTTGAGTGTTCACTCTTCACTTTATTTAGCTTTTTTATGTCAGGGTGTTACCTCTTCCAGTGGCATCCGATAGGCTGACTGCCGCTGCGTTCGAGCTTTCGCTGACTTTTCTTTTTCCCGGCAGGCGACGAGCGCACTAGCAAGTCGGACATCTACTCGTTCGGCATGTGCGCCCTGGAGATCGCGGCACTCGAGATCCAGGGCAATGGCGACTCGGGGACTCAGGTGGGACTACCGATCGGGCTGGCTCAGGTGGAAGTGCCGACCAGGCAGACTCCGGTGGAACAGATCTGGCAGGTTCATGTGGGACAGATCTAGCTGGCTCAGGTGGGACAGACTTGGTAGGCGCAGGTGGGACAGATTTGGCGGGCTCAGGTGGGGCAGATTTGGCGGGCTCTAGCGGGCTCAGGTGGGACGGACTTGGTGGCGCAGGTGGGACAGATTTGGCGGGCTCAGGTGGGGCAGATTTGGCGGGCTCAGGAGGGACAGATCTAGCGGGCTCAGGTGGGACGGACTTGGCGAGCTCAGGTGGGGCAGACTTGGCGGGCTCAGGAGAGGCAGATCTAGCGGGCTCAGGAGGGGCAGATCTAGCGGGCTCAGGAGGGACAGACTTGGCGGGCTGGGGGGGCAGATCTAGCGGGCTCGCCGCCCTGCCACGGCCCAGTGACCCAGTGGTTGTGGAGTGGAGCGCCCTGGAGTCTAGCCATCGGCATCGATCCAGCTGACCGAGAGGTGTCGCTTTCAATAGTCCATCGGGTTCTGCTGGTACCCGCTGGTGGCCGTGTGAGTTTTGTGGTACCCCGTGTCGCCATCCGCAGATCTCCCCCCCCCCCCCCCGTCTCCGTCCACCGTTTTCCTCCGTGTTTCCGTCCTCGGTTTCCCAGCTTCTGTTCTTCTGTCTGTGGGTATCCCTCCGTGAATCTGTCAGTGAATCTGTCAGTGTTTCAATCCTCGGTCTGCCCCCACCCCGGTGCCTCCGTCTGTGGATCTCCGTCCGAAGATTTCCCTCCATGTCTCCGTCTTCGGGTCTCCATCCGATTAGGGGACAAGTGGTCTAGGGGTAAGATGCTCGTCTCACAATCGAAAGATTGTGGGTTCGAGTCTCACCTGTCGCTGCTCTTCGCCCGCGACCAATCGGCGTGAGAGATTGGCGACACTATATGACTCAACGGTCGACGTGTCGTAAAACCAATAACCAACCAACCAACCAATCTCCATCCGATTATCCATCCTCGGTCTGCTCCGAGCCCCGTGTATCCGTCCGTGGGTATCTCTCCGAGTCCCCCCCCCCGCCTCCTGATAGCAGACTGTGGTCCCGGTGGTCAGATGAAGTGGCGGCGGCCACAGTAGGGCCCGTGTGGGCCGGTACCTTGGCGCCGGATCCTCCCACCGTTGACTGACACTGACCGCAGTCCAGTGGCCGTCGGCCGCACCCCTGACGCGCCCCTAACGCGCCCGCTCGTCGGCCAGGTCACCCAGGAGAACATCCGCAACACCATCAACAGTCTGGAGCACGATGGCCAGAAGGACCTGATCCGCGCGTGCCTGCAGCCGAACCCGGAGAGCAGGCCGACCGCCCGCCAGCTGCTGTTCCACCCCATGCTGTTCCAGGTGCCGACACTCAAGTTGCTGGCGGCGCACGCAGTCGTCAACGACCCAAGTGAGTGGTGGGCCTCCGCGGGGATGGCGGGAGGAGCTGCGATCGTGTTTAGTGTCTCAAGACCCACACAAGCAGCTTCTATTGGTGCGAAAGCCCGCAGTCAATCAGCGTTTGAGTCATGCAGGAAATGGTCGGCCAAAACCCACATCCAAGTTGTAGTTGACTGCCCAGCGGATGTGATTATACTCTGCATGCTGCTGGGCGTGTCGATTGGCATTGTTCGGAGCGAGCGTGCTCCTGGTAGCGAAGTCCGTCGACTGTGTGGACGACCGGCAGTGAAGCATAGTAAAATGTTATGGGCGCGAATGATCAAAACTGGTCGAAGCGCCCTAATGCCCAAATAGCTAACTTGACGACCGGCGGTGCGGTAGCGTGTCGAGTGGCCGATGTCGTCGGCCGCTGGTGCTGACCGGCGACACGACCTTCCGCAGACATCAGCCCCGAGGACGCCGAGGTCTACTGCAACCTGAGCGGCCACCTGGTGATAGCCGAGATGCGCCATGAGGGCCAGCAGCCGACCGTGCTGCGTGTGCAGGACGTCACCTCCGCCGAGAACATCGGCAAGTTCGTCGAAGACGTCAGGTGAGGCGCCGAAACGTCAGACCCCACTGTCGCCAGCCCCCAGACACCACTGCTGTCAGACCCTGGACTTCGGACCCTTTGGCCCGCTAGACCCTGGACCCCAACTGCTAGACTGCCGGAAAACAGTCCCAATCGCCGCACATGGGCGCTGAGCTCTCAGACCCACTTTTCCTTACTCTCCGAACAAAACACCCCCCCCCACACCCCTGACCCCAAACTGCCCAGTCAGGCGCCAAGACCCTAGGCCCGAATTCGATTTGGCCCCTAGACCCTGGACCCTACTGCAACAGAATGCAGCCACACAGAGATAAATCCAAGTTGCGATATTCTGTGCGAGTCAAGCAATCGAGAAGGAAAGAGACACAGGCCTCACAAGTAAACTTGCCGTTTCATCGGAACCGTTTTCTGAGGTTTTCCATGGAAGAAATGCAGGGGACAGGTGTGGCTTACCTGGTCTTCCTACGATTCCCAAAGGAGTGTAGGTTTGCATTTCAAATTGTTTCCGTTTAAAATCCTAGCGTTTTGGAGTTCAAAGCTGCTTTGGAGTGCTCCTTAGATGCTCACATCCAGCGGTGCCCATTGTTTAGTTGGTAATGTATGTTCCCCCACATTTTCACCGTGGTCGGTGCCTCTCAAATAACCAGCCATATGCTGGCGCTTGAGCCAAGAACACAGAATGGCACATACAGCCATGCGATATGATAGCATTCTGTGCGATCATGGTTGGAGCCCAGCGTGGAGTAATTCAAGGAGCTCGTTTATATTGCAAAACGTTGTAATATAATTACCATAATCATGTGTATTTAGATAGGTCAGGTATTATACAGCTTACTTGCAGAGGGAAGAAATGCATCGGCAGTTGTTCAGTATTCGAAGAGGGATGACAGGGATGACCCCCCCCCCCCCCCCCCCCCGATACAGCAACACATCCTCCATGAAGTTAAGGATGATTATGCCATCAGACAGGAAACGAAATTTATGACGGATACGTCATAAACTGCACAGAGTTTAGGACGAACAAAGCAACAACGCATTGGTGAGATGTATGCAGAAAAAGAGACGCTTTCATTTTTTTTTAATGAACCGCAGTTATGTTGATAATAATATGTACTTTAGGCAGGCAGCCTAGACGGATGATATCTAGCAAAGCTGTTGTGGCAAATTACAAATTTGGTCTTGTACTGGGGAGATTAAGGGAAATTTAGAGAAAGATATTGCGGTTCAAGTGTTGTTGATATTGCGCCTGCAATAACGTATTATCTTCCCATATAACCTTTGCGGGATTACACGGGCCATCTGGGATGCCATTTGTCTCCCCTTATCTCATTTTGTGGTCCTTGAAACGTTGAAATCTGGGGAGATGCAATTCATCATGTCGGCTATAATTGGGTCAAATGTCTTATAAGGCTTGGGTCGTGCGAGTTCCGAGGGCCTCCGACTTCTTGGGAGGCTGGTTTTAGCACTTCGGAGGGGTGCAATCCATGTCCAGAGATTCAGTATTTCCGAGGAGCGTCTTCATGGTACTATAGCAGGGGCGGCGCCACAGGTTTTGGTCAGCGAAGGCAGGAGGGGCAAACTCAATGTTCAACCCTGATTTATTTGTGTATTTATATGTCATATTTATGTGTGTGCTCTTTTGTCTTTCAACCCATTATGAAAGGTGATACGCTGGAATTCTAGGGATAGAGCTCGGAAAAGGAACAGCTATGGAATCTACCATCAGTTTAATTAGCACTGGAATTAATAGCTTTGTTTTTAAAGTGTGCACGATACTTATGTGTAGCCGCTAATTACTTTAGTTAAACACATGTTTATCAACTAGTTTTGGGTATGAAAAGCTGCACTACGTTTTGGCTGACAATGTTTACCAAAAATCCAGAAGGGTACGTGGAATTTCACTAAGCTTATAACCTGCCCCCCCCCCCACACCTAATTGTCGGGATTTGAGAGCCAAGAAAATGAATCTATCGAAATGCATTTGACGGGATAGCCCTGCACACCGAACGTAAACTGAAATAGTATCACGAGGGGCAATTCATTTGAATACTTGCAATGCCTGAAGACGCACGCACTTCAAAAACCATCAGCGATCAACCTGTGGCTCCAATTTTCTACGCATACTTCATCCTGGCAAAACATTGTTGCGATAAAAAGTACTGTCTGTGTAGACATTTGTCAAGGATGTATTTTCACCGGTGCGTGTGCCGACAGGGTGGGCATCTACCCGCTGACGGCGTACGAGCCGCCGGCGCCGCCGCCCGTGTCGCAGGTGCGCGCCGCCAGCCCCGACACCATCGAGTCGACCCACTCGGACACGCCCGAGCCGACGGAGCGCGAGAGTCGCAAGGTGGTCACCATGATGTGCGAGGTCAAGAGCGACCCGGCGCCCGACGCCAGTCTCACGGTACGGTGCTGTCGGCCGCGCGGCGCCTGTGTCGCCCGGCGCCGACCTCTGGTGCCGCTGCCCGCCCCCGCTCTGCCGCTGCCCGCCCCCGCCCCCGCCCCCGACCCCGCCCCGCCCTGCCGCTGCCCGCCGTTTCCTCTGGGCGGAACACCCTCCCATGTCGCCGGTGCGGTTGGAAAAGTGTGATGCGTGCATGATTACTGTGTTCTGAAGTCGTGACTGCCTTCCGTTTTATCTTGCGATGCATACATGTGTTCGGTTTGCTTCTAAACACTTATGTGTACCTTGCGCAAGTACAGTTGCATGCCAGTTGCAACACCTGACCGATACGACGCCTTCGCATGTCCAGGATGAGTGAGACTTACGGCACCGCCGTTCGCATTGCCCATTTGATGTTGGCTGATGGTCAAACGTGGAATCATTCATCAGTGTGGTTTTGTCGGGAGGGCCTCACAAAAACACGATATGAACCACTCGATATGAACTGCAGCTATGATGATATGAACTATGTCAATCTCCGTTCGCCTCTGAAAAATCTATCCGAATGGCCATTCCTAGCTCAGTTTCCAGAGCAGTTTGCTTGTCGGCGAATGAGGTTTCTGAGTAGCAGTGAGAGGAAACTGCATCATGCACAAACTGCGTCTCCAAATATTGGCAACCTATGGAATCTGGGTGAGGAATGTTGGAGTGGGAACATATGAGGGTAAGCAAAATGATGTTGCAATATGTTGCTGGAATGCTGGGCGCCGTATGACCAACGCAGTCGATGGGCCCCTAAGCCCAAATAACCATCCAATGTTGCTGGAATGCAGATTGCCATCGAACTATACGGACGAAGATTCATAAAAAGGTAACTTATATTTGGCACGCGGCTCCATTATTTTCATGGTGTCATTTCTGTTGGGGTTAACACATCCTATATTTTGGCAAATTTCCCGAATGTTCGCCTGCCCTATGCAGTATACCAAGGACATACCTGTGGGTTGCAAACGCTTAGCGAAGCGCAGCCAGTATATTTATATGAACAATTGTAACATCTGGCAAGTAGTTCTCGTTTTGCTCTGACTGAATACTTGACAATACTTGACTTCTGGACAATACTTGACAGGGTCTCTGTGGGTGCAGTCGTGTGTGTGCAGCGCCATTTCTGTGTAGCTGATAGAATGCGATTAGATGCGGGTTGGCACTCAGTTGCCGGGTGAAGTGTGTCGGTTCCATGTTGATTGGACTGCGTGCTACTGAGACACTTGCCGGTTGCTGTTACCTTAGTTTGCCATGTTCACATGAAATAAAACATACTGAGGTAGTGCTTGCAAAGGTGCCAGGCGACATCATGTGAGGAAAAACTATTGCGTTCACGCTTCACGTATCGCACAGAATCTGTGAGGTGTCGGCCAATGACCATCTTGAGTACTGACACGTCTCGGTGTGTTTTCTTCTTAAGTTAACCCAGTATATAAATATTTAAAGCTTCCAGATTGTCCAACTTCGTGCTGCTTCATAATAGGCCAATGAATAATACAATATCTGAATTGATGATTCCGACCGGGTGAAAAATTGCGGTCATAACATAACAACTGCAGTCCTATACAATTTTATAAGGAGGAAAATTAAACCAGCTGTGCTGTCTTGCAAATAGTCGTTTTCTTTCCTGGGCGGATAAATATGATGTCTCATTTCGGCGTTGTTGGGCACACAAGAGTACAGAAACATTTTAGTAACATTTTTTTAATTAGGCTCAATGTTAAAACTATGATGTCTGAGATTATGTCACATAAGGAGACAATGACGTCATCTATGTTAACTGTGTTAGTGCTTGTATGTAAGTCATTTACACAAGAGTTCAACTGGTTATGTTTTAATCGACCTTACAAAGGAACTCATTCGGCTTGGAAACCATATAACTCCCTTAGACCCACTGTTTCAGCATATGGAGGACTAACGTATAATTCATCATAGCTGCTGGAGAGGATTTTAAACCAGCTGTTATAATTTTCCCGGCGCTTGAAAAAAAAACACCCAGGAATATGTGAACAGACTTGTAAGCAAACACACATATTATTACAAGACGCGATCATCTTTAACATCGGTACCACAAGCGTACGCTGAAGTATCCAGCTCGAGGAAGAGGTTAATAATGTTAAAATCATGTTCAATAAGCGCCATGACACCCGGCATGAGATTGGTTCATGCGGCTTGACATTTGATGTCACCACGCTACTCGCCCATTGCTTGCAAACTACTACGTTTAGATTTGATCAAGCCCACTACACACAAAAACAGGAATCGCAATGGGGAGCAAATTAGCACCACCTATAGCCATTAGGTGTATGCATCGGCAACACCAAAGAGTTGTAAAGGAGGTGAGTTGTTCTTTTGTGAATGGAACATCTATTCCTTCAAATTATCGCAATGTTTCTACTGCTTATTTTCGAATTCTAGGTAATGTGAGAAGCAAGTTTTATGTTGTTTTCGATGTCAAAGCCCAACTATTTAACTCCACTCTTTTCCTCAGTTGTAGTTATTCATGGTGACATTTAAGTTAAGGATAGGTGACATGGTAATAGGTGGTGCAAGTGCAACAGCACACATGCTAAGTGACGATAAAATATGAAAGTGATCACAGGTATCATTCAGAAGAACACCAGATACACACACTTTATTCAGGTTATTACCAAATACATTATCAATTAGAGGTCTACTTCTATTCGAGCATCTGATAGCCCTTGAAATGAGTGGACTTCAACTGTGAGAACAGCTACATGACCAATGCAGTGCTGAGGCCTTTCCACAGTAAGAGATAAGCAATTTGTTCGAAGCCGTTTAGTAATTAGATAAGTTGGCCTAGTTATGTTTTGCAACCGAGATGCATTTTTACATTTGGCTGTGATAATCATATCATCAGCATAGGACAAGCAAGTCATTTTGAAGCTTCTTTTTGGCAAGTCATTTATGGAAATTATAAAAAGTGGTCTCACAATATACCCTTGGGGTACACCCATTGTCGCACGCCTAAGGAACGATGTACCGTTCCGAATATTTACATATTGGTACCTACATTTTTTACATATTACATACTACATTTTTACATACTGGTAACTTCATCAGGTCACCCTGATGAAGGCATAAAGCCGAAACGTTGGTGTTTCTTTTTCGAATATATCATCTTGTGCCATTGTAATCTGTATTTTACTTGTCCAATTAACTAATAACAATATTGGTAACTATTGGACAAGTAAGATGGTATAGCTCGGTGGGATTGATCTCGGATCCCATATTTTCTCATCTTGTCAAGAAGAATATCTATAGGTTACCAGTACCAGCTATCCTAAAGTCGAGAAGGGACAAAGTGCGTATTCTCTATTTTCGAAAGCTTTTGTATTTCATGTATAGGATTAATGAGGGTAAAAAGATGCTTTTGTTCTTCCGGAATCGGAATTGATTTTGGTGAATAATATAATTTTGGAGGTGTTCAATGGGTCTGATTTATACAAGTTTGTCAAGTACTTTAGGACAATATCGGTGAAAAACTTATGGGACGATAGTCGTTACATATTTTCTTGTTCCCATTTCTGTGCACTGGTCTAATCGCAGCTACTTTAAAAGCAGCAGGACAAATTGCCAAACCAAGCCATGAGTTGAGTAAATGTGGAAGATTTTATAATGTACATTACTATGTAGTTTTATATATTTTCTACATTACTTTAATTTATTCCAGCTCCAGCATTGTTTACTCTTGTAATGTCCGTTAATTATTGGACATTTGTGGGTGACAAAATTCATGCTATTTTGGAATGGGCGCCAAATGACCCGGTAGTCGGCGCGCCTTAAACTAAAATAATTAATCAATGCTATTTTGGATATCTGAAGAAAAAAAATCAAGTGGGTTTTCAGCGAAATTTGGAATGCTACTTTTAAGTACTTCTCCAATTCTAGAGCAGTATATATTAACTGAAAGGGCTTTGTGACCACATTCCTGTCGCTGCTGTAGTTATGGATATTATAACTAGTTGGTTGTTTCAGTTTCTTTTCAAAACACGTATTTTTAACCTCTACTTAATTCAGTACGGCAGGTGAGACCATGGGTTTCTTGCGGTTGTTTTCCCCGACATATATGGCCGATTATACCTAGAAATTCCATCCGTATATCCTTCAACGATGATATGCTATCATATTGGGATTATTTTCCATGTCCAAATTAATCAATTTCTCCTGTAGGGATATCTTTAGATCTGCAACTTCCTGATACTTAAATGATCGGATGGTAATGTGTTGGTGCAAGTGCAACAGCACACATGCAAGTGATGACAAAAATGGTGAAGTGATCACTGATATAATTCAGAAGAACACCAGATACACACACTTTTTTCAGGTTATTAAAAAATATATTATCGATGAGAGGTCTACTTCTATTTGAGCATCTGGTAACCTTTGAAATGATTGGACATCAGCCATGAGAACAGCTACGTGACTAATGCAGTCGATGCGCCCTAAATCCCAAACCATGAGAATACATTGTTGTTGTTGGAACCATGAAACCATAAACACTTTGTTCGAACACATACCAGCAAGGCATGTGCACTCAGGCGGGCACCTAGATCGACCCCCCCAAAAACAGGTCATCCGAATAAGTTACCATGCAGAAGGCAGCCTGAGTAATTTGGAAGACCAGGTCAGCAAGCAATTAGATCCTGGTTCTGAATGAGCATAGGAGAAGAACACAGATGCCTATCTATCATCTGTATATTTTACTCGAATCACTTGAACACGTTGCACGACAGTATCCAGTTTACGTTGAAGCACATACAAAAACGAGGCTCTGTGCCTTCTCTCGATACCTGCGAACTCTCCATAGTACCGACAAACATAAAGTTGAGCTGTATATCAAACCGGACCGCTCTGGCATCACTTGCCATCACACTTCAGATCGTCACATGGCAACGAAGAAGGCGATTGTTCGAGCAGAGCTCAGACGGACGGTTTTGGTGTCCTCAGACGAAAATTGGAGACAGAGATCCCAGAATAAAATTATAAATTTGTTCGAGAGTAATGACCCCAAACATTTGGTCCATCGCTTCCGGAGAGAGAGAGATAGTCGTATCATTGGCCACATCAGTATCATATCAGCCATCCGTAAGCCCACGTGTCCATTCGGCAGTCGTGCATGTAATGCCTACATGACAAGACTTAACGGGAAATGGTTGACATCTGGCGTGGTGTATCAACTGATGTGTATTCTGTGCGGTAGCATGGCGAAAATGTGTAGTGTGCCGGTGGAATTGTTCGACCCACCCGTTTACGCTTCAATAAACATACCCTAAACGCCAAGAACCTCGCCGAAGGCACTGTAGTAGGTGATTACTTCGTAGAGAAGCACCTACATTTTGATATTATTTCCCATCCGGTACCCCTTTCTGTAGAGATACCCGATGAAACTATAGACCGATCGCAGAATTTCTGAGTCACGGCATATACGTGTATTAAGCCAGTCCTGAACAAACAACCCCCCCACCCCTAAAGCCCAAATAACTAACTAACTAACTGAACAAACAAACCGCATCTTGGCGTCGCCTGAACCTTGTGCACATGTTCGCCTGTTGGCATGTGTGTAGGCACCTATTTAGACATGTTGGGCTGTTTCCTTGTTGGCAGCGTTGACCGCGGCTTGTGCACGTGCTGGTTGTGTTCTTTTCTCGCGGATGTGATGTGCTGGCAGTTCGCATTGGAATATCTTCGGTCTATATGTGATCCTGTGTCATGCTCGAAATGTCACATAATGCAGCATGTATCAAACGCTTACGTTTGTATGCAGGGTCAATTTGAACATGATCAGTTCAACTTATGTTTGAACTTAGAGCATCGGTAACTCAGTGGTTAAGCTGAGCGTCTTGCAAGCCAGAGGTACGAGGTTCGATTCCCCGCGATGCCAGCCCTTCTCGCCAGGGTGAGAGGCAGGCGATGCTATATGGCCTCAGCTGCTGAGTGCGTTGTAAAGCCACAATCCAATCCATCATATAATAATAGAATAAAGGAATATTATGTTATATAATATTATATTAGAATAAAGTAATAAAATATAACTTAGATCATCAACAGAATCAGCGTTCTGAAAGCTGGATGTCGATGGCGGTAGCTCAGTCGGTAGGGGTGTTCGACTCTCGATGGTGCGTTCGTAGATTCGAATCGAACAACCGGGGGATTGCCGAAGTCCACCTGCGGTTACTCGGTACAGGGTCGGAAAACAGGCTGTTCCTAGATTATTAGCAATCACAGTATTCTGCTTTCCAGAAAATTTTCCTCTAATTTTTCTCATTTCGAGGTTGAAAGGTGTTGTTTGACAATTACCTAACTGCTGTGTGGTAGTGAAGTGCTTAAAATTCACTGGAAAGTGCGAACCGAAATCATGATGTCAAAGATTTGACGTAATATCTGATATCTGTCAAATCTGATCACCCAAAACTTTCCTCTCCTCCAGGATTACAAAATATCAATCCAACCCTGAATCGGTGTGAGGGTTGGCGACGCGACATGGCTAAGCAGTCGAATGCGTTGTAAAAGAACCCAAGGTTCTTCTGAAATGTAAGGGCACTATCAAACGTCGTGGTGCAGATGAATGCAAGCCGAAGTAATCCTCACTGTCCGAGCGTAATGATCTGATCTGCTAGAATGTACGGCAGAATTAAGGCAAGCGAAAATGTGGAACTGATAGCATTACTACTCGCACACATCTGTATGTTCATTATTTTGCGTGCATCGAGGGCAGCACTTGGTACTGCAGTGCTAGCACAGCCTGACTTCTCTGGCTCTGGCCGTCTGCCGATCTTCGGGAGCACCTGGGTGATCCTCGGGAGCACCTGGGTACCTCCGACCAGGTCGTCACCTGTCGATATCGGTGCGGTGTCGGCACCGTCACGGACACCGCTGACGGTGCGCCGTTATCGCCACCAGCTGGTGCTGTTCCTGCGTCTGGACGACAAGACCAACCGGCAGCTGTCGTGTCGCCTGGCGCCGGACGACTCGGGCTCCCTGCTCACCGACGAGCTCGTCAAGTACGGCCTCGTCAACGAGGTGCGTGTCGGCCGGCGCTGCGGCGCCAGCCAGCGCTCGTCTCGGCCGTCCGGTCTGACGACGAATGGTTGTTCGCCTCGTTTCATTCGCTGACGATCCCCCGTCGTGAGGCTGATGTGTGCACACCCGGTATTGCGTTCCTGTGTCCGTGCTCCCACATCCAGGCCAATGCTCCGGGTAACCCTGTTGCTCGGGGTGTGGTTAGACGGCGCCGAGCGCGTATTAATGGCACACCAGGTGCGGCTGTGGGCGGAGCGGGAACACTCGTGGCTGCTGGATCAAGATCGGGTCATTGGCGGTGCGCTAATTCTTAGCGTAATTATTAGAATGCTCTTGATTAACATAGTATCGTTGGTCTAGTATTTCACGATGGCGGGCCGAAGCAAGATCTGCGCCAGAGGTTTCGCCTGGTATTGCCTCGGATTCCATAAAGCGCCCTCCTCAGCGAACGCTCGGTATGTTTGTTTAGTCACACAATTCCCCGCATTGAAGGTGCTCAGCGTCGAGCTGCCGCTGGTTTATTGTCATTCGATGCTATATAGTTGGGTTTACACATCGACAAGTGGGGTCATCTGCTTATTCTCATTATTCCTCGCACTGGGTCATTCGCTGGCGCTCATTGGTCCACACATCAGGTCATTAGCTGGCGCACATTGGTCCACACATCAGGTCATTCACTGACGCTCATTGGTCCACACATCAGGTCATGCACTGACGCTCATTGGTCCACACATCAGGTCATGCACTGACGCTCATTGTTCCACACATCAGGTCATTCGCTGGCGCTCATTGGTCCACACATCAGGTCATGCACTGACGCTCATTGGTCCACACATCAGGTCATTCGCTGGCGCTCATTGGTCCACACATCAGGTCATTCGCTGGCGCTCATTAGTCCACACACCAGGTCATTCACTGGCGCTCATTGGTCCACATATCAGGTCATTCGCTGGCGCTCATTGGTCCACACATCAGGTCATTCGCTGGCGCTCATTGGTCCACACATCAGGTCATTCGCTGGCGCTCATTGGGCCACACATAAGGTCATTCGCTGGCGCACATTGGTCCACACATAAGGTCATTCGCTGGCGCTCATTGGTCCACACATCAGGTCATTCGCTGGCGCTCATTGGTCCACACATCAGGTCATTCACTGGCACACACATGTCTATGCCCTGGGTAACCGATATATCTTTCGCATGTTATTTACTGGATTTATTTGTCCAAATCCGGGCCGGCCGTATGTTGATTTGTATTTGCCCACACTCTAGACAATTGGTGATGCTTGTTTGTCAACGCCTGATTTGCCAACGCTAAAAGATTATGTACATCCGAGCATTTCTTTTATCGTCATTTGTACTCATCTGGAGCCGGCACTCATGCTCTTGAGGCTCGAATCATTTAAGTTCGGGCGCAGTTTTGTGTACTTGTGCATCCAAAGTCAGTGGTTGACTCGTTTGTTCACGTACCGATTTATTTGCTAATGTTTTGCCGTCAACAGACGAACCGGGACGAGCTGACGAAGCTCATCGACGGCCGCTTGCGGGCGCTCCGCTCATCCTCCCCTGCTGTAGCAGCTACCAGCTAACGGCCGCCTCACGCGCCACATGTAGAATCTCGCCGCGCCTCTGCCGTCTTCCGCCGACATCGCACCGGCCGCCCTCTGCTGTAGGTCGGCGTCGCACCGCCCGCCCTCTGCTGTAGGTCGGCGTCGCACCGCCCGCCCTCTGCTGTAGGTCGGCGTCGCACCGGCCGCCCTCTGCTGTAGGTCGGCATCGCACCGCCCGCCCTCTGCTGTAGGTCGGCGTCGCACCGCCCGCCCTGTGCTGTAGGTCGGCGTCGCACCGCCCGCCCTGTGCTGTAGGTCGGCGTCGCACCGCCCGCCCTCCGCTGTAGGTCGGCGTCGCACCGCCCGCCCTCTGCTGTAGGTCGGCGCCGCACCGATTGTTATGGGTCCAAGCTGGATTTTAGCGTGTCGACGTGTGCGAGAGTGGACGGCGCGGGCCTGCTGTTGGTCCGATGTGAGCGCCGCGCCGCCGGGCGGCGCCGGGTCGTGGTGGTCCGTTGCATGGACAATGGTGTGCGTGTGTGAGAGCGAACTGCTCCGCCGGTGGTTCTCGCCGAGTGTGTGGAGGCAGTCCGGAGGTGCACGGTCGTGTCGACTGGCCGCGGCCACCGTCTGCCCACGCCATGAAAGTGTGCTTGTCACTCAGGGCAGATCATGATGAGCTTAGTGCTACGCTTGGGTGGGCGAAACCCGTGCCGGAGTGCGCGTTGGAAGAATCAAAAGTGTGTTGGGTGGGCGCGAGTCACGTGCCGAGTCGTGTTTGTATTGTGGCGCGCGAGTGGTTGGTCCGTGCACGAGCTGTCTGTGAGGGGAGGGGTTGAGGCGCGTCCTTGACAGCGCCCCTGCGAACATGGCCCGGAGCAAACGTAGCACAGGTACCGTCCGGAGGTGATTTCGACTCGTGGTTGCAGGATGGCCCAGGTGAGAAGCGGCTCCTCCCGGTCCGATGCGCTTTGCAGCCTTCTCGTGTCGGCCGTCGGCCTGCGCAACACCCAGCCTTTGCCTTTAAATAGAGTTTATGCAAGGTTTTCTACTGCATCCAAGAGTATGGCATTCCCTTAGAGTCTACTAGGGATTAAAGTGTCGTATCCCCTTATCGCTGCCTCTCGCCGCATCCTTGCCAGCGCTTCAAATATTACTGACTGTCGCACCGGTGAGGTGTCGGTATTAAAAGTTGCCGCTTTATTGCTCTTGGTCGGGCTGTTGGTTCAGTCTCTGTTGAAGTATCGGCACGTGAGTCCTTTCTCGGTGGAAGTATTGCCCGTGTATGACTCCGTGGCATGTCGGCGTCGAGCAGGCTCTGCCACTTTATCTCTACTATATACTATCTTGAGTCTATTAATATACGTTGGTATTCCTGGGCTGTGTTCCTGAACCTGCCCGAGGCGAACCGCTGGCGGGACTTATCCAGCGTTTATCTTTATTTGATTGAGTACCGAATACAGTTGCGTTAACGCGTTGTTTCGTGTTGTCAACACGCTCGCAGAACGGCAAATGCTGTCGAACGAACCGAGACCTGTTGCTGGTTGGCCAGCGGGTGCTTCTGATCAGATCTCGCAGCTTTCGTGTAGTTTCGACACCCCTGACTGTGAATATGACCGCATGCAGTGGAATATGTCCGGCCGGTAATGCTTTGGTGGCAATTTTAGCGGATGCAAATGATCGCGACTTGATTCCACCCAACGTCTGATGCGTGCGAGGCGCGTGTCGTGACCTCGGTTACACTCCAAGTCCGGGCCTGGCGACCGGGAAAATCAGTGTCGCCACTCAGGCAAGTCGTGATAATGGCACCCGGAAATATGTCAAATGCACGTGCCTAGTCACCTTTCGGCAAATTAGGGGGCATTATCAGGTTGCACGACCTGTCTGGCCTATCGCGGACGGCCCACGCCGTGTGAATCTCACGGGAAGCTCCTCAAACCTGAACTACGAAGGTGATTGGCGCGTCTTTTTGTTGGGTATATGCACGGTCATGGTTTGGCATAGTTTGATAGGGGGCACGTGCCGCGCTCCCCAATGCTGTACTGCTGCCCAAGGGTAAATTGTACCCACCAAATGTTGAATCTGAGGAATCTGAGCGCGATCACTCCTCCCACCCCGGCCAGCATGCTTCTTTTTCAAACAACGCGAGCAAGACCGGCCAATAGCCTGATTCAGTTCCAAGTTATCATGAATGAAATTCATGTGTCCACGATATATTTTCATAAAATGTCTCATTTGTAGGTATGTACCACTATATTGATGGGCGCTAAATGACCAAAACTGGTCGATGCGACCTAAAACTCAAATAACCAACCAACCAACCACTATAGTGATGGGGTGGAACATTGCAGGAATTATTGGGAGTGCTGGTGCTGGGGAAGAAAAAGCTCCCTTGAGAGCCTGGCAAAAAGGTTCCATTTTATAATATGCGATTTGTTTTATCCATGCAATTATTGCAAGTTCTCAACTGGACAGCTGAAGGCCTCGAATCTCTCCTCTCTCCTAGAGATAAGAAAATCCCTGTGATCCTGGCCAAATGCCCAGCAACCCTCGGTCCAGTGCATCCGAAGAAGTTGTCGAAAAGTACCGTTCAACTGCAAACCACGGCTCATTGTTAGTTTGTATTTGTTTCTTTTAAATACATTATCGAGGCACAGGCAAATGATATCAACACCAATTCGTTCTCTCACAATAGGAAAGCTTAAGATGCTTCGATTTCAGTCCTGATCTCGATTCACACTTCTCACGGTTAAAATAGGACCGCGCACCACAGTCGCACCGAGGCAGTGCGGCTCCGCGCACGTGGTCACAAACACGTAACAGCAGCCAACACAGTGACATGCCTTTCTATTCCCGCCATTATCTCGCTTCACTGGCGGATCCCAGGTGGAGACGGTCACGAGCTGGCCAAGTTCCAAGTTCCAAATTGCCAAGTTCCAAATTTACCCGCAAAATTTGGCCTCGGCACCACACTGCACTCGATTCGTTCGCGTTCACATTCGTTCGTCTACACCACACTCGATTCGTTTAGGTCGCAAGAACTGCAAATTGTAGCATAAAAATGAAACTTAGTTGACAGCAAATGTGTGGAAAGGATTCATTTTAACAAGAATTGCAGTCGATAAAGAACTCAAATGAGAAAGCATACAAGTAAAAATGTTAGAATCTGTATTGGATCACAATTATATCATACCATCCATATAACTTTTTCGGTATCTTTATCCGATACTTTCTTTCTAAATTGCTGTGTATATATATATAGGACAGGAACACAGAGCACACAAATCAGAAACAGAATGTGTAAGATTTCATACGCGTGCTGTTCGAACGAAACGAACATCTTCATTTTCTTTTCAAATGGGATGTTTGTTAAACATAAAAGCAAACAATCACCTTGTATTGAGCAATAATTTGCGTATGACTTGTTTGCCTTCAGCAGACGTTTCCACCGCTCTTCTCATAATTAACTTGCAATTTCCAAGTAATATTGAGCCATCAAAACATGTGACGCAATTTATAAATATACTAGAATTCAGGATTCGCCGTTCCAGAACGTGAGGGCTTCAGGGCGCCTAAACTGCTAGTGGTTATCTAGCTGCAAAATGTGAGGCTATTGTTGTGCTATGTTCGGCTGCAGGCAGACATGTGGCGAGGTGCGCATCTGCCGGTTCGTCAGCCGCTCACCTGTCTACCACGGTGACACGCAGAAGTCGCAGCCGTCAGCACCGGACGCCAAATCGCAGCTGGTGCCGCCTTTGATCGGTACGCTCCATCAGTGCCGACTGATGCTGGCGGCAGCCTGGCTACCAACACACCGTGACGGCAGCCGGGCTACCCACACACCGTGACGGCAGCCGGGCTACCCACACAGCGTGACGGCAGCCGGGCTACCCACACAGCGTGACGGCAGCCAGGCTACCCACACAGCGTGACGGCAGCCAGGCTACCCACACAGCGTGACGGCTGCCAGGCTACCCACACAGCGTGACGGTAGCCGGGCTACCCGCACAGCGTGACGGTAGCCGGGCTACCCACACAGCGTGACGGTAGCCGGGCTACCCACACAGCGTGACGGCAGCCGGGATACCCACACAGCGTGACGGTAGCCGGGCTACCCGCACAGCGTGACGGTAGCCGGGCTACCCACACAGCGTGACGGCAGCCGGGATACCCACACAGCGTGACGGTAGCCGGGCTACCCGCACAGCGTGACGGCAGCCGGGCTACCCACACAGCGTGACGGTAGCCGGGCTACCCGCACAGCGTGACGGTAGCCGGGCTACCCGCACAGCGTGACGGTAGCCGGGCTACCCACACAGCGTGACGGCAGCCGGGCTACCCACACAGCGTGACGGAAGCTGGGGTACTCACACCAGATCAGGAACGGACAAGTAATTCCATAACAGAGAACATCATTATTCCCAAATCGATCTCTGTGGAGTCTTCAATAGCGCCCGATAGCTGTGGCTCGAATGTGGCCGGAATACATCCAATTGGAAATATGCGTTGCTATTCTCCGCCATTAGCGCGGCGATGGGCGCACGCAGAATCATCAGTCAATCCCCTTCCGATAATCAGCAGTTATCAATCGGTGACTGTTTTGGGTGCTCGAGAGGAAGGGGCGATCGCTCCGGTCGCCCCCCGCCCGCCCCGCCCCCATGGATCCGCCCAGACAGATCGTCAGACACATAGCGCCGCTTGGCACAGGTGCGATGCCCGCGACGCTGAACTTGAGATTCCTCACTTCGACCTGCCTCAACGCACAGGGCATCTCACTATCCGCCGGTTGAAGACTACGTCGGTCCGCGCAGGCGCACTGGCCTCGCCGACAGCACAGCTATGCAGGTACCGCGGCGGAATCGATGGCCGACACAGGCATGTAGCCGGTCCACCTGGCACGCACAGCTGGTCTATTCCAGGCAAGTGCACAGCTGGCCTATTCCAGGCAGACGCACAGCCTGCCTATTCAAGGCCGACGCACAGTTGACGTATCACGAGCAGGCACATGGCCTGCCTGTTCCAGGCAGACGCACAGCTGCCCTATCCCGGGCGGAAAGTCCTGCCGAGGCGCGCATGCGCATCGCATGCTCGGGCACCGTGTAAGCTGAGTGATTGTACGAACAGGGAAAATATTGTGGTCTGAAAATACGCACATGATGCTTGGCTGTCTCGGACATCAACTGGCTGTTTAAAACACATTAAACGCAACAAAATTATTGCTAGAAACATCAGACACGTGGGTTGCACATATTGAGAGACTGGCCACTTTTCAGGATTTTAACAATGCCTGCAGACATTGCTGGGCACTCCTGGGCGGCATCTTCGGGTCACTTTAAGAAGCTCTTCGCTTGACCATCGACATCGGTCCGGACTCCTCAGAGACCTCCCTGGAAGCCCTGTCTCGACACAACCGCAGCGCAGCTCGCCACGCACGACTAGACACCATTCTCCGTTTTCTTCTGCGGAGGCGCGAACTTCATATGAGGTAGGCTGAAGCAGTCCTCGAGGAAGCGCTCCATGGTGTGGTAATGATGGCGTCTGATTCCACTCAGGCCGTGATTCTCATCCGGATAAAACTGAAAACACCACCAGCACGATTGACCACAGCTCCGGTGAGTGGCGTCGGGTCGTCGCGGACTTCAGGTCGTGGGGCGTTTCGGTGACTACACCACCCGGCATCCGGCTGACACGGAGACTGGGGTGCAGTCCAGGACAGGCCACGAAGCTCGTGACTAGACAACCCGGTATCCGGCTGAGAGGGAGACTGGGGGTGCAGTCCAGGACAGGCCACGAAGCTCGAGACTAGACAACCCGGTATCCGGCTGAGAGGGAGACTGGGGGTGCAGTCCAGGACAGGCCACAAAGCTCGAGACTAGACAACCCGGCATCCGGCTGACACGGAGACTGGGGGTGCAGTCCAGGACAGGCCACAAAGCTCGTGACTAGACAACCCGGTATCCGGCTGAGAGGGAGACTGGGGGTGCAGTCCAGGACAGGCCACAAAGCTCGTGACTAGACAACCCGGTATCCGGCTGACACGGAGACTGGGGGTGTAGTCCAGGACAGGCCACAAAGCTCGTGACTAGACAACCCGGTATCCGGCTGAGAGGGAGACTGGGGGTGCAGTCCAGGACAGGCCACAAAGCTCGTGACTAGACAACCCGGTATCCGGCTGACACGGAGACTGGGGGTGTAGTCCAGGACAGGCCACAGAGCTCGTGCGGAAGGTAAGCGTCTAAGAGCAATGTGTCAGATACGATTGCATCAAACGACATTCTATTCTCAGAAACAGATGCCGTAGCCGCCGCCAGACCTTGAAATAGGACGGTTATTGGTTTTTACGACACGTCGACCGTTGAGTTATATAGCGTCGCCAATCTCTCACGCCGATTGGTTGCGGGCGAAGAGTAGCGACAGGTGAGATTCGAACCCACAATCTTTTCGATTGCGAGGCGACCATCTTACCCCTAGACCACTCGTCCCCTAAATAGAAGGACGGATGCACACATACACTGACATCGTTCCTCGTGCAGTCTGTTGTTCGAAACAAGCAATTCGGCAGTGTGTGTTTGTGCATGCGCGTGTGGGTGCGTATGTATGCATTGTGTGCGTGCGTGCGTATGACATGTGCGTGTGTACGTGTGCGTGCGTACGTACGTATGCGTATACGTGCGTATGTACGTGTGCGTTCGTGCGTGTACGTGCGTGCGTACGTACGTGCGCTCAGGTGTGTATATGCATGAATGTGTGAGTGCGTGTTTATAGCGGTGGGATTAGATCGGGTAAGAGGGACGGGTGTGACAGCAACGCTATGTTCCAAGAGAAGCATCAGAGTCCCCCTCAGAAGAGGGAGCTAACATTTTAGAAGTTGTAAATATGCTTTCCAGTATACATTTAATCCAATTTTGCCACCGGTCCATCGTCCCTGACTATAATCTACAAATGGATGAAACTTGGGTTAGAATATGTTAAAATAAATATAGTAAATCTTGGCTGGGTTAGGTTAGGCTAGGCTAGGCTAGGCTAGGCTAGGCTAAGTTATGTTAGGTTAGGTAAGGCAATATCAGGATAGGCTACGCTAGACTTGTACAGGCCCGGCCAGAGTTGATAACAAGGGTAGCAGGGAGAATGGCCGTGGGCTGCATGCCCTGGGCCACCTCTCACCTGTTGCCTGAAGAGAATGTCTGCCTTCTCCAGTGCGCGAGACAACATCATGGACTGCTGCGCGTGCACATTGTCGTCCGCCACACCGTGCACCAACAGGAACTTCTTGTCTCGGAAGTTTTCCACGTTACTGGAAACATCGCCCGCCGCGTAGCCGCGAGCATTGTCGTCCTCGGTCGGCAGGCCCATGTAGCGCTCCGTGTAGATTGTGTCTGTGCCACAGTGTGGGGCGTCAGATACGCATTCAGCGCTGTTTTCAAGCCGGAGGTCACCTGGTGGTGGTGGCTTGGTGCCATAGGGCGCGCCCACTGCGTGCTCATTCTGCGCCCACGCTATTGAATCGTCACCAAGACGGCTACCTAGTCACGTGACGGCTAACCCTGCTCATGGTAGCTACCATCGAACACATGGCTGTCCCAAGGTGAGGACATACACCAACCTTTAGTTGTCTTCCTTGGACCTTCCTCAATAGTCCTCGCTCTTCCCGCAGTCGATGGTATCATAGAATCGTGCACGTGAGGATTAGGTTTTCGGTACATGAAGACGTTTTCTTAGTCAGGAATCATTTGAAACGACAATTGTTCCTCCCTTGGTTGGCTTTCTACGTTTCACGGTTTTGAAGAGGAAAACAATATACACCGAGTATGATTATCACCATCGGGCTCTTGTGTTTCCGATAAGCTTCAATCAACAGATGCCATTGAAATGGAAAACATGACATTCCAGACACCAGAAAACCCTCGCAGTGACGCATTAAAACCACTCAACGGACCGTTCGCTGCGAGGGGACGGGGTGGACAAATTGCTATGCACTGAAAGAAGGGTCAACACCTGCACCATGTAGCACAGTCTGCCAGGTAACACGGCACCGTCGTCACGTCTGCAGATGTAGCACAGTCTGCCAGGTAACACGGCACCGTCGTCACGTCTGCAGATGTAGCACAGTCTGCCAGGTAACACGGCACCGCCGTCACGTCTGCAGACGCGATGTACGCCGCGAGCCGAAGCCCGCAACGCGCACCGTAACGGCCATCCTACCGTAGTATATCCAGTTGGTGACGGGCGCCACGGCAATGCCGCACTTAAAGACGTCCTGCTCGTCAATGGCCATGGCACGAGACGTGACGTAGCCGCCGTACGACCAGCCCCAGATGGCCGTCCGGCTGGGGTCGATGAAGTCGTACAGCTTCAGCAGACCTCTGCGAGCAGAGCAGACGCTGGGCTGTGAAGACATCCTGCACAAGCTATCAAACACAGTGCCCCAACGTCCTCAAACTGGTGCTAATCATCCGCGGTGGCCTACTCTCACGGTACGATGTCGACTTCAAGCGCAGTGCTGTACCTCCCTCTGCTATATCAATACCACGATTCAATGCAATTAACAATCATGTCACTTGCCCTGTGCATTAAAGAACAGCCAATTGTTCCTAGGTACTAAAGGATGCGCTTCGTTTAAACTTTATGATAGGTACTGAAAGATGCGCTTCGTTTAAACGTTGTAAGGCTTTAATCAATAAAATAAAACATGAAAATGAACTGAATATAAAACGCCCCGAATATAAACTTACTGTGCTGTTGAGCTACGGAAATATTGAAACGAGGTTCCAAGAGTAGTATGTCAAACAGTGTGCAGCATACATCACCAGCAATCCAAGTCGGCTCGATGCGGCACCGGACATCTCTACACTCTGACCTGGTCTATCTTGATGTCCATTGAAGATACTGTAGTGCTCGAAACTATCGCCAATACATGATCATCTGCAGTGACTACATGGCGTGTGCTCTCCGGCGATCTGATCTGTTATCGGGACTTGCACTGCGCCCTGGACCTGTCGCGAATAGTTATTTGTACTTCCCCGTCGGCTATGCTTCTCCGCGATCTGAACTTCCCCACAATATATGCTGCTCTGAAGTGCCCCACGGTCTATGCTGCCCGGTGATCTGCACCATCCCGGTGCTTGTCCTACCTCGATGACATGTACTACCCCGATGACCAATACCGTCTCGGTGACCTGCACTGTCCTGGTGATTTGCCCTACCCCGGTGACCTGCACTGTCCTGGTGATTTGCCCTACCCCGGTGACCTGCACTGTCCCGGTAATCTGCCTAACCTCGGTGACTTGCACTGTCCCTGTGATTGGTCCTACCCCGGTGACCTGCACTGCCCCGATGACCTGCACTGTCCCGGTGATCTTTGTAATGTCCCGGTGATCTGTACTGCCCCGGTGATTTGTTCTACCCCGGTGATCCGCATTATCTCGATGATTTCTTCCATCCTGATGAACTGCACGCACTGGTGACCTGTGTTCCGGTGGTCTGTAATGTCCCGGTGGCCTGCACTGCCCGGAGATTTGTCTCATCTTGGCGACGTGTACTGCCCTGTTGACTTGTCCCACCTGGGGACGTGCACTGTCCCGGTGACCTTCACTGTCCCAGTGACCTGTCCCACCCCGGCTACTTGCACTGTCCCGGTGACGTGTCCCACCTCGGTGACCTGTACTGTCCCGGTGACGATTACCTTGCGGCAGTGATCTGGTCCTGGACCTCGACGGTGCCCATGTTGTAGTAGATGGTGTGCAGCAGTGAGTCGCCGCGGTAGCCGGAGCCGCGCGCGTCGATCGCGACGTGGACGATCTCCCGCTCGGTGGTCAGATGGTCCTCCCAGGCGATGCCCCAGCTGTCGCCGATCACCTGACTGTTGGGGCCTCCATACCTGCGACAGGGGCCAGTCGTCATGCGAGACCAGGCAACACGCCCCGCCCCGGACCACACAGTCATATTTATTCATATGTATATATATCGATTATCATAGGTGTAGGATCCATTAAAGTTGATAGGCCAATTGCCCTATCAAGCTTCGTGAAATTAACAATTGGTTTACGGAGTGACATGAAAGCTGGTTGGGCCAGATTCGCTCAAAATCGAATTCTCGAAATTTAACATCACACCTATCGGCATTACATCGAAATGACGTATTTGAAGAAGAAGAACCTTGGGTTCTTTTACGACGTATTCAACCGCTAGGTTATATAGCGTCACCAACCTCTCACGCCGATTGGTCGCGGGTGGACTCGGTAAGTTCCGTCGGTTGTGAGATTCGAGCCCACAATCTTACGATCAAGAGTCCGACGCTCTGCCAACTGAGCTACCGCGGCCCCCGAAATGACGTATTTGAAAACATCTTCAACTATGTCGACGAGGTGCAGCCATGGCGAATGCGCTAGAAAAAGTGACTTCCCGGAACGGAAACTTACGTGTATACCAGCATGGGATACTTATGCCTTGAGTTCTTATCAAGACCCGGTGGTAGTTTCACACGAATTCTTGCGCTGAATCCGTTCCCTAGATCCATAGTGATATTTTCTACCTGTAGAGAAAATTCGGAGTTACTTCCTTGTGATTTCGAGCCGGAGTGAAAAGGTGGCATTCACCTTTCGGTGCTACTGTGGTCCACGGGTGGATGGGTCCAAGAATGTTCATGGGGGAGGGGTGTGCACTCGAGCATACTACAGTTTTTTCATCTTTGGCTCTGAAAAGGCGTCTTCGGCTAGCAAATCCGTTGAGCGAGGGAAGAAATATACGTGTGATGCACTCGAGCCTCCCTTTATCGGCCTGAGAGGCACTACCTTTCCATGGAGGGGGAGGGTCACAATTTCCCAATATCCCCCCCCTGTACCCGCCACTGCCATGGCCCCATCCAGGAGTCCATTGGGGTGGGTGGGGACAGTAAGGTCACCAAACCTTGGAAAGCCATGCCAATTCTCCATAACGTTCATGCATAGTGACGGTTTTAGGCTCTACTTGAAAAATGTAATATCCAGCGTTAATCTGCGCGTTAGAACCGGGGGGGGGGGGCAAAGGGTCAAAGGTGAAGTTTGAAACTTTGGATGAATGTAACATTGACCCTTTGGGTGTGGGACAGCCTGAAACAGCACAGCACGGCTCTGTGTAGCGCGAGTACAGCGCAGTCGGCCTGAGAAAGTACAGCATGGCTCTGTATAGCGCAAGTATGATTCAGCAAGCAAAAACAAACACACTCGGTAGCACGGTGCGGGGGAATCCTCACAATGCATGAGAAAATACGCAATGGTAGCGCTGAGCAATTATGGCACATATTACCACAAAACAAGACTACAAAAAGTCAGGCATCCACAATAAGTAGCATAGCATTATGTGCGCAAATACATATATAGAACGATGATGCACGATATGCAACCTATATACATGTCATGTACGTGCGTTAAATTCTGATTTATTTTTGTGTATGTGGGGGGGGGGGCATACTACATGGAAGCAATGAGCGGGCCCAAATGGATTGGGCGGCACACTCCATATGGTCCTATGTTAAAAGTTGGGGAATTATTGGGGGAGGGCAAAGCCAACGTTGGGCGGGGGAGGGGGCACTTGCCCCTCAAAGTATACAAAGCAACACTCATGATGTCAAGCCACGAATACTTCACAATTTTTACACGTGCAATCGTTTCCTGATAGCATTACCCATCAGCCATTCGCGCATTGTGGAAGCATCTCTCTTACCTGTTGAGTGATATTCATTACATCGATGTCTGTCAAACAATATTCGTTACCTGTTATAATCAAGCGAAATAATCTGTCCTCCATGACATTAAATAGGTAATTTTATTTTTGTCTCAAGCCCGAAAGCTGCCGCTAAGGTTGTGTCTTTAAGGTTTCAAAATCCTGGCGGTCTGTTACGGTTGGGTCGTTCAGATGATTGGTCTCGCATGTAGCCCTATTGCTTGGGTTTCGACTTAGCTCGCAACCAACTCTCTGGTGCTTCTCAGCTGACTGGAAAGCTCTCTCACAGGTTCGTCTCGACGCTTCTTTACCGCCTGTCCACGTTCTAACCCCGTAAAGTATCCTTTGTTCCCTGACGTGGGCCATGACTGCCATTCATACAAAGCATGCACGCTTTGTATGAATGATAGGCATGCCATCATTGTATGCCACATGCAATTAAAAATATTCAATTCAATGCATACAAAATGCGTGCGCTCATACCGAATATTAATCCATATTCATGGGAATATTAACACTATTCATGGGCGGCGCCAAGGGGCGGACGGGGGGGGGGGGCGGGGCGACGTCTTCTCCAAGCGTCATGAAGTTCAAAATTACGCATGCTGGCGTTGCATGGAAAGCATGAACCAAAAAAAAGCATCACGCCCCCCCCCCCCACCGATACCCTATTACTATAGGGATGATACATATTGATTTCACGGTGAACGTTCGGGTGCAAAAGCAAGGAAGCAATAAATCACCTCCACGTTGGCCCGGACCGAAGCCCTCAGTGTCTGCCGGTGGGAACTTTCAGTCGACTCGGGGGCCCTCTTCATCGGCCCGGGACCTCTCTCTCAGCCTGGGTCCCTTCCGTTGGCTCAGGGGTCCTCCAAGTCGGTCCCGGGACCCTCATCGATCGCCCGGAGGCCCCTTGTCGCTCCAAATGTCTGGTGTGCTTCGTCACGGCCTATGTTGAAGCACATGCTCTTGCATGCCTTTTTGGCCCAAAGGGGCCAGGGGTGAGGGGCACGATCCCATGGCCCGTCGAGCTGCCAGCGACTTTCACCAGCTCTGAAACGCCTCTGCTATTTTGATACAGTTCATGTCGCCGAATACACAGCTTACTTTCAGTATAGAAGGCAACAAATGTTTTTTTTCCTAAATCTTTAGCGGAGACAAAGTGCCATCTGCTAGAGATTGCTACGTTAAAGAAGGAATTACGTTAATCCGGCTTATGTGACATCAGGTTATATCAACTATTCAAGAAAGGAGAGACGCCGTCAAACAAGAAACATGGCGTAGAGAGACGATACACGCATGGCATACAGGTACATGTGCAGACATACATACAGACATATACGGCAATCAGAAGAACACTTGGAGGGTGGACAGCATCGTAACCTGCAGAGAGGCTCCACTGCCCACCTGCGACCTGAAAGGCGAAGCGGAGGTCCGGCGCCCAGGGCGAGTCGTAGGCGTCGGGCCCGACCTTGTGTGTGTAGGTGCATGTTTGAGTTAAAGCTTGGGAAAACCTGAGAAGGGAAAAAGCCAAGCAGCTTGGAAAACCCGTAGGTAAAAACCAAGCGCAATTTATAAGGAGAACCGTCCGTTTTGCCAAATTGGATCGGTCTCTTCCTACCTAGTGTAAAATATCCTATATGTGTGTGTTTTTGGACGACGGAAAGGAACACGTGTGTAACGCAGTCATACAGCTAACCTAGGGTGTAACGCGTGTTATGTATCCATCAACTTCTCATCAAATCAGGTGCAGCCGGGTAACGTGTGATAGATAAATCAAATCAGTTCGGAAAGCTTGGTATGGTGTAAAAATCGGAGGAGCAGATCGAGGAGTGTCGGGTGGTCATTCCCGAGGAATGCCCGGAGCGATATCTCACCGCCGCCGGTGCCGCCACCGTGCCGTGACATCGGACAGCACGGGCTCCCACTGCGTCACCGGGCGAGCGTCTGCCGGTGTCTGGAGGACCACAGCCCACTGCGGTGTGGCCGAGATCTCGCCAGCCACGCCAGGCCACGCTCAGAAAGGGCTTCCCAGCCGGTGTCAGAGAAGGCAGCCTATTCAGGCGCCGTCAGCCACACGTCTACTTACGCCTCTCCTACACCCCCGGACATGAGTGGAACTCTCCAACGTCTCCAGAGAGTTTCAGGTGGAACTTTTGCATGGTTTTGTGGCTTCTAAGCGGTGCTTTTCTACACCTCCCCATGGACACTAAAGTTAAATTTATAAAATCCAGATGGTACTCGAACACCACATGCTGACGCTGAAACTCCACCCATGCTCCCGGGCATTAGCAACATCATGACTGCGCACGGACGTGATGTGCCTTAGTCCGAAAACTGATCCACCTGGCAAGAGGCTGGACGCGGGTGAAGGGACACTACGCCCCCCCCCCACCACACTACACCACTGTCTCGACGAACGTGTCGGCGGCGAAGGGCGTGAGCAGGCATACCACCGCTCCAACACCACCGCGTTACTAAAGGATCTGGATAGCCTGGGTGCTGGGTTCCACTGTTTGGCCTTCTGAACTTCCAATGCGTATGCTAATGCACACTAAAGTCCAGAAATGGAATCATAGGCGAACTTTCGCAAACTATCACCGTCTTTAGAGAAACTAAAAATTGCACGAAATGGTTGGGGTCAGAATACACTATGTGAGAAAAAATTAACGAGGAGAAAGAACATGTAATTAAGCTTAACAGCTTCTCACACTCAAAGAAACTTTGTGTAGGATGTTAATAATCCTGGAGAGATACGCGAGCGCTTGCACCCCTCTTAATCTGGGCGGCCAGTCCATCCTTGACATGGGCCTCAAACTATGGCGAGCTGCACCGACGCGTGCGCACAGACACTGTCCAACTGCACCACGATTACAAAGGACTCACAGACTCTGGACACTGAACAAGACAGATAACAGGTGCGACGCGCCTCAATTTCGTGGACAGTCTTCTATAGAGCGCGCCCATCTTACCACAGGGAACCCGTGGCTTTCCCGAACACATCCCAACTCCAGACGAGGTGCATGCAGGCGATACCAGAACAACCTGTCCGTTTTGTGGGCAGTCGAGAGGGTCCCACCCGAGTCCGTCTGGGCTGAAGAATGGCCTAACATTGCGGCACTGCACCAACTCGCTCACAACTGCTTCATATCGCCTTCCCCCGAATTTGATGTGTCGTCCATATGGAATCAGAAAAGCACAAGGGTCACTTTTCATTTATCTAGCCTGCATCAATATCACAGCTTAAAAAGCGAACTTGGGCTCGTCGAAGGACATTCCAGCTGTGGGTCATTTTCCTTGGAGCTTTCTGGGCGTTGCCGAGCCCTTCGTCTACATATAGGTGGAGCATACTCATGGAATAGAATGCGTTCAAGAATGCACATGGTGCATTTCCTGACAAACTGAATATTCGGTTCTATCAAGAAAAAAAATACACACGAAAACAATCGAATTTCTAAAACATCCTTTAGAACTTAAGACGTGATTGCAGACAACGGTTATTTTGTTCGACAACTTGCAGATTCGATTGTGATCCTCCAGAACTACTTCCGTCACATGGAACAAACCATCATCATGTAGCACCATACACAATGCAATTCATAACAGCAAGGCACACAGTCAACGGCATAACACATAGCCTCCAACGTCTCCGGCGGTGGTCAGTGTGTGGCAAACGTACCGTCGGCAGCACCTTCGAGGCCAGGCGGTCTCGCAGTTCGGCATTGTCGGCGACCAGTCGAATCTGTTTTCCGGTGACGGTGCGATGCATGGTGATGCGCGGCACCAGACGTGGACCCTCGCACGTCCACACGTAGTAGCCGCCGCCGACGCTGAAGTCGAAGCTGTTCCTGAGACAGGGCTGCCGGTGGCCGGACGCGTCCGACTGTTTTCCGCAGGTGAGGCAGGTGATCACGTGAGAAGGGCCCGGCGACTTGATGTCGGTCACCGTGTACAGGTGGCGCTCACTGGCGTTCTCCAAAGGCACCCCCATGAAGTAGCTGGCGACAGGTGGGCAGGTCACACGGCGGAGAGACAAGTGTCACGGGCAGGAGGGCAGGGCAGGTCACACGGCGGAGAGACAAATGCCACGGACAGGTAGGCAGGTCACACGGCGGAGAGACAAGTATCGCGGGCAGGAGGGCAGGTCACACGGCGGAGAGACAAGTGTCACGGGCAGGTAGGCAGGTCACACGGCGGAGAGACAAGTGTCACGGGCAGGTGGGCAGGTCACACGGCGGAGAGACAAGTGTCACGGACAGGTAGGCAGGTCACACGGCGGAGAGACAAGTGTCACGGACAGGTGGGCAGGTCACACGGCGGAGAGACAAGTGTCACGGGCAGGTCACAGGGCGGAGAGACAAGTGCCACGGACAGGTGGGCAGGTCACACGGCGGAGAGACAAGTGTCACGGGCAGGTGGGCAGGTCACACGGCGGAGAGACAAGTGTCACGGACAGGAGGGCAGGTCACACGGCGGAGAGACAAGTGTCACGAACAGGTGGGCAGGTCACACGGCGGAGAGAAAAGTGTCACGGGCAGGTAGGCAGGTCACACGGCGGAGAGACAAGTGCCACGGGCAAGTAGGCAGGTCACACGGCGGAGAGACAAGTGCCACGGGCAGGTAGGCAGGTCACACGGCGGAGAGAAGTATCGCGGGCAGGAGGGCAGGTCACGCCGACAAATTGAGCAATTAATGGGGCTGGGCGGGCAGTTAACGATATTGGGCAAACCGTTGGTGGGATTGAGCGAGCAGTTAGCGAGGCTGGGCTAGCAGTTATTGGGACTGGGCGAACAGCTATTGGGACGGGGCGAGCAATTGGTGTGACTGGGCGAGCAGTTAGTCGGATTGGATCGGTATAATCGGTTACGATAGCCAGCATCATTCGCTTGGTCCGGCGAGCATAACTGAACGAACTGAGCGGACGCCGTCAGTCCTGCTGGACGGGCAGCTAGTGTGTGGCTGCGGGGGCGCAGTCAGTCCTGCTGGACGGGCAGCTAGTGTGTGGCTGCGGGGGCGCCGTCAGTCCTGCTGGACGGGCAGCTAGTGGGGCTGCGGGGGCGCCGTCAGTCCTGCTGGACGGGCAGCTAGTGGGGCTGCGGGGGCGCCGTCAGTCCTGCTGGACGGGCAGTCATTGTGGGGCTGCGGGGGTCGCCGTCAGTCCTGTTGGACGGGCAGTCATTGTGGGGCTGCGGGGGCGCCGTCAGTCCTACTGGACGGGCAGCTAGTGTGTGGCTGCGGGGGCGCCGTCAGTCCTGCTGGGCGGGCAGCTAGTGGGGCTGCGGGGGCGCCGTCAGTCCTGCTGGACGGGCAGCTAGTGGGGCTGCGGGGGCACAGTCAGTCCTGCTGGACGGGCAGTCATTGTGGGGCTGCGGGGGCGCCGTCAGTCCTGCTGGACGGGCAGCTAGTGTGTGGCTGCGGGGGCGCCGTCAGTCCTGCTGGACGGGCAGTCATTGTGGGGCTGCGGGGGCGCCGTCAGTCCTGCTGGACGGGCAGCTAGTGTGTGGCTGCGGGGGCGCCGTCAGTCCTGCTGGACGGGCAGCTAGTGTGTGGCTGCGGGGGCGCCGTCAGTCCTGCTGAGCGGGCTTTTGAGTCGTCCAATGTTCCCTGATGGGTTGTCAAGCCTGCTGTAAGCCAAGTGGGTGACATTATTTCTCCTCTAGTCGTGCAGTGCGGCAGAGTACAATGTCGGATAGACGCCATTGGTTTTCATTGCCACAGAGTACGATGTGGGATGGGCACGATTGATTTTCCGTGCGTATCAGATCTCTATTGGTGCTGAGATATCGAACACTTTTCGGTCCAGGTGGCGAGTGTAGTCAGCCGGGCTTTAGGCAAGCGCATGTCACGCGAGTGGCTGGGATCGCTGCAGCGGCACACCGGCGCAGTACTCACATGTTGTGCCGCTCCCGGTCTCAGTGCAGGATCTCGTCACCGTCAGACTGCCCGAGGTCAGCGGCGCACTGGCGCAGTACTCACATGTTGTGCCGCTCCTGGTCCCAGTGCAGGATCTCGTCACCGTCAGACTGTCCGAGGTCAGCGGCACACCGGCGCAGTACTCACATGTTGTGCCGCTCCTGGTCCCAGTGCAGGATCTCGTCACCGTCAGACTGCCAGAGGTCAGCGGCGCACTGGCGCAGTACTCACATGTTGTGCCGCTCCTGGTCCCAGTGCAGGATCTCGTCACCGTCAGACTGCCCGAGGTCAGTGGCACACTGGCGCAGTACTCACATGTTGTGCCGCTCCTGGTCTCAGTGCAGGATCTCGTCACCGTCAGACTGTCCGAGGTCAGTGGCACACTGGCGCAGTACTCACATGTTGTGCCGCTCCTGGTCCCAGTGCAGGATCTCGTCACCGTCAGACTGCCAGAGGTCAGCGGCGCACTGGCGCAGTACTCACATTTTGTGCCGCTCCTGGTCCCAGTGCAGAATCTCCGTTACTGTCAGGTTGCCCGATGTCAGTGGCATTCGAGTCATGCTCTCCGGCCACACCACGTGGATGTGTTTGAAATGGTCGCCGGCGCCCTCTAGCTTGGGCAGCAGGGTGATGTAGAAGGAGAGATCCTTGTACCAGACCGGAGACTCTTCTATGTCATTCCAAGTGTGATCCGGACTGACATGGTCCAGAATCTGTCCAAAAGAGACGATGTTACAGTCAGGGGTCACGTGGGCGGACGGACAGGGGCAGAGGTCCAGAATCTGCCCAAAAGAGACGATGTTACAGTCAGGGGTCACGTGGGCGGACGGACAGGGGCAGAGGTCCAGAATCTGCCCAAAAGAGAACGATGTTACCGTCAGGGGTCACGTGGGCGGACGGACAGGGGCAGAGGTCCAGAATCTGCCCAAAAGAGACGATGTTACAGTCAGGGGTCACGTGGGCGGACGGACAGGGGCAGAGGTCCAGAATCTGCCCACAAGAGAGCGATGTTACCGTCAGGGGTCACGTGGGCGGACGGACGGGGGCAGAGGTCCAGAATCTGCCCAAAAGAGAGCGATGTTACCGTCAGGGTTCACGTGGGCGGACAGGCAGGGGCAGAGGTCCAGAATCTGGCCAAAAGAGAACGATGTTACAGTCAGGGGCCACGTGGGCGGACGGACAGCGGCAGAGGTCCAGAATCTATTGCAAATGAGACACGACACGAGCCAACCTGGCATAGGATCTACAACGGATGGCATTTGCAGTCCGGACTAGTCCGGTTCGGGATCTTTTCGTCAGTCGACGTCATCGTGGTCAGATTTCCGGCCAAGAGCCTGTTTCAGCAGGCGACGCTGGCCACCTATTGGATGCGTTGCGTATCCCGACACCAGAGAGCAGTGTATTCGCATAGTTTGGGATGTGCATCACATCAATCAAACCGCAGTTATATCCATCCTTCCTTACATGCATCACTGCATGCCTCAGTTATACTATTTTACATTTTACCACAAGCGTGAGACGGTACTTTACATCCGATCGTTCGCAGCGTGCTTCCTGTCGAACTAAGGAACAAACTAGCGGAGGTATCTACCTCGCATGATGCACATCTCTACCTCGCATGATGCACATCTCCACCTCGCATGATGCACATCTCCCTTCGGATCCGGCCAAAATTATCTGGGAATTGATTGATACGCGGCACCCGCAGAGCATCCCGAAGAGGGCAATACCACGCCAACTGATATATTGTGTATATCTGCCACAGGGCATAAATAGAAATTCAGCAGTCGGTTAAGCGACCCACATGCCTTTGAAATGCACTGATGATATACAAATATATTGGCATAAACTGCATTATGGTCATTTTATTGTTGCTCCCAGGCACTCGCTTGCACCGTACAGAAGCAATTAGATAATCCAAAGGGTCAGGACATCTCAGACAGGGTTGGCATAAATGCAGAGTAGGATATAATAATGAGTATGATATAAAGTCACCACAGTCACAATATTGTTTAATGGTAGACGGTTCAAATTATCGTAGGGTGGCCTTTAACTGCATTAGTATAGCGTTATGATTGGAACATAATTTGATAACAATGCGCCACGTTTCGGTATTATACCTTCTTCAAGGGCAAATAAATAGATGAACACATTGTCCAGTAAGTATGGGGACATCGCACAGTGAAGACAATAATAAGTCCGTTAAAATATGCTAAACCGAACGATGGGCATCTACGGAACAGACAAAATCGAACCATCAGCTTGCTCAATGACTATTAACCCTCGCAATGGAGGGAACCCTTCGCCAGTTGATGCAACCCCCTAATTATTTTCGTAGATTCTGAACCGCTCAAAGGAACGCAATTAAATTATCAATAAACTCTGGGGCGTCCATTCCGGAGCTTTTTTTTTTTCTAGCTAGATCATGCCAGGTCACGGAGCTATGACTTTATAAAGGACATTTTGTAAAACGAAATTTCTGATTATCGTATCTTGGCTTGACATTGTGACCTAAAGTGACACATTGAGTGCGATTTTGGACAATAGATGACTGGATTGCTATTCGGACATTGCTCCTGTACCATTCCAAGGTCATTCAAGGTCGGTGCCTCAAGTTGAGTTCGAAAGACCTTTTGTAACTTGGCAGTGTACCTAGTCCTGTATCTAGGGGACGAGTGGTCTAGGGGTAGGATGCTCGTCTCACAATCGAAAGGTTGTGGGTTCGAGTCTCACCTGTCGCTACTCTTCGCCCGCGACCAATCGGCGTGAGAGATTGGCGACGCTACATGACTCAACGGTCGACGTGTCGTAAAACCAATAACCAACCAACTAGTCCTGCATCTAGTCTATTTTAACTCCTTAATCCAATTTCGCAGTCAATTTGTACCATGAGTTAGGTAGAAGCAGTGGTTTTAATCAACATTCTATCAAATGTTCAAATGCGGAGTCGTCCCTTCGCCGCACATCATCCGTGACGTGACCTACGCTTTAAGTGGAGCTGGAGATATGTCATTACATACGCAAAGCGCAGATGAACACCTTGATAGCAACTAAAAGTGTATATCTGTTGGAGTTTAGGAATTGTTTACGATACAATTGCAGTCTCGATTTTTGCGAAAATTATATTTTTGATGTAACACCTATCACCCCCAGATGACAAAATCGGGCGGCAATCGGAAGATCTCATCCCACCCCACACGCCCATCTTTGTTTCTTCTCTCTAGTGCCTTTCGTTTGGAAACGCCAGCAGTGTCGCACCCGCACCCCCTCTCCACTGGCGAAGGTGGCAAAAGGCCGCACAAGGGCGGGGGTTAAACAATGTGACCTGCGAGAGAATGATGGAGAAACTCTCTCTCCCTCTCCCTCCCCGATTATCTGGCCGTAGGGCTGCATGTAAGCAAGCTATGGCTACTGCATATAGTGCACTATATCAAGCTACATATGACATTGCGCTATTGAAGTGGCCACCTCAGCCGCGGGTTAGTGCGTGCAACTATCCCCGCGATGTGATATCCTGCCGTGCACAAACGTACTTTTGCTCCTTTTGTTCTTTTTAAAGAAATGTAGTCCGAATACCTGCTGGGGTAGCTTTATGGACCAGGTTCCTATTGCCAAACAGAGCTTGTTGCGTGAACCCTAGCCCCACCACCCGATTCGTGAATTCCAGTTCAACGGCCAAATTTTGACTGAGAGCTTAATGTGTTGTCATTGCGCCGACAAGGCCGCTACGATAGCTCGTACCCGGCCATTTCGGGCCAGTTGCCAACTGACCCTCCCAGCTGAGGACTAAATGCGAGCGCGTGAAGGCGACTCGAACCCTGTCTTCCCAGGACAGAGGAGACCAGTACAGACCAGCGCTCTGACCAACTGAGCTACCTGGTAGGAAAATAGACACATGTCTCCAGATCTAGGGTGGGTCGCATTTAAATAGGCGGGAGCAGCACTTTGAATATAACTTGCAAGTCGGAAGCTGACATTTGAGCACTACGTAACAGTCGAAAGGTCTGCGATGTCTGTAAAGTTTGAAAGCCGACAATTGAACACCATATCGCAATCAGAAGGTATCAGGGACGAGGGTAGGCAAACGCGCACCGAATATCAAAGCAGCACTGAATTCGCTGACAAACAAAGGCTGTAATGCAGTCTGTAAACTATCGAAGCCGAGCCAAAACCAGATCGATTGCGGGAAGGTATACAGCTAGTGACACGCATGCGTCTTGCTGTGAGACTCAACTACAAGATGTCACGCACGCGCAGATAACTTGAGGCGGCGCAATATATGCAGACACAAACAATCGACCTGCATGGTGGATTGGCAAGCTGGCCAAGCTAAACAACGAACGACGGTTGGATTAGTCTGACACGGTTACCTTTGACTGCTGGTTGGTGGACTTGGTTGCGTTGAACAGAGTTATGATGGTGCGATTTTGGTGGCGATTCATCCAGGTGAGCGTCAGCGAAGCGTTGTCCACCCAGCCGACGCGCGTGAGGTAGTGTACCCTGTTTGGGGTGCAGACGGTTATACCCAGCCGACGCGCGTGAGGTAGTGCACCCTGTTCAGGGTGCAGACGGTTACACCCAGCCGACGCGCGTGAGGTAGTGCACCCTGTTCGGGGTGCAGACGGTTACACCCAGCCGACGCGCGTGAGGTAGTGCACCCTGTTCGGGGTGCAGACGGTTACACCCAGCCAGCCGACGCGCGTGAGGTGGTGTACCTTGTTCGGGGTGCAGACGGTTACACCCAGCCGACGCGCGTGAGGTAGTGCACCCTGTTCGGTGCAGACGGTTACACCCAGCCGACGCGCGTGAGGTGTGCACCCTGTTCGGTGCAGACGGTTACACCCAGCCGACGCGCGTGAGTGTGCACCCTGTTCGTGCAACGGCTACACCCAGCCGACGCGCGGGGGTATGCACCCTGTTCGGGTGCAGACGGTTACCAGCCGACGCGCGTAGGTGTGCACCCTGTTCGGGTGCAGACGGTTAACCCAGCCGACGCGCGTGAGGTGGTGCACCCTGTTCGGGGTGCAGACGGTTACACCCAGCCGACGCGCGTGAGGTAGTGCACCCTGTTCGGGGTGCAGACGGTTACCCAGCCGACGCGCGTGTAGTACCCTGTTCGGGTGCAGACGGTTACACCAGCCGACGCGCGTGGGGTAGTGCACCCTGTTCGGAGGTGCAGACGGTTACACACACCGGGGGTGGGGGTGGGGGGGCACGACCAGACGGCGTGTTGTGCTCCGAGCACGGCGTTGAGGGCTCGGTGGGCTCGGTGGGCTCGGTGGGCTCGGTGGGCGCCATTCGGTCCACCCCGATCAGGCAGCCGCGTCCGCCATCGCGCAAACACGCCGCCGTGCCACGCGTGACTGACGGCCGCACGTGACTGACATTGTGCACGTGCACGTGTCACCCGCCGCGTCGCCGGCTAATGCACCAAAAATATGCGGCGTGGCGGGACTAGTCTAGCTGCGGGCCGGGCGTTTCCGGCCGGCGCGGTCCCGTCCGCTGCGGCTGTGTACCGAGCTGCCCGACAGAGCAACCGTCTCCGCAGAGATGCCAGACAGAGTGACCGCCTATACAGAGATGCCAAACAGAGTAACCGCCTATACAGAGATGTCAGACAGCGTAACCGCCTATACAGAGATGCCAGACAGAGTAACCGCCTATACAGAGATGCCAGACAGAGTAACCGCCTATACAGAGATGCCAAACAGAGTAACCACCTCCGCAGAGCTGTCAGACAGAGCAATCACCTCTACAGAGCTAGCAGACAGGGTAACTACTTCCAAAGGACTGTCAGACAGAATGAATACGTTCAAAGGGTAACCAATGCCCTAGAATAATCACATCCAAAGAGGAATCAACTTCAGTGTCCGGCCACAAAGCTGCCTAAACGTGTTGATACAACGGTGAAACTTTTGAAATCATTTTGAATGGGGGAAACTTCAATGTCCTAAGCTGTTCAAGGGTGCTCCAGCTCAGTGTAGTCCACACCACAGATGACTAACTTGTCCTGCAACTCGCTGGGCGGGCTGACGACCTTCATGGGCGGCTTGTTAGCGACGGCTCGGTCCAAGTCGACCACGTACACCGACACGGTGGGGTTCTCGCGCCCCGTCTGCCGGTCACACCGGGTCATGTCAACACGGCAGAGGTCCGCTCACCTCCGCTGATTCAGGTCACCAGTGCCGAGGGCAGGTCACCGGCCTTGCAGTCAGCCCATCACTCCTGACACCACCACACCGCCGCTGAAGTCTAGTCATCACAGATGAGTTCAGTCCCTCCTGAGATCATATCGCCACTGCCTATGTCACTTGCTATCTCGTCTGTCGGTGACAACAGGACACCCGCAGGTGTAAGCTCACCACCTGGTCAAACCAATTGCCTACAAACCTCGCCCGAATTGGTTCAAAACGCCACCAGAAAGTGTGCGCTGCTGCACATCCGGCAGGAGTGGCAGCAGTTGTGTACCTGGAGGATTCGGAAACTGGCAGCTGTACGCACCTTGGGGTACCGGAGTTTGTGCGAGATTGGGTACTGGTACTCCAGCTTGCCGCTGAAGCCGTACACCTGTATCGGCATGATGTCGACACGGGTGTCGTTGTAGGACGCGTAGGCCAGCATCCTGCCGTCCTTGCTGAACCATATGGTGTTGTCCTTACCGACCACCTCCTCTGAAATAGTAGATTTCTTAGTGTACTTGGTCTTGTCTGTCCGGAACCTTTCGCGTCTTCTGCACACCAACACTCCTGGGAGCTGGAATCGCAACAACCAAGCCTCACTTACGGGAAGCTCTCTTCATATATATGTCGTGAACGGTACATGAAAACTTGTATGGGGCCTCGGGGCCTCATCAATGAAGTGTAGCTAAAAACAGATTGTCCCCTGAAGGTACTTTGAAATCGAAGCCCCCAATAACCTGACATAGCCATCACTAATAGAGGGGGTTCAATGGGGAGGTAGCTCTGCAGTTAACATGCTGAGAGAGCTGCCTCATCACAAGATGAAACGATTTGTCTTGAAATCACGCCATCGATCTATTTTCTAGATACTTGCCAATCCCACTCTAGGTGACTTTGCAGCGACCAGGTTTGATGGCGATGCCATACAAATGGTAATCTCGAAAATAGGATGCCAAAAATAGGATGACTCGGTTGTATTGATCATCCCCGAGCTGGCCGCCAAATCCACCCTCGCTGCGCCGGTTTTTTTCGGGGGGGGGGAGGGTCTTGAAAAAAACTTCCCTAACCTTCGATCTACGTAAGCTAAGATCAAATACGTAATACCGTTAAAAAGGTCTAGTGGTGGAGATCCCAACGCATACTTTAGCTGCATATTTTGACCGATGAGCTCATCGGAGGTCATACTAGGTCAACATACGGACCTCGATTTTAATCCCTGGAAGTCGTTAAAAAGGCAGAGCTTATTTTCTTTCAAATTATTTTCTTTTCAAAGAATTAACACGGATGGATAAATTTATGTTGATCACAGTGAAACAGGGGACGGGGTAGGTTAGGTAACGTCAGAATCTTGCTTCAAAGCCAGCTGTCGAACTACGCAACATCCGACACAGGGAAAATGTCATTGGCGAGCCCATATAGCCCAGAGCTCATGTCACATCATATTTCTTAATTCTCGGCCATGCTTAGGTCGTTAAAGGTCAACCAAGTGGCATGCACTTGATCTTAAGGAATGGAGCGGAAAAATTATATTATATATATATATATATATATATATATACACACGTCTCGGATCCTTTCAACAGAATCATGCCAGCAATGTGTGCATCTGCTTCAATTTCCAAAATTATCAGGTCAGGTCAGGTCATCCCGTATGGTCAGGCCAAGTAGGTGGTTATTGGTTTTACGACACATCGACCGTTGAGTCATGCAGCGTCGCCAATCCCTCACGCCGATTGATCGCGGGCGAATAGTAGCGACAGGTAGGATTCGAACCCACAATCTTTCGATTGTGAGACGGGCAACTTACCCCTAGACCACTCGTCCCCGGTCAGGCCAAGTAAGTTCAAGCTTGAATATCCCGGGTACACTTTTTTTGGAGCATACAAACGTGTTCCAAGTACTGATATAAGACTGAAGCATCATTGCAAGCTGTCCAGTTTATGACATCGTGACCTGACATTGGGTCACGCTGGGACAATGTACAGTGATACAGCGATTACTTAAGTTTCCGCCTACGCATATACTGTTCGGAAAGTAATTTGGAATAAAGGTAAAATCAAGCCAACTAAGGTCGGATAACACGAGGTCAGGTCATATCAGGCCATTGATTGGCCATTCAGTGTCAAGTCGCACCACCGACTTAGGCGGAGCTGGAACTGAAGCTAGATATGACTTCACGAGGAATAGCAGCATTCTGAATAGGATAGCATTGTGCAGAATATACATGATATTTGGCCTGACCTTTTCGTGATTACATGACCCCAAATTCACTTTCCCCACTCAATACGGATTAAAACGCGAAAATTGACCTGACCGCAGGTCAGTCACCTTGGCCTTCATTAAAATGTCGAGATAACAGGCTGTTCGCCTCGTTCAAAGGACGGCATGCTATGAGCTGGGTGCTGATATGTTGCAACTCCTCCGAATGGCGGCACCTTGGAGATTTTGGAACATTATTCACTTCGACCCATCTCAGATCAATGACCTTTGATGGCCTGGACATAAAATATGTACGAGATAAGCAAAACAGACGCATAAGAAACTATTAAAAAGTCCGTGTCCCTGCATCTACTCGTTCAGTCAATACCCGGTATCCCGGAAAAAAACCTGAGGGTCGCTTTTTTAAACACCCCTCTCCCGGCCCAGCGATAATTAATGGAGGATTCAAGGGTTTCCGGACGTCGCGGAATCCCTTTATGCAAACATAATTACACTCTTGCCATCCGTTTTTGTGGGGGGAGGGGGTGCAGTGCTTGAAGACATATTTTCGTCCAGTAAATAATCAATATTGCATGAAGCCGACCTGCACAGTCCATTTCCTGTTGCTAAATTCTTAATTATCAAGTAAATGGAATTCGCGTGATAAATAATTAACATTCCACGGCTACAAGCTTTCCCATTGTCCAGCCATATTTTCGGATAAGGGGAGTTCGATTGATGTTTCCACCTTTCCTACCAGCATCACTTTGCTTGTTTCGAGGTGCATACACATTCAATAACATACTACTATACATCAATACTAGATGCATCACCGATGTAACAAAGTTAGTTTTGGGGGCATCTAAATCCCAGCCATTCAGCCGCCTACCCCCACCGTTCCTGGCGCGACAAGTTTCCAGGCACATACCTGTCGCCTGCCTATCTAGACGCTGACGAGTGAAGCCACCGCTCCAACGGGGCCGGTCAGTGGACATTGCCCTGACCCCCCTCCCCTCTCCGGCAGTCATCCCGGCCGCCGCGCCTGTGACCTCTACCGTGCAGCCGAGCCTTGCACCACCCCCTCCCCTTTCCGGACGACACCCCGCCGCCACTGTCACCCCAATGCCCTGAGCGGCCGTCGCCGTCGTCAGATGTGATCGTCAGTGGGTGATGTAGGACAAGTGATCATATTATGGGAACCCTATGGACAGGCGTGTCTATGATGTCTATGCCAGCTGTCATGCGGTGATGTGACCGAGTGTCGCTAGTGTGTCAGGCGCCGTGTCGCCAAACCAGTGGCTGCAGTACCGCGCCTCTGCCAGTCGGACGCTGTTGTTGTTCACCAGCGTCAGGTGAAATGCTGACAGCTCACGTGTGCGACGTCAGGCCGACGCGGGCCTGGACGAAAGTGCACTCTCAGCACCGTTTCCCACGGAGGGACCGTTGTGCTGAGATCAGAGTCTGTCTCTGATATCTCAGAGAGATGTCGCGCCCGCCTGCAGTAGTCCGCTATTGTTCTCGACTCGGGGCCGACGTCCTGGCCATGCGGCGCAGTAGTGACGTGAACTAAGTCACGTGACCAGTGACGTGTCGTTGTCTGCGAGTATCTAGTGACGGGGCCGCGAGGGGACAGAAGGGAACTGGCCGTCGAGACGCGCGGTTGTGTTGGAGCTTGGTGGGGCAGGCTGGCCGATGGCTGGCCAGCCCTGTCCCACACCTTCGGTACAGAGGTACGTCGGACTCTGCCCGAGAGTCGCTACGTCTGTTGAGATGTAGTTCTCTGATAGAAAATAGTTGCACCTGTCTGTCAAAGTGAAGCTATATTATTCACGTCTATATCACGCTGCGCCACTAATGTCTGATCTTCGTTGCATTTGTCTGTTGACTAATTCGCACAATATAGAAGTGCTGACTTTGGAGGTGCGTGTCAAGAGGTGTGCATATCACAGCTCGGAGATGAAGGATTCGAACCATTGAATTTATAACCGGGGTTTTAAATATCGCAAACGCCGAGGTCAAACCCTATAGTACTATCAACGTGCCAGAAGAGGTTTGCCCCATCAGAGAGGGTGTTGAACCTTTTTTTACACCGATCCCGACATTCAATACCATACAAGTTGCGGATAGAGAGGTGCGGTCCGTCCAGAGAACGCCGGCAGTTACCAAAGTATTGCTCTGCTAACCAGCCACAGCATCCAGGGACTGATTGACTGATTGACTGACTGACTGATTTCAGCCACCCTCTGATTTACATTGGCAGCTGCCGAGCCGCTAGCAGTAATCACACCAAACTCATGGGCACCTGTGGAGTGGTCAATTTGACATCCAATTGTCTGAAAATCGGGTCGGGTCAGGGTAGAGAGGCGTAGCGCGATACGTACAGCTTATGGGCATGTTACCGAATTGTTGCCGTATGTCTGTCCCAATCTGAGACACTAGTGTAATTCGAGACATTAACAGATGATCTCCAGCATCGGCCGCCGGACTCCAGCCGTCACACGCTGACCCCAGCCGTCACACACCGACCCCAGCCGTCACACCCAGCCGGGAACCACCGGAAACCAGCCGTCACACACTGACCCCAGCCGTCACACGCTGACCCCAGCCATCACACCCATCCGGGTACCACCGGACCCCAGCCGCCACACGCTGACCCCAGCCGTCACACCCAGCCGGGTACCACCGGACCCCAGCCGCCACACGCTGACCCCAGCCGTCACACCGAGCCGGGAACTACCGGACCCCAGCCGGGTACCACCGGACCCCAGCCGCCACACGCTGACCCCAGCCGTCACACCGAGCCGGGAACCACCGGACCCCAGCCGTCACACGCTGGCAGACCCCGGCCGTCACACCCAGCCGGGTACAATCGGACGCACGCCACACGGCCCCAGCCGCCACACGGGCCGACCCCAGCCGTCAAACGCGCAGCCGGGCACCCAGTCGGACAACTAGCGGGCACCCAGTCGGACACCCAGTCAGACACCCAGCGGGCACCCAGTCAGACACCCAGCGGGCACCCAGTCAGACACCCAGTCGGACACCCAGTCAGACACCCAGCGGGCACCCAGTCAGACACCCAGTAGACACCCAGTGGGACACCAGCCGTCACACACTGACCCTCGTACACCCAGTCGGGCACTCCGTTGTAGATGACCCGGCGCACGCCCGTCTTGGTCAGCTGCACCACGCGGCTGCTCGCCATGCTGGGCCGGATGTAGATGTTGTTGCCGAACACGAACACCACACTGTCGCGCTCCGGCACCCACGTGGCGTACTCGAGCAGCCGGTGCGCGTAGTCTTCGCTAGCGCCATTCGTCAGCTTGATGCGCTTCCTGCCGTGGGGGCGTGGGTCAACGGGGAGAAATCAGCGGGACAAAGTCGGCAGACAGAGCGCCGCAACAGTCAGCGGGACAGTCTGCGACACAAGGACAGAGGGACAGGGTCTAAAGGAAAGTCTACGGAGGAGTATCAACAGTACACCGTCTAAGGAAATATCCGAGGGGATAGAGGACGGTTAGTGTTGCAACGTTCGTGAGACGGAGTCAGCGACAGAGGGAGGGGGAGCAAGGTTGGTGGGTCAGCGTGTATGGGGCTCGTCAGCTGAGCAGGGCAAGGTCAGCGGGACTGGGTCAGTACGACAGGCCGGGAGAGAGGTACCAATCAGCACAACAGAGCCGGAGACAATACGGGCTTTTGTGACACATTTGATGCGAATGCTCGCTGAGCTGGTTTTACGGGAGCAGGCCCCATGCAAAGCAGAGCTTGGTGCATTTGTCCCCAACCAGGCACGCGAGACACCACAGACCGCGACCGGTCACGGACCACGCACTTTAACCGACCACACACCACAACCGACCACAAAAACCATCGACGATCACAGAACACATACCATAGTCAATCACAAACACATACCAGAGCCAATCGCCTAATACCGACCACAGAGTGAAGACGACCACAGACCTCAGACCACCACAACCTCCACAAAGTTCAGCCGACACAGCCGAACACACACCGCATATCACAGACCACAAACGGCCACAGGTCATAAACCACAGATGATCATTGCCGGTCACACACAACAGACGCAGACCACAGCCGACCACAAACTACGGACCACAGCCGACCACAAACTACAGACCACAGCCGACCACAAACTACAGACCACAGCCGACCACAAACTACAGACCACAGCCGACCACAAACTACAGACCACAGCCGACCACAAACTACAGACCACAGCCGACCACAAACTACGGACCACAGCCGACCACAAACTACAGACCACAGCCGACCACAAACTACAGACCACAGCCGACCACAAACTACAGACCACAGCCGACCACAAACTACAGACCACAGCCGACCACAAACTACAGACCACAGCCGACCACAAACTACAGACCACAGCCGACCACAAACTACGGACCACAGCCGACCACAAACTACAGACCACAGCCGACCACAAACTACGGACCACAGTCGACCACAAACTACGGACCACAGCCGACCACAAACTACAGACCACAGCCGACCACAAACTACGGACCACAGTCGACCACAAACTACAAACCACAGCCGACCACAAACTACGGACCACAGCCGACCACAAACTACAGACCACAGCCGACCACAAACTACAGACCACAGCCGACCACAAACTACAGACCACAGCCGACCACAAACTACAGACCACAGCCGACCACAAACTACAGACCACAGCCGGCCACAAACTACGGACCACAACCGACCACAGCCGACCACAAACTACAGACCACAGCCGACCACAAACTACAGACCACAGCCGACCACAAACTACAGACCACAGCCGACCACAAACTACAGACCACAGCCGACCACAAACTACAGACCACAGCCGACCACAAACTACAGACCACAGCCGACCACAAACTACAGACCACAGCCGATCACAAACTACAGACCACAGCCGGCCACAAACTACAGACCACAGCCGGCCACAAACTACGGACCACAACCAACCACAAATCACGGACCACAGCCGGCCCACACCACAGACCACCTTCGACCGACCATAAACCAAGGACTACAGCTAACCATAAACCACAGACCATAACCGACCCACACCAGTTAGTTAGTAATTTGGGCTTTAAGGCGCTTCGACCAGAGTTGATCATTCGCGCCCAAACCAACAACACATAACACAGGCGGCCCACACCACAGCCGACCACAAACCACAGACCACGCCGACCCACACCACACATAACAGCCGAACACCCACACCACACAACACAGGCGACACAAATAACAGCCGAACACCCACACCACACAACTACAGGGATAACAGCCGAACACCCCCACACAACACAGGCGACACAAACAGCCGACACCCACCACAACACAGGCGACACAAATAACAGCCAAACACAAACTATAGATCACAGCCGACCCACACCACAGACCACTTTCGACCACACACTACAGCCGACCACAAACCGCAGACCACAGCTGACCCACACCACAGCCGACCACAAACCACAGACCACAACCAACCATAAATCACGGACCACAGCTGAACCACACCATAGACCACTTTCGACCATACACCACAGACCACAGCAGATCCACACCACACCCGACCACAAACCACAGACCACAGTCGACCACAAATTACATACCACAAGCAATCACAAACTACCAGCGACCACGACTGACCACGACTGACCATGGGACTCTACCGAAGCTAGGAATGTACGACACGTGTAGATAGTTTCCATGAAGTGATTATATTATAACTACAAAGGCGCTCTACATTTTACGTTCACACCATTTTGTATATCTAAATAGTGTGAGTTGAGCGAGCATTGGATACAAAATGGCGACAATATCAGTCAAGGAAATATTTCGACAGCGTAGACGGCACACTGATAATAGCGTTAGCTTACTTGTTTTTCACGTCGTAGATGTCATACTTGGCTATTTTTGAGTGGCGATAAACCTGCAGCAGAAACAGCAATTTCATGGACAACCAAACTATTCTACCACATATTCACACATGGAGCATGACTTACGTCTACGCGAGCAAACACACCACACGATTCACCGATCACATATAACAGCGGAGTACTTTTATAGAACCACCTTTATCAAGGGCGGAACTTTGCATACTTTTTGGGCGATGGGCCCCCTCAATGCTAGCATGAGTCACCCAATAATTTCAGTCTCTAACATGGGACCATACGGTGTGGGACCCTGAAACATAATTACATTCTCCAACAGTCTCCATGCATCCGCCCCCCCCCGGCCACTAATAATTTTGGTAATGTTCTGTCCCTGACCTTTACCTAGACTCGTGGCGAGTTCTGCTGTGGACGTCAACCCGCTGATCTGTGCTGCGTGTGACAAGTTGCTGATCGGCAATGTGTCGCTTGTCGTGTGACAGCGCTGGGTGTGACAGGGCCGGCAAATCCCCACCAGATGGATGTCACCGCTGATCGACAATGTGTCGCTTGTCGTGTGACAAGGCCGGCAAATCCCCACCAGATGGATGTCACCGCTGATCGACAATGTGTCGCTTGTCGTGTGACACAGCGCTGGGTGTGACAGGGCCGGCAAATTCCCACCAGATGGATGTCACCGCTGATCGACAATTGGCTGTTGTGAAGCGTTAAAACCCCAGTGGATGTGAAATGTGTGTTGTGTGTAAATTCCCCACCAGATGTATGGTGCGCCACGGGCCCAATCATGTGTTTGGTGTGGATATTTGCAAGTAAATACGCAATATTAGACAAAGGTCGTTCCGTTTTTTTGCACTTAGCACTTCTACAAGGTGTAAAGTGCATATATCCTAACCGCCAACTTCCTAGCTCTGTGACTATAAAATTGTCCATAGGTCTTATTACCTAGGTAAGATTTGGAGACAATGCATACGTTTTATGCAAGGACGCTGATATTATAAGACGGAGAAACAGGCATGTCAAAAACATGAAGATAATCGTACTTGAAAAAAAGAAACAATCAATGTACACAGGGTATGACAAAAAAATGTCGTAATTGTGCCAATTCCATTTGAAGTACTTCTGCAATCGAAACCAAATTACATATTGATGCCACTTATATCGCTTCTAAAACGTCCCCGTCATGGTACGAAAGGTTGGTACGGCATGAGATGTGACCATCGAATGTAGCATTCGAATATTTTGTCCATCACATTCTCTCTATCTCAGGCAAACCTGCGCCGACACCTCCCAACCCAGTGCAGTAGCGCGTTAAAACGGTGACGTCACTTCCTCACTCCGTGCTCACTCGTCGCCCACTCACATCTGCACTCGGTGACGTCACCTCCTCACTCCGTGCTCACTCGTCGCCCACTCACATCTACACTCGGTGACGTCACCTCCTCACTCCGTGCTCATTCGTCGCCCACTCACATCTGCACTCGGTGACGTCACTCCTCCTCCCCGACCCACTCTCACATCTGCACTCGGTGACGTCACTTCCTCACTCCGTGCTCACTCGTCGCCCACTCACATCTGCACTCGGTGACGTCACCTCCTCACTCCGTGCTCACTCGCCGCCCACTCACATCTACACTCGGTGACGTCACCTCCTCACTCCGTGCTCATTCGTCGCCCACTCACATCTGCACTCGGTGACGTCACCTCCTCACTCCGTACTCACTAGTCGCCCACTCACATCTGCATTCGGTGACGTCACTTCCTCACTCCGTGCTCACTAGTCGCCCACTCACATCTGCACTCGGTGACGTCACCTCCTCACTCCGTGCTCACTCGTCGCCCACTCACATCTGCACTCGGTGACGTCACCTCCTCACTCCGTGCTCACTCGTCGCCCACTCACATCTGCACTCGGTCACGCCATTCGAAGGCATTGAAGCGCAAGACATCGCTTTCGCGCGGGATGGGAGTTCCGACGCGAAAGTGCGCCCACGAGTTGTCACTGAGCCATGACTGGAGATGGTCGAATTTTCGTGGACGGTAACAGAAATTGGCGATGGAACTGAGAATGCACATGTCGCGCTGGATGTTGTTCGCCGAGCGATGTGCATGGCATGGCTGGAAACGCATGGAAAATGTCGCCTGAGAGCATAGGTATCGACGCATACAGTACACAAATCCAGCACAGAGAAACTGGCATCAGCCGCCAAATTACATATATTAGAGGCAAGGTATCGAAAGGGTCCGGGTTTGGGGTGGGGCTCTGGGCCCTCCTACCCGATGCAAACTTAACATTAGGCTTATATGAAGTATATTTATGGCATAGGCTTCAAAGACTTGGCTACACAGGCACTGGTGTACCGCCGCCCCCCCGCCCCTCCCAGTCTGAGGAGAGGCTTCCACCCACGGAGGTCAGGTGTTCGGACCGCTCCCAGCAAGCAGAGTCAGCGACTGTTCGCAATTGTGCCGTTTGCATATATCAGGAAAAATTGATCTTTCAGCTGATGCTTTGATGGCTAGCTTTGTTTATTGAGAAATTCACATCACATCCGCGGCAAGGGTACTTCAGCATGCAACACAATTTCGGGCGACTAGGACAGTTAAGCGACAACAGGTCTTCAGTCAAAGGGTTGTTGATCAGTGGAATGGGCTGCCTGCTGATGTTGTGGGGAGTTCCTCATTGAATGTATTTAAAAGTAGGGTGGACAAATTTGTTAGACATAAAAATCTTGTTTTTGAGTTCTAATTTGTGATGGATGGGGTGAGATTTATGTTAAGTAAGTGTGCACGGCAGAGACCCCTTTAAGCAGGCATGGATGCAGTTTGAAAATTATTGATAAGGCATTCATTCCACATGTGCTAAGAGAGATCAGGGGAGTAGGGCTGGATAGCTAGGGTAGATAGGCATTGATAGGTGTGTGGGATATTGGAGGACTGGTTTCTTCAGGATGTGGGATGGTTGGGGAGAGTCTTTTTACCAGGCTTATAGTATCTTCCATTTACAGACTTAACTGGATGGGCCCTTGGGTCTCTTATTAAGTTTAAACGCTTTAAAACCTTATATAGGGTGTACCTAGCAGTGGATTCAGCACCTTCCTTCGGGATGTGATACTGATGAGATTGTCTATGGTAGCACAATGGGTATGATGGGAGGAGTTTGTAATTGTTGAGTGTGTTATGCAATAGCAAGTGAATGGTGCTAGATAGGCTGGGATATATAGCTTCCTAGGAACTTGAGATAAGGGATTGATTGGGATGAGAGTATGTACATTTATAGTACCTTTTCTAGATAGGCTTAACCCAGATGGGCCCCTGTGGCTCTTATTAAGCCTTAACACTTTACGACTTTATGACTAACCGAATAACGGGACGAGTCCACCAATCAGACCAGCCCAGGCAGCCGACGCCCACGACACCCTATCCTGCACAGCTTCAGCATGCCTGCACTGCCACAGACACGTGTACAGCAACTCGGGGGCTAGGGGGACGTATACCCAACCCCAAGTATCCCAACAGGCATACGCGTTTCGCATTTTACTTTAACAGAGGTACCAACAATTAGCTTTGCGCCTCCTTATTCTGGACATGTTGCTATACACATGGTCGGAGGCATGCAAACGCCGGTGGAGAGAATGGAAGGCGCGGCACTGCCCACTCCTACCTCCTCCCACTACTAATGGTATCCCTAGCATTCGCCCTGAGGCGCTGCATAAGAAGAAGCAGCTTCAAACGGCGATCTGCCAACCCAAATCATTGCTCCGATGCGCGTACTGTACACCAAGGGTGCCGTTTTATGAACCTGACTGGCGAGGGTGTGAGCTTGTGGGGGAGGGGTAGTGATGCAGTAGTGATGAAGCTTTCCTTACTCTGGATGGAGGGGCAACGCCTCACCGTCTCATGCTCGATCCGGAGAACATGGGGGCATTCAGCCATTGAATGAGCAAAGGCTCACCGACAAGTATGTAAGCACGGGGGCACCGCTACTGCATATACATACCTGTTTGGCTTGGTGCGGACACAAAACATATTTTCGACTGTCGGACACGGTGCTTCTGAAGGACGTCAACTTCGCCTGCAGAGAGTGGGTTGCGTTAGCGTGCACCGGTAGTGTGCAGTGACGACCGCTCCAGTTCCTCAGGGCAGGGGTGAACATCGAACGCGTGACCACGGATCAGCTCCGAGCACAGACGGCCAGAACTGAGCGCACGGCACCCCTGCACAGAGCGCACAAAGCCAAACACACCGACAGCCAAAACTGAACACGTAACACCAATGGGTAGCAGCGTCACACGTGAGTGCACCAGCTAACCAGGCAACTCCATCAGTCAACCAGACCATTCCATCAGCTAACCAGGCTACTCCACCAGCCAACCAGGCCACTCCACCAGCTAACCAGGCATACTCCACCAGCCAACCAGACCACACCACCAGCTAACCAGGCCACTCCACCAGCCAACCAGACGTGGACGCGTGACTACCTTTTGTTTGGTGGTGTGTGAAAACGTGGTGACTTTGCGAGTGTTATGTCAGCGCATGGCTACCTTCCGTTGAGTGTTGTGTGAGCGCGTGGTTACCTTCCGTTGAGTGTTGTGTGAGCGCGTGGTTGCCGTCCGTTGAGTGTTGTGTGAGCGCGTGGTTGCCGTCCGTTGAGTGTTGTGTGTGCGCGTGGTTACCTTCCGTTGAGTGTTGTGTCAGCGCGTGGTTACCTTCCGTTGAGTGTAGTGTGAGCGCGTGGTTGCCGTCCGTTGAGTGTTGTGTGTTGTGCGTGGTTTCCGTCCGTTGAGTGTTGTGTGAGCGCGTGATTGCCGTCCGTTGAGTGTTGTGTGCTGTGCGTGATTGCCGTCCGTTGAGTGTTATGTGAGCGCGTGGTTACCTTCCGTTGAGTGTTGTGTGAGTGTGTGACCATGGTCGGCCCAATTTGTGCGGTGGCCGATGACGATCTTGTAGAATGGATTGCGCTGTGTCGCGTCCGACCTAAGTGTGCCGCCTGTACTGGCCGTCACGCTGATTTTGTTTTGCTGACTGTCGTGCGCGCATGCGTAATGGTGCAGAAGTGGACGGGTAATATGCGCGGACTCACATACGTGCGGATACGTGTGTTGTGAGTGCGTTCTTGTGCGGTTTGCTCCGTCTTTACGACACATAATACACTTCAATGGTGGAAAAAGAACAGCGCAGGAAACCTCCGACTAGCATCCGCAACAGGGCAGGCCACTCACAGCACAGCAGCAGTGCCGCAGACAGAAGCGCTGTGTCATTCACAGCACACACAGCGGCCATTCGACCGCCACTGTATTAAGGTCAGCCGGCCGGGATCTTGTACAACAGCCTTGAATCCGGGTATTGCCCACTCCCGTCACACAGACAGCACGTGTGACGAGCGCCTGTAAAAAGCCGCAGATGCAGCCGGCTGGCCATGACCGCGACCGGCGGTAACAGTGGGTGTCAGGCAGCTTGCTGTGGTGCTGCAGCGCGCGCAGATGGACGGCCAGCACTCACCCAATCGGGACCTTCTATCAGTAGTGTTTTGACGCTGGTGTCGACGTTGAAAATGAAGAGGCCGTTTTTGGACTCGTCCAGGTACTCATTATCTGCCGGACAAGGACCATCAGCGATCGCTTACTTCGATGAGTTGTGACTCTGACATTTAGAGCCAAAATAGGCACGCAATGGTGCCAGAAACAAGCGACTTCAATGTCCATCACTGCATGAAATTACCTCTCATTAGTGCGAAGTGACGTACGGCAGATATTGCACCTGCAACACCTTTTTCTGGGTTCAACACCAAGTTTTTCATTTCTAAAGCTACGTGGTTGAAACCGCCTGGCAATATCAATGTCCTTGGAGCACAAAATTGGCAATTCGCGACAGCAGCTTTCCTGATTATCTTCCACTGATGTCTCAGGATAGCCCTGACATTAATTTCTACATGATCCATAGGACCGCAGAATAGCTCACGATACTTGGTCACGGTCACGTTGGACGCCATTTGTCGGAAAATAAACGTAAGTTTTCTTTTCAAAAAGAGCACAGCCAGCCGCACCGGGAACATGAAGTGTTCTTAACTTGTTCAGCCTTCACCAGTACACAGACAGAACATGTCATAGCAAGTAGGAGGGGGTGTAGGCACACTGGCGAAGGTGGAAGGTTCGGTGACATTGGGCGCGTGGTTCAGGTCCCGAAAGGTGTGGGTGGGGGACGGGGCCGCTTCCCCACGTTCCAGCATTTATGTGAAGGATGGTAGCTTTCACTTCATTCTAGTATGCTCAGAAACCCAAACGACCATTACGTGATCATTTTACAGCGGTTGAACGCCGCCCTTATCCACCGATTTACCAGAACATAAACGAGGTCGTAACTGGGCAGCCCAGATGTTATATGCTTGCTTTGAATGCAGATGTCATGTGTGTAGATTTTAAAACAAACTACTATGCAATCTAGCAAAACCACACTATAATTCGTGGCTAGATTCAATACAAAATGTGTGCCTAGCTGCATTAACATCGATCATGTACCTATGAGAGGCAACATCCTCTAATAATCGAGTCTACTAATCTAACCTAAGCAGTTCCTGATGTTTCGAGCGTCGTGAGATTTAGCAATAGGTCGTCGCCTAAACGCCGCCACCTCTGGGAAGTATATCCCGGATTTTGCCAAAAGAAAGGCTCAGTTTCATCTGAGCCCGTTTCAAAATTATATTTTGTCTGCTTTGGATCTGCATCGTCATATTTCGAGCGAGCAACAAACCATTTTTACTTCGCTAGGTTCTACAAGGGTTCAGTAATGCTCAGTCTTGTTCAATACTTCGCTTGCTACTGATCTACTGATCAAGGGTGACTACCATAAGATAGCGACGAGTGGCATCAATAAAATTACTTATAAACAATAATATTATAAATGACATTGACGTATATTGAAGAAAGTTTGTTTGCTTCCGCCGTGTTACGCTTGTGCCAACACTGTCGGCACCAGTCGGAGTTGTGATTCGCCGGTTGGCAATAGAGGTCAGTTCTCACATGTAACGTGTGTGCTTACATTGTCTGTGATTCTTAGTTCATTATTCCTGTCATGCGTTCAAAACACACCGTCCACGAATTAGCACGAATTACTTTTGATTTACTTACATCAACGGTAAACAGCAAATTATTTGTGTCCGGCTCACGGATGGGGATCAGTGGGTGGGGACGGGGAAGGGCGCCGCAAACTTGACATTTCATACCACACTCATGGCGTTACACCGTAAAAATAGTCTAAAAACTGTCTGGTCCCTGCAATCGAAAAACCGGCTGCGATAATAGCTGGGCTTGTGTTTCTGACATTCCCGCTCGGAGATATGTTGGAATTTCAACGGCGCCCCAGATTCGTTTCCTTCCATCGACCTTGTTTAAGCCACGGGACAGGTCCACGGATGAGCCCTCGCTGCTCCTCCTCGTATCTGTCCCATCAGAGGAGAATCCCACCGATGTAGAAGCACGCTCAGAACACGCACACCACAGGCTTTGATGGGCACGCGTCCTCAGACTACTAGCGAACTTGTAAGGGAAAGCTTGCGACACTCCGTGCTGCATTTCTATAATTACAAGCTCGCTAATAAGACTCCAGGTAAAGGGAAAAATGCAAATGCAAAATAATTTAATGATGAATGAATCAGTGTAAATCAAAGGACTCTGAAACTTGTCCAGCAACGTACAATATTTGACTAGAGAGAGATAGTGCAATCGTCGGTGCAGAACGATGCTAAGTCAGTAACAAGGGCAACATGTCGACATACATTTTTAACCTACCTCTGAACATCTCTCTTCATTTTTCTACTATTACTTCTGTCATGATTACGTCGAAAAAAAATATTATGTCAGATATTTTAACCAACAGAAACAAGTCATTCCGTTTCAGCCACGGTTAGAAATGTGCTCTTGTCCTGTATGTTTGTCCTCCAGAGCGACCACTCCTCTTTTTTGGCAAAATAGAAATTGAATTTCTTGAAAATGGCTGCAGTCATTGTTCTTTCAAAAGCATGCCCACAACTGACCGGAAAGCACGAAAATGAGTTTTTGATGTCAGAGACAGACATAAAATTATTATCCAGAAAGACATCAACAATTATCCTCTTCGATACGGAATTGCTCAGAATTTTCCACTCCTAACCCAGAACGCAAAAAAAAAATCCAACCTGGTTTCAGCTCATCGGCACTGACACGTTTCCTGTCACCACCATCTAGCTGTCCCCTCCACTACGATGCCGGCAGTGGTGACCGATTTGCCAACTCGGAAACCAGCGAAGCGGCAAGTATTGATGGAGAATAATGGTGTGGAACGACCCGCCCCATCCAGGATACCGGTTTTCGGGACCAGTGCAGCGTTGCTGCACCAGCGCAATCCCCAATTCATCCCTGCAGACTGGGAGCTCTGACCTGGCAGCTAGCCAGACGGAGAGCAGAACACGCGGATGAGGTGAGTCACTGCAAAATGCATGGAAAGGCAGAATGCGAAAGGCAGAGCATAGTATAAACTCCATGGTTTATATTATAGTATAAACTCCAACTTGCATAGCGTGTGAACGCGCCAGTTGTTGACAGTTCCCACTCGCGCTCCCATGCAGCTTTTCGACGAAGCTTTGCGAACGATCCCAATTTCATTAGATGGCCAGGCCGCCAGAAGGTGCGATTTCATCTCAGACACATTTCTGACGACGGTTCAGGGCGTCCCACCGGCATGACCAAAGCCGGCTGTTGTGAAATGCTGCCCGTTTGCCAGGGTGAAGGTGACCAACTTTCCCGCCGCTGCCCTGCGGCTCGACCGCCAGCGAATTATAATTGACCAGCAGCGACCAGCGGCTAGCGGGAGATAGCTTCTCAGCCCGCGTCGATGCCAGGCATGGCCCAGTAAGCGAAGCCAGGGAGAACCGAGCACTGGTGTGTGAGATGTGAGCCGGCGGGGGAATATTCATCACACATCGGAGGCAGGCACTGCGCAGGGAGCGGATAGGCGAGCGCCCTGTGCAAAATGAAACAGAAATGCGGCTCAGTTCTGAATTGCCACGAAACGAATGGCACGATTTCAAAATGGAAGTCTCTTCCGGCAATGCATATGTCGTCCTGCAGATCTGTGTATCACGGGGAGAGCTGCCAGTGGCATGTTTGTCCCGGGAAGAGCTGTCCGTGGTATGTTTGTCACGAGCAGAGCTGCCCGTGATGTTTGTCACCAGCAGAGCTGCCCGTGATATGTTTGTCACCGGAAGTGCTGCTCGTGATGTTTGTCACGGGCAGAGATGCCCGTGATATGCGATATGCTTGTCACGGGCAGAGTTGCCCGTGCTCATCAGAGCCATGGAATATACTCAGCTCAAGTCCCACCTGAGTTCCTCGGGGTCTGCACGCTCGGGTAGCACGCGAGCCGATCAAAGGAGACTTCTGTCCTCCCAAGTGCCGGAAAACATTCCCGTTGGACATGTCCTGAATCGCACTTCAAGCCTCGATGACTTAGTAGTTTCCGAGAAAAAATAAATCAGGCACACAAAACAGTTCGACAGGAAGCAGAGGCCAGTTGCAAAAGAACAAATGATGACACATTGGTGAGATGGTAATGTTATGGATAGCAGCCGTGACCCACCGCGTCGGCTCGTTCGTGAGCCTGGGGCGCCCTGAAACAAACCGCCGCGGCGGCACGACGGCAGACACACACAGGAAACGATCACGTGTCGAGTGCGAGAAGGGAGAGCGCGAAAAACAAAGGGTGGGTGGGATCGCCGCCCTCTCCTCTCCGGCCGTCTGTCCGACCGGCTGCTGTGAGCACACTGTCTCTCCATCTCCCGTCTTGTTTTCGCCGCACTCCGTGGTCCAAAGTCCACAATCCTGACTCCCCTCAGTGCTTTGTTGCGCCCCCCCCCCACGCGTCACGACACCTCAGAGTGACGGCGTCGCGGCACCTCTGTGTGACTGCGTCTCTGGCCCTAACCACCATAACGTGCGTCACCATTTAGCGTGACAGACCGACAGACAGACAGACAGACAGACAGACAGACAGACAGACAGACAGACAGACAGACAGAGACAGAGAGACAGAGAGACAGAAGAAATATTGAAGGAGAAATCGAAACAGGAGGGAGGGAAAGAGAAAGAGGTAGGAAAAGGGAAAGAGGTAGGAAAAGAGAAAGAGGTAGGAAAAGAGAAAGAGGTAGGAAAAGAGAAAGAGGTAGGGAAGAGAAAGGTATGAAAAGAAAAAGAGGTAGGGCAAGAGAAAGATATAGGAAAAGAGAAAGAGGTAAGAAAAGAAAAGGAGGGAGAGGGAGACGTAGACTGAGATGGAGAGAGAAAGAAAAAGAAAGAGAGAGAGAGAGAGAGAGAGAGAGAGAGAGAGAGAGAGAGAGAGAGAGAGAGAGAGAGAGAGAGAGGGAGAGAGAGAGAGAGAGAGAGAGAAGGAAAGGGAGAGAGAGATGGAGAGAGAGAGGGAGATGGAAGAGAGATGGAGAGGGAGAGAGTGAGATAAAGATAGACTTCTCTACGTAAGCATGCGCATGATCATGACCCAGTTTATCCACCCAGCAGCAGTTCAGTGCTACTATCAAGCTAGTGCTCATTCAGGCCGGCTGGTCTCCCGAGCAGGGGCGTTCGCAGATCCACGAGTCGTGTCACCTGGCTCTGCCGTGGTCGGCCGGATTCTCCCTTGCTACGCCCTTGCGAAATCGCAACCCACCTGGCGGCCGCGTTGTTTTCGTTACCGGTCGATGCTTGGTACGTCAGGGTGGCGCCCGAGGGGAGGGCGCGCCGCACCAGCTCGGTCAACCACGAGAGGCGGCAGCACTGCTCTCCCGTGTAATATCTCAGTGATGGCCGTCGCGACGCTGTCCGAGTATGAGGCTCAGGTCGTGATTGCGAAATCGCCTTGGCTGAGATCGTGACCGTTGCCGGAAAGGAGCGTCTCCGCAAAGCTGAGCGGGTGCGGCAGTTGGGGGTCGGCTGAGCGAGGCCGCTCAGTTGACATCGCGTTCACAAACGCACCCGACCACACGCACTCCTCTTGGCGGGCCGTTGCCATCGCTACAGGGTGGGGCGGCGAAGTTATTCCGCCCATCCTGTCAATTCCATGTCAAATGTGATAATCGGTACAAAAGGGTGGTAATCGACGCCACGGTACCGATGTCCGACATATTTATACATACAATTAACCGACATTACATAAATGAGGCGCACCACGCCAGTTGGTGTTCATCTGTGAGCTCGTAACACCAGCAGAACGCCTTGTTGGGCGCAGGACGAGAGGGATCTACTTTACGAATGGCTGAGTTAAGAACTTAATGCTGCTGGAAAAATAGAACAAACCAATGCGGTTAAATTATGCAAACAGATATACGACATCCGAAGCGCAGCAAATCTCAACCTTCAAAAATACACTAGATAAAACGAGAAAGTTTGAGATTGTCACCACGCAAAACCCGAAATCTTCGACGCCCTTCGCGTGTCAGAAGCTTTCTTTGTTTCGTCAGAATTTGTTTTGGTCTGGTCCCCAAGCAAAACTATGGCTACGTCAGTGTGCGACATGCCCTATATAATTAACTGTCCTATTCACGCGCTTCTGAAATAACCGATCGAAGCACAGTAGCTAGTAGTTTTCTAGCCTACAAACTCATTTCTACCTTATTCTGTGGGCGAATCTATTTCTCAACAGCAAATGTCCACCACAAGCAGGTGTTCGTCTATTCATGCAACGAAAACCTGACGTGGACAAATCCAGTTTGATCGAACCACATATCTTACGACCAAGAAAACAATGGTAGCTTGGCAATAGTTTTAGGAATACAGAAGCTTGACAGACTATACGAATGATTTACAGAAAGGGCGACATTTGAACGCGCTACACGTTCGCGTAGTTGCATGATTTCTCACGATGTTGACACTATCGTCTCGCATAAAGAAAACAGCTAACGAAAGGGAACCTTAATACCTTCACAGTTCAATAGCGGCGCCACATGCATATTTTTTTAAAGTGTTAAACAAGGTAGGGGAGACCGGGTCTAGTTGATACAATTTTGACGAAATTAAACGAAAGCGGGCGATCTGGAGTGGTTTTCGGGCGATTCGGAGTGGGTTCACTCCATATCGCCCATAAGCTTAAAATGGCGGTAGACCATCGATACAAATTGCTAAAATTACCACACCAAACCCAGTGCATACATGTACAAAATAACGATGCATTGAACCCCTTGTCCGTTTTAGGCTACCTATAAAACTTGATTTTAGCGGATTGGTAAAAGTTAGGCAAAAATCCGAGTTTGTAAGAAAACCTTCCAAGCCGGTTAGATCTGGTTTCTTTCTTCTCCTTTTTTTTTGGGGGGGGGGGGTTGGCGTCAGGTCAGGTCAGATCAGGCCTTCTGTAGTAAATGTTTAATCTGATGACGATAGGTCAGTAAAAAGGGTAGATCAGTCGGCTTTGGGGATGCATATTCAAACTTCGCGAGCAAAGTAGGGTGAAGGCATAATATCGCAACAAGTTCTGCGACCTTAGAAATACTTGACATAAATCTTGATAGAAATGCTCTAAATTAACATTTGCACAGCTGTCTTCATACTGTACAGACATTCTTCAAAGTGGTTGTAATCGACGTGGAATATTACGGCGAGCCCGCTCGTGGAAGATATTGTTTTAATCGGATAATTAGGGCGCCCCCTAGGTGCAAACACTGAATTAGTGTAATGCTATGGGAAAACGTTATTGTCGACTAACACGTTAACTATGTAAAATTTTGACAACAATGGCATTAAAGGAAGGTGCTACAATCAATTAGACATGATTTCGTGTTAGAAAATCCAAAATAGGCAGGTTACTGTTCGAGGTATTCGCGTTTCCAAATTTCCCGACACGCAAAAAGTGTGAAAAATGGGTGCATGTCAAGTTTGCAGTGTTCTTGAGGGTAAACGAAGAGAGATAACTGAAAGTGGAGTTTTGCGTCACCTAGTACTGGTATTTTCTATCAGTCCTCAAATGTACATTGATGGTAATTCGTAACTGGTAGAGTCATTGTCGTACCAAAATAGGCATTATTCATAAATTTCAAAATTCACAGCCTCATAGCTCGCATTAATTACGGTGGAAAATTCAGAACTTCAGGTCTGTGCCTTCGGGCCTTCAGACAGAAAAATGTGACAGTAATATTTGCTTTTTTCTCCAAGTGGTGAAAAAAAACTACTTCTTACAAATAATGCAACATTTTCATTCAAGTCATCATATCGAGCACAACGAACTGATTATTGTGTGAATATTTGGCCTAAGAAAACCTTCAACTTTACGAGTATAAATTGTGAGAGCAGAAATTTGGAAAACACAAAAGTGTTTTGCCTCTAGATCATTCATGCATTATCGCACGCATAAACGGATGCCATATTCGTGATCAGCACATCAAACTGGACCAGGAAAAACACCCGAAAATATTCAACCTAATTAGGAAAAATGTTGACTTTGAGCAATTTTCGGCAATCACACAAAACATACGTACATGTGATGAATTTTCACGGGCAAAGCTACCAACCGATTTGCAATGTTATAACAGTGATCCATTAAGCATTCAACGGCCATCTTTTGCCTGCTATCCAATTCCAATTATCTTTCATTTTATAGGCAGCCGTGAGGGGGGAATATTGGTCATCTACGAAAATTTAATCAGTCATAACTCGGCGAGAACTTTCCACAATTTTTTTTTCTCGCGCTTCCCTGTAAAGGTTTTTGGGAAAAGTATGCAAGAAAATATTGGCCATTAATTGTGCCAGCCAGAAGCGATGGAATTTGCCGATGTTAAACACATGGCAGATATCGGTGAAAAGAGCCATATCTAAGGTGTGTTTAAAATGTCTAATTTGATGTAAAATTATCCATTTTTAACTGCAAATCGAGTGGTGTTCGAAATTTTGAAATCTGTCCATAATCAAAGAAGGTATGACCATACAACCGATATTTTATGCAAAAACACAGCAAAATCACGAAAAAGACTATTACGCGATGATCCCTCACAGCTAAACCACAATGACTACACTGTACAACACGGCAGTTGAGAGCGCTTTAACCGAACTTTTTTTGTGCCCTGGAGCTGGTATTTCTAACTGATTCATGGAATTTTCCACAGGCCTCTGAACATGGGTGAAAAAAATTGATTTTTCCTTTTGGTTTTTCACCCATGGCATTTTGAATTTTGGGTTTTGATATTATTTGTTTTATCACAACCATGCTTTGGGGTACAGCAATGTGGAGAAAATAAACCAAAAATCCCCCAAAAGGCAAATTTTGAACATGTTTTCACCATTTTTTTTGGGGGGAAACATTTAAACGTTTTTGTGCAAACCCAAATGGTGTGCCGATCAGGGCTACGCTTTGTTTTTGGGAGCTAACAAATACACCAGTAACTTTAGATGTTATTCAGCTTTAACTTTTCAAAATGTTATCTTCCAATGCTGAGACAACGGGAAGCAGTGTCCCCTTAGAAATCTCATACGATTCTGAGTTACCGGACGATTTCAAAAAATTAAACACGAGAGGAACAGCAATGGGTGGTGCTTCAATTCGCCAAGGCCATATAATGCCTATCTGCTAGAGACCAGGATATTTAGTTAGATAGTTAGGCCAGGGGCGTTTGAAAATGGGGTACATGTGTATTGAACATGTGTACTGAAACATGTGCAACTCGAAAAGTTACCGTCCAATTAAAAATCGGAGGGCCTATTTGTGTTCAGCAGATCATTCGACGTTTATGAGCAGGAACAGAAAAATGCAAAAAAGTAATACAAATATTGGGAAATGCTTTTTTTATTTCCATTAAAAAAAACCTTTCCACAACTTATACCTCGATGAATTCTGTACAAAATGACATGTATAATGTTCGCTAGCTTTCTTTGTTTTCTCGTAAATATGTATCAAGCATGACATGTTGCACACATGCTAAGAACAGGCAAAATGGATTATTATACTGCTTTAACGCGAACGACTCCCCCAGTATGTGAGATATGGGGCAGATTAAACATGTGCTGGGATGCGGAAGATGTGCGCTATTATTATAATCTATCTTCCCATTTATAGAACTTTTTACAAATATTTTTAACCCTCCCCACAAAAAAACACGGGATGCAATGTACACTCGTTGGTTCAAAGCGTAAGTTTTGTCCAATTCTGACGGGAACTTAACGCGTAATTCTTAATAAATATCAGAAAACTTGGGTTATGAAAGTATCGCCCACATTACAAAATATCACAGTGGGGAAAACAATGTGAGCAGGATCGAAAGTAAGGCAATATTCGGGATCGGCATAAAATTCTGCGCAAAATCAGTCATCTCCCTATAATTTTTGACCATATAAAATTTGTCCATAACAATAAAAAAAGATGTTTAAAAGAATGCTGTTGTATCAACTATCGCGTACATCAATTAGACCCGGTCTCTCCTACGCTCGGTAGGCTTCTTGACGTAGAGGTGTTGGTTTCGTGATTAATTTGAACGCGGTGTTTACGACTGGATAACGTATTTTGGATAGGAACTGAATTTCAATGTTAACGATTTGCACATCACATGCCATTATGAAAGGTGTTCGCACTAATTTCTGGACAATATATTCTGAGCGCACGATTTTATCAATGAAATATGTTTTTTTTCTCGATAAATTATGGCTTTTTAAGTCGATAATTTCGATGATGAGGTTTTTTAACGTCGTGCGTTTGTGAATTGCATGACCATACATAGCGATTGTAGGACCCAATTTCGCATGACTATATTTCCCAAACAAAATGTTGGTGACCAAAAGTACGCACGGCCGAAGTTCGCATGGCTAAATTTCGCATGCCCAAATTTCGCGTGGCTAGTTTTCGAAGTGAAAAAGGGAAAGGCTTTCCAGAAAGTCTGAATTAAAAGGAGACATTATTTCGCCAATTATTCTAATTATTATAATTATTATAATTCTAATTATTATTCTAATTATTCTAATTATTCTAATTATTCTAAATGAGGGGGAAATCGCGCCGAAACTGGAAAAATGACATGACTCGGTCGTCATTATCTTCGGGACCGAAGACCCCCAGAACAAATACGCCATGGGTCATATAATCAGCGCCCGAGGGGTACGCAACATTCCGTGAATGTAGCATTAATGGCTAGACCCGGCTAGTGTTTCGAAAATGTTCCGTGCGAAATTTGGCTAATTGAAACATAGCAATACGAAATTTGGCCGGACCAAATTTGGCCATACCAAATGCATGTGATACCAAAATCTGAACTGGAAACTTTGGAATACGAAGTTGGTGGCAGATACGGATTTTAGCCATGCGAGAAAAAAAATTATCATACGAAATCAAGTCATAAGTAGTTTATGTACAAACCAACGATACGAAGTTCGGATTTACGAAATTCCGTCTTGACACCGACCACAGCTCTATTGAGAATAACGAAAAAGCATCGACAATCGAATTAGTATGGCTTCGTGAACATTTGTGATTGTGAAATATGTGCGTTTGTGTTTCAACAATGTACCATTTCAAAACTGGCTGACAACTTCATGGTGTGTAAGCTTCTTTCGCCACCCCGAATGCCTTCTTCCACAAGACAACCAACGCGATTATTCGTGTACCGTAACGTACTCGCCAGGTCAGCTTGCCGACACCACAACTCGAGGCACGGGGGCGGCCCTGGACGACACTCCCCACTCACCGCTAATCCAGTGGCCAAGGAAGGCGTCGGCGGCGAACTGCACCGTCAGCACTTCATCCAGTGTGATGGCCGAACTGTTGCGCCGCAACTGACGCGTCACCGACTCGGGCTGGGCGGATGACAATGACGATGACGACGATGACGTCTGCGATATCAGGATGACGCAGGCGATGACGATGGCGGCCAGCACCAGCACTGCGCCGATCCCCATGAAAACGTGCCGGTGCGGCCGCGACGGACTGTCGTCCACCAGATCCTGCCGCGAAACGGACAGGTCATCCACCGGAGCCTGCCGGGAAGCCAATGTTGTCCATCAGATCCTACGTGATGTCCACCAGGTCCTGCCGGGAAACCAGCGAGTTGCTCACCAGGTCCTGCCGGGAAACCAGTGTGTTGTCCACCAGATCGTGCCTGGAAACCAGCGTGTTGTCCACTCAGATCTTGACGGAAAACCTCGTATCATCCACCAGATCCTGCCGGGAAGTCAGCATTTCGTCCGGGATCGTGCCGGGAAAACCAGCGCGCTGTCCATCATATTTAGTGGGGGAATACCCGTGGCATTCGCCAGAGTCCACCGGGATGCCGTCCCTCCCATCTGCCTGGCAGTCACGGAGGCACCTATGGCAGTAATATGGGCACTCTTGTGCAATGACAGGGATGCAACAATACACTCAAATTGGATAGGGTAGAGATCCCATTCAGATGATAATTCAATGGATGCAACGCAACAAGCGTGCTTTTTCGCAAGGACATTAGTGGCACACGTACCCAAAGCCCTGAGGCGTACACCAACGCATCGGAAAATAGCATTGGGCCTCTAGTAGCCTGGGTGATTTTTCTGACAGGCCTAGTAGCACCCAAGATCGTTACGGATTTCAATATAGTCCAAGAAGAACCTCCAGATAAGCTCTTTGTGGCCTGAAGGGCCACAAATAACTTTTGCGAAGTCTTCAGAACTCCTGCCAAGTCTCAAAGGAAGATGGTGCCCTCCGCTTCTTTCAAATCCATCATTAAGTACAACAATTGAATCGTACGGGAAGACAATAATGCCGATTGCATACCGTATTCAATTCACCACCACACGAAGTCGCCTGTGGCGGGTGGGTCAGTGATAGACCGATGGCATCGCTGTGAACTGTGCAAAGCTGCTTCCAAACCGGCTGATGAGAATTGCTCTGATGATGTAGCAGTAGCCGTGATATAAAGTACGTGTTGCTCAATGTAAGGTGTTTAGAAAATACACGGTTGTGATTTATCCCTACAGACTTTATCCTTCACTGTCATCCGAGAGAATGACGCAGCTCCAGATAAGACGACACTACGCGCACTTGACACTGGATATTATTGCCGTGGCTCCCTCTATGACTACATATGCGCATCAATAGAAAGCAGACAATGGTGTAAGCCATAGACATAGGCTGTCGCGTGCAAGAAGGTTGCTTTTTGCTGGACGTTGAGCCACGTTGCATATGTGGCAACGTGGCAAAGTCTGGCCGATGCTGCAGCGAAGCGTGCTGCACAGGTTCACTGCACATGATCTCTGCAGATCCTCGCCAAGGACGTCTGATCACACTTTAGAGCTTGCACTTCTGGGGCGTCGCGGGGCAGTTGGGAATCTCTCGTAGACAATCTGCTAACGGCGATCAGACCGCACACCTCCACTTCGTGGGATCGCCCCAGCGAACAGTGTTATAACAGGAGTCCACGAGCGGCCAAAACTTAATAACTTTTTTGCTATCACAGATAGAAACATAATTTTGCATACAGCTCTTCAGACCTACTTGTGACATATACCCTGAAGTTTTGAACCCGTATGCAGGTCAGGTCACTGAACTAGGTCAGGTGAAAGGCTACCATATTTTTAAAAAATTAATAGGATCATGGCTTTATTTCCAAATGCGATATCAAATGCAACTATGGTTGACAAAAAATATATTTCAGCAGATTTAACAGGATGGCCACATCATCATAATGTTCTGAAACTGGTGAGTTATTGACCTCAGGTCAGATAGTTGTTCTCCTAATGTTTGTTGTTTGTGGAGTATTGAACCGATTATTGTCGCTGGAATTTTGTGTTCAAATCACGGCAGACAATACAAAGCGTTGTTCGGTACACTTTTATTGTTGTTTCTGGAGTAGTCATAGGTCAGATCACAGGATAAAAATGTAACCATTATCAGCTGTGACATATTGCACACTCTAGATTCTATTGTACTCAGATTGCACAATGAAGCGCATGTTTCAATAATATGCAGTTTCTGCCCAGTCGGTACCTACTCGAGCATAATATTATTGTGTTTTACAAACCTACCCCCAAGGTGACCTCGGTTGACCTCTGATCACTTTTGATGACACATATTCATATAAACACATAATGTAATTACACATCGTCCTAACATCAGCTACCTACTACGACAAATCAGCATTGCAAGGCACTCAAGACAGGTTACTTCAAAAATAGTCTGGCAGGTCACATGGGTCATCATCCTCTACTGTTGCGCTTTGCCCCTTCAGCACAGCCATATCCTGCATACCGTCATCGGAGCTTCCCTGGTCTGTGTCAGTGTCGTCACTCGCCTCGTCGCTGTCATCGGCGCTGTATGAGCTACCAGATGCTTGAGGCTCAGCGCTGGGAGTAACCAGAAGCTTTGAGATATCGGCAGGTCCAGAGCGACCAACTCGCGAATCAGATCGTCTCCGTCTTCTGGGCTGCTCGATATCCTCTGTGATGATTCTGGTGATCACGGGATCACTGGTCACCAGAAGGTAGTGCAGCTGGTCCTGTATGGTGGCCTGCCGATTTGTTTTTCGGGCGTGGTGCTCCCGTCCATATTTTGTATCCTTGTTCCTTCTCTCTTGTGCTTCCTCGCTGAACACACCGATGGGCAGTATGAGCGATCGAACACACTCTCCACCGTGCATCAGCAGCTTGTGCACTGAGGCTGGAAGGTAGAACCAGCCGTATAGATCCGCGAACAGTTTTGCGGTCTCCAGCGCGAACTTGTCAAACTTGTCGGGATCGACTGCTTGATTACACGTGTTTACTGCTGCCAGGATGATGGCGAATCGCTCGATCAGGTCAACTTGGATGCCTGTGATTTCAGCAAACACTTCTGGACTTTGGAACGCGCGGCGTGACGTGTTACCGTCATTGCTGGTTCCCGAGCCTCCAGCTCGCGGCTGATCCACTACCAGACCCAGACGCTCCCGGAATCGGCGCTGGATCAGCCGTTTCCGCTCACGAACGGCAGGCTTGAACGGCTCAATGACGGTCCAGCGTTTTATTTCCAACCTGTATGACACATGGAGAAGGCACTCGAAACAGCGGATGCGAGCGTGGAGCGGAGAGAGTCCAAACTGATAGTCATCCTCCTCCGGCATCCGCTTCTGGGCTTCCTCTAGATTGTTCATGATTTTGGGGGTGGCGCCGCAGACGGTGCAGGTGCTGGCTGATTTGGTGTTGGTGAGAGCACAAGCCACCTTTCTATCTATCATGGTGAGCTTGAGCTTGTGTTCTACGCTAACCATGCCAGCGGATGTTCCAACGTCAGTGGGGTGCAGGTTCTTAACTTGACTCTCTATGTACGCTCGTTCTTGTCGAGCTACTTCTGCTGTCTCCCGGAGGTATTGGAGCCGGATGGGACGGCACCAGCGAGATGAAGATGGTGTTGGGTTGGTCCAAACAACACTGCCGTTTATTTTCAGTTGCAGTGGAACCATTGTGGTTGCGAATAGGTTCTCCTCTGAAGCTTCGCCTTCTTCCGACATCCCCTGTTTATATACACTCTGTCCTGTGGCTCCGTCAAAGCCCCATTTCACAATGAGCTCACCGGTGCTGGCTGATGACTGTTAATGGTCAGCAGGTTTCAGGTCATGGGCTTGCATCAAACGCCGGACTGTATGGTCCAAAATGGACTGGAGGGGGATTTCAGCAGACATCTCGTGTATTATTTCCCTGTCTGGATAGCACTTTTTCTTTGCATGTAGCACTTCTTGGTAGTTCGGTAGGACATGATACCTTGCACTGTCATTGGTCACGTGGCGTACTGTTCTATAGCCTTTGACACTGAGGTCAGCAGACACCATCATCGCTAGCGCTTTCTTCGGTGATGTACACTTTGTAGGCGGACGGCTACCAGCGTCTCTCAGCACACGACGCATTTTGTGTGGTCGGTTAGGAGATTCCATTGTTTCTTTTAGAACGTAGGCGAGATCAGCCGTTCTTTCCACATCTGCACTTTGCTTAGCCGCTTTGACAAGCTTCAGTGTGTCATGCTCCTTAGATAGCTCTTTTGATGCCCTCCGCTTGCTTCTCTCGCTTAGTTGGGCATATGCTGTTACCGGGCGTCCCCCTGAACTCCGAGAATGCCGTGCGTCATCTTTGTCATCGGGTGCGTCAACTCCCATTAACGAGACCACAATGTCGCCGCTGAAAAACGATGCATTTCTAGCCAACACTCTACTCTTATGGCGTCCATATCTGGCCCATTTCCGCTGTGCGTTCTTATAAAAGTTTGACAACCTCTCCCGCAGCTCCTTTTCACACACAGCAGAAATGTCTGCACTGCAGTCGACCTTCGCTAGGCTTACTCCAAATTCAATAGCGCGTTCACTGCAATTTTTGGCATTCCTTGCCAACAGGCCTCCTTTCACTATGGCGTCGAAAAAAAAACTATATTGCTAATACGCACTTCCATCGCAACGCGAATGCGGGCAGATCAACACACCAAACACTTATCTCGGACAGTCGCGTTAGCACCTTCACCAGCTGGTAACCGACTAACACTGACCCCTTTTCTGAAGTGACACCCCAGGTTCCTTTGTTTGAGATCATGGGTTCCTCCCCTTGTTTATCCCGCGGCTGTTATTTCAACCAACTTGCCGGGAGCGTCCCGGGGCGGGCTGTATCCAGCGACCGCGCCGGCGCAGCGTGTCGTCGCGGCGGGCGCGGAGCTCCCCGGGCCGCGTACGGCAGAAACACTTCCTTAGTAAAACACCATAACTTTTTTCGGCGAGGTGATGCAGACCTAATTCTTTCAGTATCTGATTAGAAATACTGATGGCAACATCTAGGACATAGTGACAAATGGGGGCGGCGTGTGCGTTTTTTTGTTGGACTTGGTAAACATTGTGTTCTTGAAAAAATGCGTTCTTTTCATATGAAGTCATAAAGTCATAAAGTGTTAAGGCTTAATAAGAGACACAGGGGCCCATCTGGGTTAAGCCTATCTAGAAAAGGTACTAGAAATGTACATATTCTCACCCCAATCAATCCCTAATCCCAAGTTCCTAGGAAGCTATATATCCCAGCCTATCTAGCATCATCCACTTGCTATTGCATAACACCCTCAACAATTGCAAGCTCCTCCCATCATACCCATTGTGCTACCATAGCCCCTGCTTAAAGGGGTCTGTGCCGTGCACATTTAACATAAATATTATCCCCTCCATCCAAATTAGAAATCAAAAACAAGATTTTCCTGCCTAAAAAATTTGTCCACCCTACTTTTAAATACATTCAATGAGGAACTCCCCACAACATCAGCAGGCAGCCCATTCCACTGATCAACAACCCTTTGACTGAAAACCTGCTGTCGCTTAACTGTCCTACACCTCAACTTGTCTAACCTGAGTTGGTGACCCCTGTGTAATACTTTAAACTGAAGAGCACCATTTAAATTGACCTGATCTAGTCCTTTAACAATTTTGTACATTTCAATCATGTCCCCCCTTAATCTCCTATACTTGAGTGAGTACATATCTAATGCCACAAACCTTTCTCCATATTCTAAGCTACCTAGTCCACTGATGAGTTTAGTTGCTTTGCGTTGCACTCTTTCTAACTTGTCTATATCTTTTTCTAGGTAGGGGCGCCAAGCTTGCACAGAATATTCCAAGTGGGGTCGCACATATGCTAAGTACAGTTTTTTCATGACTTCCTTGCTCTTATACATCACACTTCTATTCATGAGTCCCAGCATTCTGAGTGCCCTGTTCCTAGCTGAGCTACATTGTTTCTCTGCTTTAAGGCCATTTGAAACCAACACACCTAAGTCCCTTTCCTCTTCAATAACATCCAGTTCCCTCCCTCCCATTGTATATCTGAAAGTCTCACCTCCAGACCCCAGATGCATAACCTTACACTTGTCATAGTTAAAAGACATCTGCCATTGATCAGCCCACTTTTTTAGGTCCTCCAAGTCTAGTTGAATATTACTAGATTGATCACAACTGTTTGCCACTCCTACCAGTTTGATGTCATCAGCAAATTTGAACACTATTCCTCAGCCCTACCTCAATGTTATTTACAAAGATGATAAAGAGAAGTGGCCCTAGAACAGAGCCCTGTGGTACTCCACTCAGAACATCCTTCCAATCAGATTTACATCCATTTAACATTACCCTTTGTTTCCTTCCCCTCAACCATGCTTCAATCCAACCTAGAACTTTTCCAACAATCCCATGTTGCTGTAGTTGATGAATTAGCCTCCTATGTGGAACTTTATCAAAAGCTTTGCTAAAGTCCAAGTACACAACATCCATCCTGTTTTGATTGTCTACTTCTTTAGTAACATACTCCATGAACTCCAAAAGGTTAGTTAAACAAGACCTTCGAGATCGAAATCCATGTTGAGTATCCCTTAAAAGATTGTGCCTATCAAGATGAATCTGGACATTCTGTTTAACCAGTTTTTCTAGTACCTTGCAAACTATTGAGGTCAAACTGACTGGCCTGTAGTTCCCTACACACTTCATACTTCCCTTTTTGAAAATTGGAACTACATTTGCATTTCTCCAATCTTCAGGCACTTCAGAGTATTCCATAGACCGCCTGAAAAGTATACCTAGAGGAACTGCTAAAGCTTTAGCACACTCTACTAAGACCCTAGCATATATATCATCTGGTCCAGAAGCTTTATATTCTGCAACTGCTTTTCTACAGCTTCTGTAGTTATTGTAAGATACTCCAACCTATCACCTGTCATGGCATATGATTCAGTTGTTTCTATTCTACCAGGATTATCCTGAGTAAAGACTGATGAGAATTGCTTGCTTAAGGATTCCACAATATCACAATCATCAACCACTAATTCCCCATCTACCTCCAGTGGTCCTACACCACACTTTTTAGCCTTAAATTTGTAGAAACTAAAGAATCTCTTAGCATTACCTGCTGAACATTCCCGAGCTAATTTGACTTCAGCCAGTCTTTTAGATGCCCTAACACACCTCCTAACTTTATTTCTAGCTATTTGATATGATTTGAGGTTTACCTCAGAGTTAGCATATTTTAGTTTCTTGAATGCCTGCTTCTTTGACTCCAGTAAATGCTTTACTTCCCTGGTCAGCCATGAAGGGAGCTGAACCCTGGTTAATCTAATTTGCCTATTGGGAATGAACCTATCCTGACCTTGAAATAGTTTATATTTTATCATTCTCCACATTTCATAAGCATCTAAGCCTTTCAATAAGTCTTCCCAATCAATTTCATTCAGGAAGACCCTGAACTCATTATAATTCCCTTTAGCAAAATTAGGAATCAATGTCTTATTGGTTCCTACATTTCCAACATACAATGAGAAGCGTATAATGTTGTGATCACTATTACCCAAAGTCTCTCCTATGTTCACATTTTGTACAAAATTTTCCTCATTAGTAAGCACAAGATCTAATATTTCATTTTCCCTTGTAGGTTCATGTATCATTTGAAAAAAGAAATTCTCCTCAAAACAATCCATGAAGCTTCTTCCCGATTTGTTTAGACCTATAGTTTTGCTTCCAAATCCTGTTATGTTGAAATCCCCCAACAAAACAGTTCTCTCCTTTACTCTCCTACTTATCTCTTCCTGCATCAACCTGTCCGTGTTTTCATTCTGGTCTGGAGGTCTATAGAATGCCCCAACCATAAATTGTGTTCCATTTTTCAGAATGATATCTAACCACAAGGATTCTACACCTTCATCATGTACACTATCTTCTATGGAATGACATTTCATTTCTTGTCTGACATACAACAGTATACCTCCTCCTATCCTTGCCTGCCTTTGATAAGCATGCATGTTGTAGCCTGTCAATTCGAATTCTTGCAAGTTGTCTCCAAAAATGCTTTCATTAACCCATGCCTCTGTTATCCATACCAAATCTAGCTTTTCAGACAACATATAAGCATGCAGTTCCCCAATTTTGTTCCTAACACTTCTGGCATCGACGTAAAAACATGATAAACCATTCCTTCCCTTGTTTGCAAGACTTCTCTCTCTATCAGCTACATCCCCCCATGACCTGCCTAGTTTCCCTGTTTCCTATTGAGAGCCTCCTCATACCTATTGCTGAGCAATTCAACTCTTCTCTTGCTCAAATGTAACCCATCTAATGCAAACATTTCAGTCTTCCCCCAGAAATCCACCCACAAATCCAAGAACCCCACGCCCAGTTCCTTACAAATCTTGGCCACCCTGGTATTCAGCCCAATGGCCCTCGAGTACCACTCTATGCTTGCGTTAACCATAGGGAGGATGGATGTTACCATTCCTCGTTTCCTACTTACAGCTAGCCTACCTATCAAAGCCCTATACTCTTGTATTGTTTCCTCTGTTTTTGCTTTTCCTACATCATTTACACCAACCTGCACAATTACCGTTGTGCTCTCTCCACTACCCTTCATTACTCCTTCTATCCTATCACCAACATCCTTTACCTGGGCCCCTGGGAAGCAAACACGAATCCGTTTGTTGGGGTTCCTGCTACAAAAAGTACGGTCCATGTACCTAACTCTTGAGTCCCCTATAACTAAAACCTCCCCCTCTCTATCATCAGCTACCTGGTCATTCCTACCTTCCTCTTTAGCAGCATTACTATCTCTCCCTTGCAGTACCTCAAACCTATTATTAGTTTCAATGCCTTTGTCCATTTTCCTTAAAGCCAGTCTCGTACTCTGGCGTCTAGCTACTTTCCACTCTCTACTATCATGGTCCATACTATCTCCACCCCTATCACTCCTAGGCTCCTGCACCTGGCTTGCCTGGTTGACATTTCCTATGGTGGGCCCTGCCACCAAACACTTCAGGCGCTCCACCTCCCTAGCTAACATATCTACTTTCTTACTCAATTCCCCAATTACATCCATACACTTACACTTCCCACAGTCACCTTGCATTTTTTATTTTTTTATTTATCTAAACTTAAATCTTAAACTTAAACACCAAAAGGACTACACCACAAGACTAGAAAATAGAATAACACTCACACTGAATAAACAACAAAATAAATATCTGCTTTCGCAAGCTAAACTAAGCAAATATAATCTTAGTTATACCAACTCCCATCAGCTACAAACTCCAACTAAATGAAACTAATACTAATATAATCCCAAAAAGCCTATATAGGTACCTCTACGATTACTCCAGTATATGAAGATATAACTAGTGTAATCAAAGCCCACTAGTTTAGTCTTAAACTCTATCTTAAAATTAAACACCAAAAATACTACTGTTTACACAAAGCTTATTATGTCCAATTGTTTGGAAATTGAGGCACATTTTAGGGTTATTAATCAATTGGAAATATGCTGGTGATCATTTTCATACCACCATATCCCGGTTTATTTCCATATATTACCATAAAACATGCCACAAGCTATTCAGATATTTTGTGGGAAAACAGCGGTGTTTCTCGGCTCCAAAAAACTTTCAACTTTATGCACGTGGGAAACAATCAAGGAATGCCTGAGATGGGTTTGGTGTGTAATTTCAGATGGCGGGATCAATTATCAAGGAAAATGCATCGAAACGAAATCCTTTCTGATAAGTTCAAAAATTAAGTTTCGGCCGCTCGTGGACAGCTATTGTAACACAGTGCAGCGGCTCGCAGCTGCGCCCCCGGATCCCGGCTCGCTTACTAACACGCGCACTGGAGGGGGGGGGGGGGCGAAATCCGCCCACCCCTCCGGTTTTTCGTACAAAACTTCAGATTTTACCGGGCGATATACGCCATTTTTTGCGTACCTGCTTAGAAATGACCGGCGCGTCGTTTAAATCAAGAATAATGGAAATCTGCCGACAATTTTTTTTTCGAGTTAGGGGCCGTTAAAGTCAAAACATTTCGTAGCGCCAAACAACAAAAATCAGCGCTGATGCGCCTCCCGTATATCCGCAAAAGGAAAGTGTTATTGGCAACACTAGCGACTTGTTTGATGTATATTAATATGCTATATAGTTTCAAGGTCATGCTAGGTCACCGAGGTCAAGTCAGGTCAAGTTCATGCCAGGTTAATGGAACCAAACTTGGTCAACTGGAACGTTGTCATAAATGCATCACTGTTTGTCATTGTGTACTGTTTGGCATTGCGTTTCCATGCTTTATTCATGTACTTCACTCCTTTCTTCGCGAAGCCTATTGCGCCGAGCTGCCCGACGAAGCAGTCGGGTCGGCGGCCCGGTTCCGGTAACTGGAACATGTAACTGACCTGATAAAGTGCTGCTATATAAGTGACCTGAGGTTAAATGTCGGGTCTAGCATCTGTATTGCATCATTAGTAATGTCCAAAACATCATTGATGCCCATTTTGGAGCATTTAAACACAATCACAGCGATCCATTACAATGACAAGCCAAGCCACGCAAAACAAGAAAATTTTGACAAATGTGACCTCTTTTGACCTTGCAGATATTAACCTAAGGTCATGTAATTTGCACACAATAGTTCACTACTGTCCTCATCCACCCTGCGAATTTCGTTCCTCCAGCTTTAATAGGAGCCGAGATCTTAGGGGGGGGCGGAATCTCCCCCCCCCATCCAGTGCGCGTAATTTTCAGAGGCCCTCCAGGGCGCGTGTTAAGAGAAAGGAAGAATGTCATTCGAAACTGAGCATGGCATGATTCGTGATGCTGATGAAAATTAATCAATTTTATTCAACATGCGCCTAGCGAGCAGCAAATTCACCTCAGCTGTGACGGAGGACCGTTGGGGTGGGGAGAGAGGGGGGGGGTGGGAGGCATCATCTCATGATCTCGAGAACTATAAGCTCCACGGAAGAAGTACACCTACAAATTGACAGGCTTCTGCAAAACTTGCATAATTAATGCAAAATGATGCTCCTGGGGCCAGTATTGAACATAGGTGTAGTTTTATGAAAATTATTGGTGGGGGAGGGGTGTCAAAGTGCTACAGGATTGATGTAGGTATAAGATTTCGTTGTTTGACACGCGCACCGAAGAAGGGGGGGCTGAATCCTACAACTTATCCTGTATTTTATACATTATCTCGTACAACGGCGGCGATGTTGTAATACAATCTTGTGACTTTGTTCAAAATCGATAATCGCATCCTATTCAACACAAAATCGAAATCCGTTAGTAAATAAAGGCATTGCGGGGGTGCCAAATCGACCAACCTGGCGGCGGTGGATGAGCGTTCAAGGTCACAAAGGCTTCATCGGTGCGGTGGAGCGGCGGTGCGGTGAGGCAGCCGACCATGACCTCCTTTCACCTTAAAGGCCTAGGATCAGGAAAGTTGTAGTTCACTACATTCGTAATCTACCCTCCAAATTGTGTGCTTATAGCTTCAGTAGCTTCCGAAATCTTAGGGGCAGGGGCCGAACCCCCACCCCATGTACGTGTTATGTGAGAGGCCCTCCGGCGCTCGTGTTAATCGACCCTGTCCTCCATTATGTTGTATGCTAGATTTAGGACACTTAATCTTCTGATAGGATAAATTTGCAAGTGATGTGATGCTCAAGATAAATATTTAAAAAATGCAACCTTGTATAGCTAGTAGGCTTAGTGGTACTTCGACTACTTGTATAATCATTAGCGCCCAGCTATGGTCCGTGATATTGACATGACCCACCGCATCACTAGCGCAACCAGGGGGGGCAAGGGGGCCCCCCCCCCCCCCTACTTTTTTTCCCCCCCCCCGGGCCCCGGCCCCCGGCCCCCCCCCCGGGGCGAGCCCCCCCCCCCCCCCCCCCCCCCCGCCCCGCCCCGAAGAAGCTAACCGGTCCGTACAAGCACCCCCCAAAAAAAAAAAAAAAAAAGGGACCCCGGTCCCCCCCAAACCCCCCCCCCCCCCGACCCTTTTTTTTGGGACCCAAACCCACCAAAAAACCACTACCCCCCCAGGACCCCGCTCCCCCTCGGGCCCCTGCCTTTTTCTGGGCCCCTCTCCCTCCAACCGCCCCCCCCCCCCCCCCCCCCCCCCCCTTTCTAAGGCCCCCACTAAACCAAAACCCACCCTCCAACCAGGGGCCCCCCCCCCCCTCCCCCCCCTTTTTTTTTTTTTAATTTAAAAAAACAACGAAAATTAATTAAAAATTTTTTTAAAATATAAAAAAAAAAAAAGAGGGGGGCCGGCGTGCGGACCCCCCCCCCCCCCCCCCACCCCCCCCCAAAAAAAACACCGCATGATCCATGGCATGGTCCCGTGGTGCCAACGATGCTTAGCTCCGCGGCGTGACCATTGCTATGACCATGGTTTGTCCTGTGGTACGGTCTGTGGCGTGGCCCGTGGTCTACATCTGCGCGGCGGTGTGATCACGAGCACGGTCATGTGACCTGTGGTATGGTCTGGCATGACCCGCGGCACGATCTGCGTTGAGACGGGCGGCGCGATCGGTGGCACGGTCGGCGGTACGACTCCCGGCGTGACCGTGACAGAGCGCCGGAGTGACAGAGTGTCCGGCACTGGGCCGCGTCGACGCCGACTTCACGTCCTCAGAGCGAGTGTCCACTCCACGGAGAAAGCTGTGCCAGCCCTACCGGCGGTGCAGCGGTGTGCCAGGCGCGCGAGCCGGTGAAACTGGCGACCAGCCGCCACCACGCTGGCCAGGTGGTCGTACACGGAGCCACGGTTTCGCTCACACGGGCATGTGACCACCAGTCGTCTGGCAACACTGCCGCCCGGTGAATGATCACCGGTCGTTTGGCAACACTGCCGCCCGGTGAATGATCACCAGTCGTCTGGCAACGCTGCCGCCCGGTGAATGATCACCGGCCGTTTGGCAACACTGCCGCCCGGTGAATGATCACCGGCCGTCTGGCAACACTGCCGTCAGGTGAATGATCACCGGCCGTTTGGCAACACTACCACCCGGTGAATAGGAGCACCGGCCGTTAGGCAACACTACCACACGGTGAATGGGAGCACCGTCCGTTAGGCAACACTGACGTCCGGTGAATAGGAGCACCGGCCGTTTGGCAACACTGACGTCCGGTGAATAGGAGCACCGGCCGTCTGGTAGCACTGTTGCCCAGCGAATATGAGCACCAGCCGTTTGGCAACACTCGTGTTCGGTTATTGAACTTCCCATGACCCCGTTGAAATAATCCATAGTCAAAACAGATAGGGAAGAGTCAGTTGCTCCAAATTGCGGAATTAGCATCTTACCTCTGATTAAGCACAAGATTACCTTGAACCGTCACCTTTTTGACCCCATATGCGTCTCCTCGCCCCATGTACTGTGATCATTGTGCGTATGTCACGGCATAACCGCATCCAAAACAATATATGACTTAGGATTTGTTTCAAACATCGCAAATGTAAACAAACGCAGCGGGCAGCAATTTTGTGTGAAAGAATATCTCTTTGTTCCAGTTTCCACGTGCGGCTTAAGCATTGCAGTACCTTTGGGTGACCAACGGTAATGAGACGGAAATTGACATTTCATTTTTTTTTTTAACTTATCGGTATATTTGCCTACATTTTGGCCACTGCCTTCTTCCGAGTACAGGGTTTTCAAATCGATATTAACCAATACAACCACCAGTTATAACACGTGACAAATGCGAGTTATACTTATGACAAAACAGTACCTTGATGAAGGCAATAGTCGAAGGGTAGGTAAATATACCGAAAAGTTTAATTGAAATCTCAATTGATGTCTCATTGTCATTGATCACCCAAATGTCACAACATTGCAAAGACAATATGGTACTTTCCTTTAAATATATCTTGTAAATAGATAATCTGGCATAATCAAAATAGCATCGGCTCAATCAACGTTCGGTTTTTTGGCTCGCCGCGAATGCCACACCCACAGAGCGGTGCCGGTATTGATATACCTACGGTGAGGTGCGTGGGCGGTCTGCAATAAGCGCAATCTAATAAGGGGGCGGTGTCCGTTCCCTTATTAGATTCCGCGTACAGCTTGAATCCGAAAATGGTGATGACTGGTGACGAAATATTCTCCGGGTGCTCCGGTTCTGGTCCTCTGGTATGGAAACTTGCGTTCAGGGTCACCCATACGGTGGGGAAAACCCCGATGTTTTCCCAGTGTTCTTCCGGAGCCTCCGGAGAACACTGACCAGAATACGATTCGTTAGCGCTTTTATATTCGGAAATATGCCACCCAATCGATGCAAATATTCTTCTACCTATCAGAGGCGCAGCCAAGGCGGGGCCCCGGATCGCCCCCTAGCAAGATACACCAGATCAAGCAAGCTTGTGATTTTCCACGCCATACCGTCAATTTTAGCCGCTCCTTTCGCAACCAAAGCAGTCTCGATATCATGAGATTGTTTTCTTTCCGTCGGGCCCTCTTCCGATTTTTTTTTGTCTTTAGCAGTGGCAAAGTGTCATCCGCTAGAGATTTGCTACGTTAATGAAAGGGTTACGTTAAACCGGCTTGTGTGGCATCCGGTGATAACAAAAAAGCAAGAGGGAAGATGAGATGCGCCGGCAAACAAAGAACGTGGCGTAGAGGGTGGGTACATACATCGCATACAGGTATACATACATACATACATCATACATACATACATATTAAACAGTAGAACATTTGGAAGGTGGACAGCTTCATAGCCTCCGCTGGCCACCTGTGACTTGGCGCGTAGCGGGGGCCCGGCGCCCAGGGTGAGCCGCGGGCGTCAGGCCCGACCTTGAATGTGGAGGTGTATGCTGAAGTTAGAGCCTGGAAGAAACCTGAGAGGGAAAAAACCAACCTGCTTGGAAACCCCGAAGGTAAAAAGCAAGCGCAATCTATGGGGAAATCGTCGGTTTTGCCAAATTGGATCGGCCCCTGCCTACCTAGTGCGAAATAACCTATATGTACGTAGTATACGACAGCGGAGAGGATGATAGCGTTTGGCTTCGAATGGCTTCGTCTAGTTTGGTGCCATGTAGAAAGGCGAGTAGTAGCTCAAGGAGCTCCGGGTTCTCGTCACCGAGACGGATGCGCAGCGACAGTGAAAGGCGATGTTGGGCGATGTAGGAAAGAAGGGGGCGGCGCTGTAAATAATATGTGGGACAGGTAAGCATAAAATGTTCGACCGTGTTATACATGTCACACACCCGGCAAAGTGGAACGCGGCGAAGTCGGCGGAGGAGGTGATCATGGATAAGTTTGGTGTGTGTCCGAGTCGGAGCCTGGCAAGAAGTACATACCTCGTGTGCGCGTGTGTGTTGTTGGGAAGAGGGCCATTTGGAGAGAAGGGGTTTAATGTGATGTAAGTGTGTGGTGCTATGATTCCAGCATACCTGGAGATATTGTGTGTAAAGACTGTTAGTGAGGGACAAAAGGTCACGGGGGCACCGGGAGGTGGGGGGGGGGGGTGGGGGTCGATCGCTCGACAAGCGAGCTCATCCGCCTGCTCGTTGTCCGGTATCCCCATGTGGCCAGGGACCTAGAGCAGTGTGAGTTGGTGCTGAGCGTGATGTACGTGGTAGAGTTGACGGATAGCGTGGAGTGTGAGGTGTGAGGTGTTGTGTATGGCTGCGAGATCGTCAATGGATGAGCGTAAATCAGTCCAGATGATGATGGTGTGGTGATGTTGTGTTCAATAATGTGTTGTAGGGAGGTTAGGATGGCCACTAACTCTGCTGTGTAAACCGAATGGTGTGGTGTTAATTTTGTTTGGCCAACGTTGGGTCCACCGCACTAGGCGACGCCCGTAGTACGAGAGTCCACCCACTAGGCGACGCCCGTAGTACGAGAGTCCACCCACTAGGCGACGCCCGTACCGCCTGTGGTACGAGAGCCGTCATTGTAAAAGCGTGGGTATTGGGGGTGGGCCGCTTGATGTTCGAAAATATCAGTTGAGCTTCCATGGAGGAAAGTAATTTTTTTTTTTTTTTTGCCCAAGGAGATACTCGAGCTTGGGGTGTTTCACGTGCCAAAATGGGAGTAAGGGGGGCAATTTGCCGGGGTTACCTCGGGGAATTTAAGTGCGAGTGTAAGAACCTTGATCAGATGTATGGCAATATTGTGTTTATTTCTGTTATAGGTACGCCGAACGGGGGGTAGAAAGTGCGAGAATGGCGTGGTGATTTGCTGTGCTGTGGTCCGAAAGTGGTACCTAACTAGTTGGAATGTTCTGCGGTGTTGTAAACTAGGGAGGTTGGCCTCAGTCCGGAAACTAGTGATGGGCGTGGTGCAGTGTGCTTCGGTCATGAGGCGTAAGGCGTGATTTTGTATGCGTTCAAGTAACATGATGTGTGAGGGAGATCTACTGATCGATGATCGAAGATAAACGCACTGCATTCCGGGATTGAGCGAATCAGGGCAGTGTACATTTTGGTGAGGTAGCCCTGTCTGCACCCCAGTCACGACCTGAGATGCAGCGCAAGAGATCTAGCCTCTTAGCGCAGCGCTGTTTAAGATATCCTTTATCAAGGACGATGCCAATATAGGTGAAGGCGGTTTGGTGAGGGATTATTTGGTCGCGATAGCGTAGCGGTGCAATAGGTGGAATGTAAGTGGGGACCCGGGAGAAAAGCATTGTGGCGGATTTCGTGGGGGAGATCTGCAGTCTCCAAAGGGAGGATCAGGAATCAATTGTATCCATGGCGCACTGCATGAGGTAATTTTCTCTGTCTGCCGATGGGTGTGTGCACCAACTGGCCAGATCGTCGACGTAAATAATGATATCATTTTATATCTTTTATTTTATATAATTTTCATTTTAGACGGGGAGCAATTTTGTAGAGGTCAGCGAGAGCGTCATTGATCATGATGAGGAAGAGGATGGGCGAAAAAAGCTGCCTTGTGGGACGCCTTGATCAAGTTTATGGGGCCGAGAGTGGATGCTGCCGCAGCGGACAGCTCTGTTAGCGAGAAAGTTCGTGAGGAATGTGGCCATTCTGCCCTTGATATTAATACGATGTAATTTGATTCGGAGGGCAGAACTGTGTACTTTATTAAATGCGGATTGTAAATCGAGAAAAGTGAGAAGGTTTCATTTTTCATGAAACCGCGCTGTATAGTCAACAATTTAGATAAGGTTGTCAGTGGTGCTGCGTCTGGGTCGAAAGCTGCTTTGAAAGGGTGAGAGAATTTCGTTGCTTTCGTGGTAGACTCTGATTCGACCATTGACCATGCGCTCGAAAGATTTTAGAGGCACAACTAGTAAGACAGATTGGGCGATAGCGCAAGAGCAGGTGACGAGGTTTGCGAGGTTTAGCGATAGGAATGATAGTACTAGTGGACCAAGAAGGGGGAAAGGTGCCGTCGGTACATAGCTGATTTAGTGCTGAAAGGAGATTGTCTTTTCCTGAGTCGATATATTTTGGAAGGGGTATGCCAATTTGTCGGGACCAGCCGCAGTGTTGGTTACTTTTGAGAGGGATACATTTGGTTCATAGAGAGCAATGGAGACATTATATGGTTCAGTGTTGTCCGAGGTAAAGTTGTCGGTGACGAGAGTGTTGTGTAGGAAAGTGATGGTGATTGAGAGTATTTTGTTGGGGTTTAGGGGCGCATCAACTGCGTAGGTTATACAGCTGCGAGTATTTTGTATTTGGGAAAATGTCAGCGCAATGGGTGGCGAAGTGTTCCGCGACAGCTGCGGGTTCTGTTATGTGATGGATTGCTATGTGATTATGTTATACTATGACGTCACAAATATCAGACTTGAAAGCGCGTTGAGGACACGGCCAAGCGAGATTCGGTACAAACACAAGAGTTTGGCAGGCGGCGTGAGTGTGTGGCGGGAATGGCCAGACTGTTGAGTGGCCGTGGTTCGATACCGTTCTCAGTTTGTGATGTACGTACCTAGATGTGTACTGGCAGTGACTGGCAGTGACAGCCAAGCTCTGTGTGACTGTGACTGTACTGTGTGACTCTGTTCCGCTCTGTCCGTGCATTATCATATCCGGCGACGAGGACTTGCAATTGCCACAAGGTCAGACGACATTGACAAATGTGTCCGGACGTGGCACACGATAGAAACTGCCCTGACGAAAATGTACGCCGGCTCCGAGGCAGAAAACATTCAGACTCCGAGCCTTAAAGGTAAGCTTCCCACTCTGATCAGCGGCCCATGGACGCTGCCGATCATTATTCGCAATCTTAACCACTATGGGACAAACCGGCACTGGCCTCTCCACTTTTCACCAGCATTCCTACCACAGTAGTCGGTTTTACAGCGGAACTTTGCTCCCAGGTCCCGTAGTCTCAGGAACAAGATAGAGGGAGAAGACCCGGCATAGTGATCTGCATAAATTAAAAGCGACCACCAAATATAATTCTCGCATAAGTTTTAATAACAAAATATGTTTTACTATTGACGCTGCTGAAATAAGTAGAATTAAACTTACGAATATCAGCAAATTGCAATACGCTTTCTAATTTACGTCGAGACTGCACTCAGCTCTACGGTATCTGGCAGCCGACGGATGACTGCCAGATGACAAATTGGCGCTGTGGTTAAATTAGCGAAGGATACGGTTATAAGCCAATTTCCTGAGCAACGGTACAGAAAATGATAACAAAAGTACACTTAATCGATGTCAACCAAGTTATAAATCCATACCTGATACTGCCGACATGCTCACGCCGCACAACTAATAAATATTAACAACACACCCCACGAGTAGGACGCTCGTGCACCGACTGATTTGTTCCCTGCCGCGTACTGGGATATAGGTTTCGGAATATAAAATGGTTTAAGGAAAATTATACTAAAACAATCAGTCTAAAATCGTTTTATTCTCACCATCAAGAAACAAGTTTTGTCAATGAAAAAGCTGAGAAAATTGAGTGAAATCAATTCTTGTTAATAATAAATGTTCTTCGGTGTACTTTTTTAGTTCATGTCTGGAATGTTTAGGTGAAGCAAGGAATGACTTGGAAGGATGAAAAGCGACTAGACGGGAGAGCAAATTGTCGCTGTAAAACCGACTAGTGACGTTACTTAGTATTACCACGGATCATGGTCGTCGCCACCACATGGGCCGGCGGAGGTCCAACCTGATATCTGTTTGACGGGGATCCACCCCACCTGGAAAACCGGCAAGTTTCGGGAAAATACGACTTCCTGCAGTTCCCCAACTTCTGGATCAGGCGATATCTGAACTGGGTGGATGAACTCGCCCGACGGTTCCGCCACCTGCCTGCCGCCTCCCGCCACCTGCCTGCCGCCGCCTCCTGCCACCTGCCCGTCGACTCCCGCCACCTGCTTGCCGCCTCCCGCCACCACGGGTGCACCGGGAGGATCTCCATCCCGGTCACCATGGACCGTGGCGTGTCAGACTGCCTGCTTCATCTCTCTCGACCTTTGCCTACCTTAGCTACCTTTGAGAGGCTTGTGCAGCTATTAAATAACATTGTGTACACTATCGGATCTAGGGGCACGGGGGCCTTGTTCCTCTCCAATAGGCTGATATTTTATGCGAACTTTTGCACGAAAATGGTATTTTCTCGACATTTAAAAACCTTTGTATTATAAAAATATTGTCTTAAACGGACTCGCCAAATGTTAGCTGTTCAAATCTAAAGTTTTCCGAAATCGGAGGAAAAACTGAAATTGTCCCCTCCCAAAAACTGGTCCAAAACGAGACTTGTGGATTCGCTACTGACTGTGTTTTACAAAACGGTATATATGTTTTTATCTTCCTCGATGCTGACACTGGACCGATCATCCTCATTGCGACTTTGGTTGTCAACTGCTGAATAAAAGGATTTCTCAGATAGCAATAGGCATTGGTGCCGCAGGAACTCCTGTTTGCAAATATCTAAAAGTATACGAGACTCGCGTAATAACCTACCATTTTATGACTGCGAAAAAGCGTTCTTTTCTCTCTACGAGGGGAAGGCGAGGGCTCGGCTGTTTGTGTCTGGGTTAGACAGGGGCATAGTAGCATGGGAACAGCACAGGCTGAGCTTCCGAGCAGCTGGGCTGAAAATTTTGACAGTAAAAACAAAAACACGGAATATTGACGCTACTGGACCAAAGTTGCCGAAACACGATCATTTTACGTCGAGTCACGGCGTTCAAATGAAAAGTACAAAAATGAAATGGAAGCAAAATGCTGTAGAAATGTGAAACATGGTTTATAAATACTAAATGCTGTTCTGGCTTGGAAATTTAGGTGTGAACTCCCCCTCACCCCTCCCACCCCCACCGCCCACATAAATGTAGTGTTGCAATCTGTGTCTGCCACTGCCCCTGCACAACTCAATGTAAAACCATAAACTTCCGCTCCCACCCATGCATGTTCAGCAGATACGCGGTTTTCGCAGGCAAACCGGAAGGCACACCATTGCGGATACCAGACCGCCACCTCGATCGTCCATTGCCGATACAATACCGCCACCTCGATCGTCCATTTTTCTTCTTTTTTGTTTCCAACGCATGCAAATGTTTATGATCGGTTCTCAGTCAGGCTTCAGCGGTGTTTAAGGTTGGGTATTCTTATCCAGCTTGTGGTACATATTTACAAATTGCCATTTAGTTGGTGCTAGATTTGTTTCACTCGAGTCTTGAACAAGAAAAATTGCACTTAGCCGTTGCGAAATTATTGGATAGGCTTCTCGGATTTCACGAGATCCGCAGCCAAGGGGTCCGGAGGTCCGCCCCCAAGACACAAAAATCCACTAGATCTAACGAGTAATTTTTATATTTTCACCACACAAAACCATAACTTTTTGGCGCGCTTAGTATGCCGTAAGCTTTTTGTTTCATCGCGTTATTATTGGCCGGCCCACCACTAGGAAAATCCTGGCTGCGCCACTGTTCACAGCTGCTACTCACCTGTTCGCTTTTCCCCATGTCATAGCTGCCTCTCTTATCCGCCATGGCCAGGTGAAGGTCACGAACTGACCCCGACGCCACCGACTTGTTCCGAGATCACCACTCACTGCGCCGTCGTCGAACACGCGCGGCGACAGCACCGATCGGCTCACCGCTGGCCCGCACCTCGGCCCCGTCGAGCTCGACGCTCCCCTGATGCGGGCGCGGCCAACACTGCGTTAGTGTGTTTCTGTGTCGGCGCCGGCACATCTAACGGGAACAGTTCGCGCCGCGGCTCCGGACCACTGCTGCTCTGACGGCGGCAGCAGCAACAACTGTGGCGGACGCCTGCAGGCAGGTGGCTTTTCGGCCGGCCGTACTAGTGACGTCACCGTGACGTCACGGAGCGATGGCCAGCTTCTGCGCCGGCGGACGAGCAGCCAGAGGTAGGCCAGGGGCACAGTCCAGGCCAGAGGTACAGTCAGGGGGCGGGTGGTTCGCCTACAAAATTTCAAACGACAAATTTTGAAATTGAAATCACAAACCAAAAATTTTCGGCACGCTTCGAGCGCCGACCGCTTTATGCTTCTTAGCATCTTTTCGGGGGTTCCGGCCCCCCTTAGGAAAATCCTGACTGCACCACTGCTCCATACTCTCGCACCGGCAGTACATCTTGCGATTATTCGGACACGAAACATCATTCTCGCAATATTTGAGTGCAGATGAGAAAGCTTTGCGCAAGAAATCTCTATCGGAACCCCAAGAACTCTATCGCGTGTGACCCCCAATAATCGCATCGGGACATGACAAAATTAAGCCGAAGTCCTCCGAAATAAGAAGCGATTCAGAAAAAGAAATGTTCGAGCCAGGAAAATCGCTCCAGAGCCCCAAACATACAACCTTGCCACCTTACCACCTTGCTTTCAAAACTCGCGCACGGCCACGAAAAAAAACGTACCGGAACGCGAGAAATCGCAGCGGGAAACCAAAATATGGCGCTGTGGCCCGAAAATCAGGCCGGAACTCAAACTTTAAAAATTCCGAAGTCACAAAAAATTGCTTCGAGCCCAGAAAGCTGGCGTCGGGTACGGTCAGAACCATGCGCCTGGGCCCGAAAAATCGCACCAGGACCCAGATAAATCATACCGGATCCCCAAAATCGTGCTGGGGTCCCACAAATATGCGTCAGGAGCCCTAAATAATCACAGCCGTACCCTAAAAGCACAACGGGAGGCCGAACATGCACCGGAACCTGCAAAACGTACCAAGTCTCGCAAAAAGCAGCAAGGCCTTAAAGCATGCGTTGCAGGTCTTAATAGACACACAGGGAGCGTCTAAAAATACACCGGAGGCCCACAAACAGTGATAAATTACTCGTGAAATGGGGTAGAATATACCACTTTCTGAACACTCAATCGACATCCTTCTCCAAGAAATATCGACATCCTGCTCCTTGATGCGTGCTTATGAAATCTTCGTGTCTCCTTTCTAACAATATTTCGTTTATAAGTATCATGCTAATGCTCTCGACAAGAAATGGTTATACACGAACATTTCGCAACGCAATTTCATGTACAGGGATTAACTACAATGTGATATGGCGTACAGTACCAGTCTATAGCATGGGTATTATTCTCCCTATCCCGAATACAGCTCTTTCTAAATTACGAATCTCAAAGCAAATGATAAAGGTACAGTCATAAATACCTACACCACTGGCTCAAATTTAAGTCTGAAAGACATCCAAATCATTTTAAATGACACAAATTCCATGACAAATTTTGACATCCTACTGTGCTCGTTTCGACTTCTCACACCTAACGAAACATCATTATTCCAATTCTGGCCGCAAAGCACACGGGATGGGGACCTCAAAAACAGTCTGGGACCCTCAAAAAGCGACATGGTCCTAAAAAGGAACAAAAAGACCGGGCACTAAATAAACGCACCGGGGTCATCGAAAACGCGCCCGTACTTTAAAAATTTCGCCGGTTCACAAAAAAACCCAACAAACCTTAAAAAAGAGCCGGGGTCTTAAAAATGTGCCGGATCCCGAACAAAAACTGGCTGTAGCCCTAAACACATGCGTAGAAGAAGAAAACGCAACGGGCCCAAAAAGAACTCCTAGCTAGGGCTTTGGTTCGGTAGCCAATCTGGGAGCATATTTAACCAAAGATATCACGTGCATTAAAACTCAGCGGGTATCCGGATTTCTTAACCACCAGCAGATGTTGGAAGAAGCGAACTAATGATCGAATTTAATTCATTTAATTTTCCCAGCGAACCCTCATACGAAGGATTACATACGTCAAATATGCCACAAGACTATCATGTGACAGCAATCAGCAAAACGTAGGAGGCCTATCAGAAACCGGAGAATCGCACGAAGTGCGGCGAATGCGCCGAATGCGCAATGCAGGTGTACACGTGCACGAACGTTGGCGTGTTAGCGCCTGGGCGTTATGAACTGGAATGCCTGAAATTGGAAAATTTTACATTTTGAAGTACGAGTGCAATTTCAGCAGTGTGATGTTACTTACCAAGGGGGACCAAAAGAAAAACCTTCGAACAGGATGGGGGAGCATAATTGTTGAGTACGACATGCTACACGTGTTCAACTTAGGTAGGTGTAAGATTGCCCAACATTTTTAATGAGTTGTAACGGTATTCTCGCGGTTCTTCTAAGTATTCTTTAGTATTGTTGGTGACTGTCCTCTTTGATAAATTGAAATAGTACAAGCAATCCTATCTTAAGTATTCTGAAATCGATAATCACACTGCTCATTTAGCACTGATCGCAATGGGGAGTTTGATATGATGGTTAAATGTTCCTTTTCGTACTGTTTCTAATCCATTTTGATCGACGGGAATTCGAAGTAACACATATAAATACCATACAAATAATAATTAAATTAGGCACAATGCGAAGCGAAAGAGGAAGAAGTCCTTTCAGCACTGAGTGGTTTCTTCATATTCGGAAGTAGATTTTCGATTAACTATTTCCTGATTATTTTGTCCCCGGATAGGCTAAGTCAATTGAAAACTGGAAAAAAGAAAATAATATTTATGAAATTAATGTGTTTTTTTTCACGATCGCAAAACAAAGTGACCCAACTCCGGTGATAAATTGTTATTTGGGGGCACCCAAGGTTGATCGACCCACGGTTTAGCCTCCCTCCCCCAACTGATCTTGCGATTCTACACCCCTGCCAGCGATACAAGGCTGGCATTATTTGCAAGACCCAAAATTAACCTGCCAAGGTAGGAGCTCTTTATGAACTTCACGATATTCAACACCCAGGAGTGTACGAAATATTCCAAATATTATTTTCCTTCCCTTTTCCCAAAAACTCCGATGACTCAGAAAGTATAATTTGATGGACACTGCATAGCCCAGGATACTTGCATCCTTGCGGATTCATTAGCAATTGAAGCGGCTTTTCCTAGGATCAACATTTAATGCCCGGTGGCGGTTTCTGATGTTCTCACCCGACACAGATATTTTGTTTTACACCATGCCTGCAAAATGACAAGACTCACAGACCAATTTGCAGGAACATCGGCAACGAGAAGTGAGTCTCCTTTCTGTCGAGCATGCCCTAGAAAGGTCGATTTGTGGAGCACGTGATGTTCGTTTGACAGTGGGCAATCTTTTGTTCTCATGCACCATATGCAATTTGGAGTGACAACACAGGAGGCGATTTTTACGAGTTCACCTGTTGCCAGAGTGGTTAACCTGCACGGCAGTGGCGTCGCCACGAAATTCTTCCAGGGGGGCAAGGTCGAAAGGGGGCCTCCTGTTCCCCGAAAGGGGGCCTCCATTGTGTTAGGGTCTCATATTTTTTTTAGGTTCTTATACTATGGTTCGAGGATGGGGAACATGATTTCATATTGGTTTTTGTTTGTTCTTGGCATGGTGCATCATTTACTCAAAACGCAATAGCACTAATCATTTTCGCTGAAAACTGGGCCATACCAGGGTATAAATAAGTAATATTTGGATAAATACATAAGTGCCAAAACAAACCATCGTCTCAATGCTTTCTCGAATCTTCCCACTGGCCTCTAGATTGCAGCGAGCTGGCGGGGCTGGTGCTAAGCATATCTTACAGATATCTGCCATTGATCAACCCACTTTTAAGTCCTCCAAGTCTAACTGAACATAGCTAGATTCATCACTACTGTTATTTATTCCCACCAGCTTGATGTCATAAGCAAAGCTTGAACGACCATTTCTCAGTCCAAGGACGACAATTTCGTAAAGGTGACAACAAGAAGTGGATTGGATTGTTTTTTTAGCGTCCTCTTAGGAACTTGTTTATTTTCATAACATTTGGTGCTGGCTGCAAGGCAACTGTCACACGAGCTAAAATATATCCTCAGCGAATATATTCACGGCAAGAACAAGCATTGAACACCAATGCATAAATGACAATGCAACAATGCAACAATGTCAGTACGTACATAAACCAAGCCTTCAAATTTCACGCCGTCACGCCCATCGTTTTCGCTGTGCTGTACCGTTTTGTAAATGACGTTCAGAAGGTATGGAAGCTGGGAAGCTCTAATCATGCAGGCTGTAATAACAGAAAAGAAGTTTGTTGGAAGAAAATGCATTTAAAAACATCATTCATCCCATTTCATATGGGGCATGGATGTTGTATTGTATGCTTATGAGGGGTAATTTGTCCCCTCAATGTTGGCTTTTCCCCACGGGCGTATGTTTCGGAAAATTATTGAGGGACCAGTGGAGTACCTATATTTGCGTCAAGCAGGAGGGGGCAAACGGATTTGCAGGGGGGGGGCACCTACGCCCATTAAAAAGTCAAACTTGGATTTCGACCGCTATTTTGTCAAAGGGTACATTTCGAAATAATATAATTAGTCATCAACTAAATTGTCCTGTGGAGGGGCCTAATCTACCACTATGGTTTCTGATTGGTCGGATTTCAATCCTAACTCCACCACTCAGTTCTAAGGTTTTATTTTGGTATCCCTTGATAAGTTACCTCACACTGCTGAAATTACACCTATACCACAAACCCGGATCGGTATCCCAAAAAATAAAGCTGGAGCCCTCCAAAAAAGGAGAGATTCCAACAAATAAATGTCCGGGTCAGGAAAATGGCTCTGTTGCACCGAACATTTTTTTCTCAGATGCCTTAAAAAATTGCGTATGACACCGAAAAGCATACCGGATCTCGAAAAATCGAGGTGGGATACAAAAACATGGCGTCAGAGGTTCGAAAAATCAGGCCGGGATTCGGACTTGAAAAAAACCCAGAAACGATCCACAAAAATCGCGTTGAGCCCAGAAAGCTGGCGTTGGGTCTCCGGAACCACGCGCCTGGGCGCGATAAGTCGCGCTGGGACCCAGAAAAGATCGCACCGAAGCCCCAAAATCATACTGGGGCCCCACAAATGTTCGTCAGAAGCCCCAAATATACACAGCGGGACCCTAAGAGTACAACGGTGCCAGAAAGTACAACTCACCCTCCAAAGCACACAGAGTCTCCCAAAAAGCGATAGGGCCTTAAAACATGCGTTGCAGCCCTAAATAAACATACCGGGAGCTCTAAGAAAAATACACTGCAAGCTCGCAAGGCGCACAGGGGCCATGAGAACGCACATGGGCCTGGAAAAGAGGCTGGGGCCACAAAAGGCAACATGGTTCCAAAACGTACAAAACGACGGCAGCTAGATAAACATATCGGGGTCGACACGTAAAAAATACTCGGTGCACAACAAAAAACACAAGGCCCTAAAACGAGCAGGGTTTAGAAGATGTATTAGGCGCATAACTTCAAAGTAAAATGTATTACCCACCACTTTAAAATACAAAATTTTACAATTTCAGGCATTCCAGTTCATAGCACCCGGTCGCCACGACGGCAACGTCAGTGCACGTGCACACCCATTTTTCGTATTCGGTGCATTCGCCACACTTCGTGCGATGCTATGGTTTCTGCTAGGCCTTCTGCGTTTTGCTAATTGCTGCCACATGATAGACTTGCGCCATATTTGGCGTGATGGAATGATTCGCATGGGCGTTCGCTTCGAAAAGTCGATTGATTAAATTCGATCATTAGTTTCCTACTTCCCACATTTTCTGGTAGTTATGAAATGCGGTTTCCGCTGAGCTTTGATGCACTTCATATCTTTGCTGCTATCCTCCCAGATTGGATACCGAACCGAGGCCAAGCCTCGGCGTTCTTTTTTGGACTCGTTGCGTCTTTCTTGGTCTATGATTGTGTATTATGGCTCCAATCCATTTTTGTTAGGGGCCTAAAGCATTTTCGAACCTCCTGCTCGTTTTAGGGTTTGTTGAATTTTTGTGCACCGATGATTTTTTTTGACGTGTCAGGCCGTTTTCGAAGATCCCGATGTGTTTATTTAGCGCCGGTCTTTTTGTTTGCTTTGGAACCATGTTGCCTTTTGCGGCCCCAGCCACCTTTTCAGGCTATTGTGCGTTATCATGACCCCTGTGTGCCTTGAGAGCTCCCAGGGTATTTTTTAGACCTCCCGGTATGTATATCTATGGCTGCAACGCATGTGTTAAGGCCCTGTCGCTTTTTGTGAGACTGTGCGCTTTGGAGGGTCAGTTGTATTTTCGGCCCCCGTTGTGCTCTTAGGGTCCCGATGTGTTTATTTTTGGCTTCTGACGCACACTTGTGGGGCCCAAGTACAATTTTGGGGCTTCGGTACGATGTTTCTAGGTCCCAGAGTGGCTTATCGCACCCAGGCGCGTGGTTCCGGAGACCCAACCCCAGTTTTCTGGGCTCAATACGATTTTGTGAAACTTTTCTGATTTTGTTTAAAGTCCGAATCCCGGCCTGATTTCTCGAGCACTTGGCGCCATGTTTTTGTATCCCACCTCGATTGTTCGAGATCCGGTTTGTTTTTCGGTGCCGTACGCAATTTGTGAAGGCATCTGATAATATGTTCGGTGCTCCAGAGCCATTTTTTTTACCTGGGCATTTAGTTGTTGGAATCCATCCTTATTTTGGAGGGCTCCAGCTTGATTTGTGTTTGTGTTTGTGGTCATACTGTGCTTACGTGTGGCCCTAGACGGCAATTTTTTAGAGCCTCGACGGGACTACCGATGGGAATTGTGGGTCCCAAGCGCGATATTTGGGGAGCCCGGTTCGAGTTTGTGCGATGCGTTGTATTTAGCTGTGGCCCCAACGCGATTTTGGCGGTTCCTGTCGCAATTTTTCGGGCCTCGGAGCGAGTTTTCCGGGGCTCGCCGTATTTATTTGGAGACCCATACGCGAATTCTGGTGGACCGACGCGAATTTTGGTGGCACCAGCGCGATTTTTGAAGCCACGACACGATTCTTGGGAGCTTATCCCTCTCAGGATGGAGGGGGCATTTGCCCCTTTGATATAGCACTGCGGCCACTGAAGAAGTTTTTTTTTTGTCCCAGAGTGACATTCCGGTTAAAATTGATTTTTGGGGCAGCTGCAACTTTTGGGGCCCCGGCGCGACCTTCTGGGCCTCCAGTGTGATTTTCAAGGGCTGCGACGCGACTTTTTTGGTCCAATGTGATCTTTTGGGCCCCGACGTCATTTTCTTGGATCCCTAGCGCAGGCTATAGCGGCCTCGACACTTTTTGGGGGTCCAATGCGTTTTGGAGGCTTTTGGCGTCATTGTTGGGCCCCCAGAGTGATTATCAATGTCCGGATTGTTCTTCGTTGCTCCGGCTTCATTTGTTTTGGTCCCAATGAGACTGTTGGGGCACAGTACGACCTGTTGTGCCCCTGGCATGATTTTCGTGGTCCGGGCATGAATTTTTGGTACCCCAGGCTCACCGTAATTTGCGGGGGCCCCGGCCGGATCTTTTGGGGCCCATATCGTGATTTTAAAATACCCAGACTCGACTCTTACTACTTCTTAGGGGGTTCTTCTTGGAAATTATAGGCCTCCTGTCGCGTCGTCTCATTTCCTAGAGTCTTTTTACCGGTTTTCGATGTCTCCTTGTGTGTCCTACCCTCCTCCATATTCAATGGTCCTCCTCTCCCGTCTTGGAGGGCCTCCTCTTGCATTCTGGGGCCCCTTTAACATGGCATGGGGCTTCCACTCATCTTCGAGGGGCATTCTCTGCCAAATTAGGGGCCTCTTGCCACGCCTCGTGTGCCTCCTCCTTTATTCTGGCAAACCTTACCCGTCTTGAGGGATCTTCAATTTTGGAAACCTCACCTCCTTCCATATCTGCTATCACTCCCATCTTAAGGGCCTCCTCTCATTTCCTGGGAACTCTTTCCGGTCTTCGGGTCCTCATTTGGTCCTGGAGACCTACTCCTTCTCGAGTCCGGCAGGTTCCTCATTTCTCTTCTAGAGGCCTTCTTTTTCAAATTAGGGGCCTCCTCTCACGTCTTGGGGGCCTCCTGCTCTGCGTTCTCCTGCTCTGCGCTCTGGATTCGATCTTTACCCATCTTAGGGGTAGTCTCTTATCTTCTGGTGGGCTCCTCTTCTCTCCCAGGCGCCTCCTCTGCCAAATTAGTGGCAACCTTTCCTATCTTAGTGGCCTTGTTATTTCCCGGGGACCTTCTTATCCGTCTTCGAGCCTTCTTTTCCGCTTGGGAGCCATCTCTCGTATCCAATGGCCTTTCTCTCCTATTTTAGGGGCTTCCTCGTTCATCATGGGGTCTCATTTCCAATCTTGTGTCGTTCTCTTCCGAATTAGGTGCCTCCTGCCACGTCTCTGGATCATCCTTTTCTATCTCGGTGGAACCTCACCCGTTTGGGGCCTGCTTTTGCGTCTCCGAAACCTCATCTCATATCCAATGGTTTCCTTTTCCGTCTTAGGGCCTCCTCTCATATTCTGGGGCCTCCTTTCCGGTGTTGGAGCCTCTTTTGCAATCCTGGTTTCCTCCGTGCCACTGTTGACACTCTCTTGATTTCTGGGGACTCCTACCCTCTCCTAGGTGACTCCTTTTTCAAATTAGGGGCCTCCTCTCACGTCATGGGGGCCTCCTTATCTGTGTCTGGAGCCTCATTATCCTCTTAGCAGGGTGCTTTTGCGTCCTAGTCCTAGATTTTCTCTTCCAGGTTCCTCCTCTTCCAAAATATGGGCCTCATCTGGCTGGTCTCGGTGGCCTTCTCTCATTCCTGCGAAGACCTTCTTATCCGTCTTGGGGCCCCTATTGCGTCCGGAGAAGTCTCCCCTATCAGGTCTTAATTTTATATTGCAGGGGCATCCTCTTCCGTCTTGGGGGCCTCGTTTTCCAACTTAAGAATATCCTGCCACCCATCGGAAGCCTTTTCGTCTAACCTGGGTGGCTTCTTGCCCGTCTCGGTGGCATCATTTCCGTCCTGAGGGCCTCCTTTTCGTGCTGGGGTCTCCTTTTCGTCCTGGGGCCTCCTTTTCGTCCTGGGGGCTACCTTCCTATCTCTGTTCTACGTCTTAGGGGCCTCCTTTTCGTCCTTGGGTGCATCCTTTTCGTTCTAGGGGCCTCCTTTTAGTCCTGGGGGCCTCCTCCCAATCTCTGTTCTACGTATTGGGCCCTAAGACGTAGAACAGAGATTGTGAGGTGGCCCCCAGGACGAAAAGGAGGCCCCCAGGACGAAAAGGATGCCCCAGAACGCAAAGGAAGCACCCAAGACGTAGAACAGAGATTGGGATGAGGTCCCCAGGACGAAAAGGAGGCCCCCAGGACGAAAAGGAGGCCACCAGGACGAAAAGGAGGCCCCTAAGACGTAGAACAGAGATTGTGAGGTGGCCCCCAGGACGACAAGGAAGCCCCCAGGACGAAAAGGATGCGCCCAGGACGAAAAGGATGCCCCAGAACGCAAAGGAAGCCCCCACCTTTTCGTCCTGGGGACCTCATCCAAATCTCTGTTCTACGTCTTGGGGGCATCCTTGTCGTCCTTTGGTGCATCCTTTTCGTCCTGGGGTTGGTTGGTTGATTGTTGGCGTGTAGGGGCGCATGGACTGCGTCTTTCGTCCTGGGGGCCTCTTTTTCGTCCTGGGAGCCTCCTTTTCGTCCTGGGGGCCTCATTTTCGTCCTGGGGGCCTCCTTCCAATCTCTGTTCTACGTCTTGGTGCCTTCCTTTTCGTCCTGGGGGCCTCCTTTTCGTCCCGGGGGGCCTCCTTTTAGTCCTGGGGGCCTCCTCCCAATCTCTGTTCTACGTATTGGGGGCTTCCTTTGCGTTCTGGGGCATCCTTTTCGTCCTGGGGGCATCCTTTTCGTCCTGGGGGCCTCCTTGTCGTCCTGGGGGCCACCTCACAATCTCTGTTCTACGTCTTAGGGGCCTCCTTTTCGTCCTGGAGACCTCATCCCAATCTCTGTTCTACGTCTTGGGTGCTTCCTTTGCGTTCTGGGGCCTCCTTTTCGTCCTGGGGGCCTCCTTTTCGTCCTGGGGGCCACTTCACAATCTCTGTTCTACGTCTTGGGGCCTTCTTTTCGTCCTTGGGTGCATCGTTTTCGTCATGTGGTCTCCTTTTCGTCCTGGGGGCTTCCTTTTCGTCCTGGGGGCCTCCTCCCAATCTCTGTTCTACGTCTTTGGGCCTCCTTTTCGTCCTGGGGGCCTCCTTTTCGTCCCGGGGGGGCCTCCTTTTCGTCCTGGAGGCCTCCTCCCAATCTCTGTTCTACGTCTTGGGGCCTCCTTTTCGTCATGGAGCCTCCTTTTCGTCCTGGGGGCCTCCTCCCAATCTCTGTTCTATGTCTCTTATAGAGACCTGATTATATTTCCTGGTGGCCTCATCAGTCTTGAGGCCTCATTGACGGCATGATATTCTGTCCCGTCGGCCTCCTTGCTCACCTTTTTTTTGCTGTGCATTTGCGGATAGGGGCCTCCTCAAATTTCAGGGGGGGGGCGCCCCCCAGTTTCACGGCAGGGGGGGCGCCTGCCCCCCCCTGCCCACCCCGGTGGCGACGCCCTTGCCTGCACGGTAATGTTGGAGGCACATATCCAGAGTCAGTGAGTACGATTCTTGATTTTGCATGCAATTCACGCTTAGCTGGCGAAATTTAATACATTTGTTTAACCCAGAGTAGGCGCATAGGCGGGCGCTCCTAGTAAGTGTCCACGGGCGTGATTTCGGAAGAAAAAAAATTGGGGGAAGTGCAATGCATGAAGGCAATGGGCGGGCCCAAATGGATTGGGAGGGCACGCTCACAAGCACAAGGTTCGCGTGTTAGTTGTTAGTAGCGGCCTAGTCCAAGCATGCCATGCAGGGTTGTCAGTTGGGTTAGTACGATGTTTTGCAGGTCGGCTCATCTACGTCCGCTGTACCTCTGGGTAGCCATTTTACGTTATGAGCTGCCACGTAAATCGGCTCATCTACGTCCGATGGCTCCTCTGGGTAATTAATCGCTTAACGTTATGCTGTTTTTCTTTTTCTTTTTGTTTTCCTAAAGCAAGTTGGCTCATCTCCGTCGACGGTACCGCTAGGTAACCATTTCTAATTGAAAAGCAAATCGGCTCATGTACGCCCGACGCCATTCGGGGTTGGCTATTGACGTGTTTCCTCTGCGTGTTTCGCGGGCATGCATTGCGTGTTGAAGTGAGTGTTGGTGGTGGTGTCTACGGTGATCCTGCTAGTTTTTTTGGCGTACAGAAGATATTCAAATAGCAATTGAAGGAGTTCTGGATGCTTGTCACCGAGAAACGATGGAAGCGACAGGGTGATGCCCTCTCTTCGGCAGAATGCCTTAAGTGGTTGTCTTTGAGAGTTAAAACTACCATGTACAGTCTAGCAGGATGTGGCCTATGCCGAAAGTAGTGTTGCAGGTGTCGCAGTGAGGTGTTGTATATTGGTCACCCTCCAGCTGAGGCTGTGTTAGTTTTGTGCAACCAGTTCTAAGTCTAGCGAGGATGACCTCTTTTTGTCGGTGAGATTGATTTGATGGGTTCCACGTACCTACCGTTGGTTTGAATTCGTGGGTGTGGTTCGATTTGTGTTGTGTTGTGTTGTGTTGAGTTGAATTGTGTCCAAGTGTTCTGGTGATGTTGGCGAATGTGGCGTTGTAGGAGTGCTTTGCAATCGTCTACCGAATATTCCATGCTGGGGAAAGTGTTCAATGCTGAGGCTTGCTTTGCGAGCCGGTCTGCTTCTTCGTCACCTGGGATGTTCACGTGGCCTGGAATCCAGAGGAAGGAAAAGTTCATGTTTACGCTATGGGCCACGATTTGTTGGATTCTGTCAATGACGTGACGTGGACAGTCGTGGGTGTTGCAAATTGACCGAAGGACGGATTTGGAGTCTGAGCAAATTTCGTCTCTAGCTTTACGCCTCATGAGAATGGAGGTAGCGGCCAGAATGGCCATTGCTCCAGCGGAGTAAATGGAGAAGTTATCCGGTATACGCTTGGAAAGCCTAAGGCCTGGTCCAGTGATGCCGATGCCTACTTTAGCCTCGTGTTTGGACCCATCCGTGAATACGAGTGTTTTGTGATTGTTGTCATCGGCGAACTTGTGGAAGATGGCATGAATTTCCGCCGATGTGATAGTGCTAGGCTGAGGTTCACCTCATCCTCGAATTTCGCCCATTCCGCTCTTTCCAAGTTACAAGATGGTCTGAATACCTTAGTGTGGTGGATAGCGTCCCTGCTGAGCTTAATTATAATTGGATAGTGGTCGCTCAGCCCGGGAACGTCTGAAACTGACCAGTCAAATAGTGAGCTTAGTTGTTGGGAGCAGCACATTAAGTCAATGCAACTGTCCGATCCTCCTAAGGTCGGATTGTTGTGGGTGGCGACCCCGGTGTTAAGAAGTACTAATTTGTGATCCGAAATAAACTGGTGAATTTCGCGTCCTGTAGTGTCCGTCTGATCGCTTCCCCAGGAGGGGTGTTGACGTTAAAGTCTCCCCTAATGAGAACTGGTGGAGGAGCTTGAAGGAGCAAGTCGCTCAGCTCCTGTGGTGTGGGGATTGCAGCTGACGGTGAAATGTATAGTGAGATGACTGTGGTTTGGCAATGGGCAATTTTGAGGCTGACCGCTACGCAGTTCAGGGGAGTATTTAACGTTACTCGACGATGAGGTATGCTGTTTGCAATAAGTATAGCTGTGTCCCAGTTCCGATGTGCACCGTTTACGTTATCGACATGCCAGGTGTGACCTGGAATTTTGTTCCAAATGGAGTCAGAGTCTCGAAAGTGAGTTTCTTGGAGAGCAGTTAGCAATGGTTTTTGTTGCAGGAATTCCTATTTGAATTATATGAACCTGCCTGGAAGGCCACCGGTGTTCCACTGTAGAAAAAGTCCCATTGTCGAACGCGTTTAGTGTCTATTGGTGGTCCTATACTGGGCTGGCGTCGGTGTCGTGTTGAGGAGAAAGGTTGAACTGGTGGACGGAGAAGGGGTGGGAGGTGACCTAGGCATGGATGGTGGCAAGGACTTGGACTCACGGGTCCTGGGCGGTGATTGGGTGGCGTGGCGGAGGGATTTGCGCTTGGGAGGCGCGGAAGGTTCGGGCGGGAGTCGTTGGTCTGTGGTTTGGGTTCGACGGCTTGGCAGGAGTGGCAGGTTCTGTCTGAGTGGTGGCCTCAGGCGAGGTTTTTGGGTGGGTTTTGGTGGGTGTGCAGGAGATGGTGGGGAGGTCGGTCTGGCAGGAGATGGTGGCCGGGGACTTGTGGGAGGTCTGGGTGGAGGCTGTGGAGGTCGTGGACTTTGAGGAGGTTTGTGTGGAGGCTGGGATGGCCTTGGGCTTGTGGAAGGTTTACGTGGATATTGTGGTGGCCTTGGCTCTAGGCCTTGGCTTGGGCCGACCGGATGGGTGTGGCAGGGGCCGAGGGCCCGGAGGAGGGAGTGGTGGTAAGGCACCAGGGTGGCGGGGAGGGCCCTGGCCGGTTGGTGGCATAGCGAAAGGGTACGGCCAGGTCCCGTGGGGGATGGGTGGGTATCGGTGAGGGATGGGATGGAGACCGGTTCTGGGTCTGATGAGTGTCGGGGGGGGGCGGCGTGGCTGTGGGAGGCCGTGCCCGAGGTGGGATGGTGGTGGGCGTGGGCCGGGTCTGAGGTGGGGTGGGAGGGGAGGAGGCCCGGACCGAGGTGAGATGGGCGTGGGAGGCCAGGTCTGCGGTGGAGAGGGTGTGGGAGGAGGCTAGGTCCAAAATGTGGTGGCGTGGGAAGGAGTGGTGAGCGGTGAGGTCGAGGAGCGGTGGGGGCGGTGGAGGCGAGGGTCGGCGGAGCCTTGATGAGGGGGTGTGCCAGGCTCCGGGAGCCGCTGCTAGTGGGATGGTATGGTAGGTGGGAGCTGGTGTTGGGGGATATGGCTTTAGGTGTGGAGAGCGTCGCTGCATAGCTGCGTCCGGCGGTAGGTGCGGTGTGGAAGGGTGCGGTTGTGGAAGTGAAGATATCAGTGGCGGTGGTGGTGTTTCGTAGGTGTTGTCGTGCTGCTGTGTGTGGTACGCTGTGAGCTGCCGCATGCTGACACACCTCCATCTCGTATGCCCACTTGAGGCAATCGGAGTCGGTGGGGTGCGGCCCATCACAGGCTGATAGAGCTCTTTTATGCACTCACCTACTTATCTGTTCCTGCATCAACTTGTCAGTGTTTTCATTCGGGTCTGGTGGCATATAAAATGTCCCAATCCTTAACCTTGTTCCATTATTCACGACGATTCTTCACCATTCTTCACGATCTTGTATCATGTTCTGCATGAAAGGTTTTTCCTTTACTACGATACAAGACGGAATTTGATCTGATCTCAGTTCAGTAACCTTGACCTTAAATACAATTTCGACATAGCAGAGTTGTTTAACTTGATGAAAACAAACGGTATGCTCTGAATTTGGTGTTGCTATGCTGCAACTAGTGCGAAGCGCGACAGTTTGGAGGTTTTGGAATATTTCCCTCTTTGATTAGTCCCATATCAATTTACAGGGGGAAGTAAAATCAAATTGGTCAATGAGGTCAAGAAAGCAAACATGGTGGGGTCCACCACCATCATCAAGGGTATAGGAAATTCCGCCCTTGCCCTTCCATCGGTGATGGAAAGGATTACAGGTACTAACAAGGTTGCAGTAAAAAATGTTCCTGTTGCGACACACCTGCCACCGGAACCATGCCAATTTCGCTAAGTTGAAAATATAACAGTTTTTATTTCTACCATCATTCACATTTTACGAAGTTTTGTAGTTTTTTATTTCCGACTCTAACAGAGACCATTCGAGCCGACATATCCATTTCGAAACCATCGGATGGCCCTTCTGCGAATCTCCTGGGCTGACCTTTTCGGACTCCTTGACTTGACCGGACAGGCACGTACTCAGTATGCTCTATTCTTGCTCTTGGCTGCGCCATTGGGTATAGACGGAGTTTTCAGACTGTTGTAAAAAAAAATCAAAACGATTGCATTGATTGATGTCTGTGATCCGTTGTGCACCTTAGTTTGCTCGGTGTCGTGTGTGGCGACTGACGAAGCTCGGCGATCACGGTGACTGCATCAATGCACGTGCTTGATCAGAGGAAATTGGTGTCCATTTATATACTTTTGTGGAGTCTGCCCCTTCCCCAACCCCGAACTCGCCCCCACCACAGCTTTGGCTTCGCAACCCCCGAAGGCTAGGCACCAAGAAAATACTTTCACCCATCGCCGTCACAGTTCTGGTCTGCTGTGCTCCGATGCTCCATCAAGGCCGGTGTGTGTTTCTTCGGGTGTGGGGTGGGGGTGGACGAGGGGAGAGTGACGATGACGATGGACCCAAGCCCACTGTATGACCCTTTAGTCACATGTTATGACTCAGAGTTTGCATGTTGACATTTACTATGCACTGCTCTTTTACTTTGTGTGACTTCACCTGTTATTGGGCGGTTTGCCTGTTGGTGGTGATGCTGAATAAACGAAACATTAACATCGTCAATTGCAAAACCAGAATTTCCGAGATCTGAAAATAAAGTGGATGACATCTGATGAGTTTGTGGTCGGGGAATATAGTGCATTGACACTTCAGCACCCCCCCCATGCTTTTTTAATCGACACCCCTGCTGCATGCCATGAACATGTTCGACCCAGAGGCACAGCCAAGGAGGAGACCCGGTGGCCCGCCCTTCCCCTTAGCACCCAAAATACACTGGATCAAACCACACATTTTGACAACTTCACCACGTAAAACCTAAATTTTCTGCGCGGAGACGCGCCGGAGGCTTCTATATTATCCTATTTTTTTTTGTGGCGGGAGGCCCCCATTAGGAAAATACTGTTTGCTCCACTGGTTCGACCCATCAAATAATGCCATTGATGGTCTACTGTCTTCAGTAATTAGCATGCCAGAAATATTGCAAGTATTTAAGGAGTGATCATTGAATTGTTTAATGCATAGGGCAAAAGTTAACATGCATTACACAAAATATATGTAGTGAACCGATAGACCGGTTGAATAAAAGGCCGGCATATATCACCAAGACCAATCAAAAAGCATACAGGTCCTGACCGGGTTTTCGGTCATTGCATTTGCCACCTCTATCACTATGTGCACCGACGCACATGGAGATTGCAGGTACTCACGCCAAATATGGGCCTGTCGCTCTCCTCGTCGTCCATTTCCTCCCGCAGTGGTACGGCAGCATACTCTGTCTTCTCGGAAGTCCACATGCCCGGCCGGTCCGATCTTTGTCTACCAACCAGTCACCACCACTGCTAACTCATAACTTGCCCACTTGCAGTGAAGGAATTCCCGATCACAGCGGAAAATCCCGCACACACACCGTCTCGCGCACACATATTAAAAACAAGTAGAGGTCAGCTGCTTCCTCGGCAGAGTCTAATAATTAACAGTCAGTTATGAACATAGCCATAAAGACAGATATTGTCACAGCTGCACGTGCTGCAGCGTCGGCTGCACTCCCGCCATACAGCTGTGCCGCTGCCATGCCGGCCCTGCCTGATGACGTACGTGCCTCTCGATGTTACGTCAGAGCATGCCAAGGTCAGCGGGGGAGAGAGAGAGCGGGTGGGGCGACCGGGCAACCAAAAGTAGAAGGGTCGAGCACTATAGGTGGCGTTGCTGTGGTGTGGGCTGATCTACAGCTATCTATAATACCGAAACTTAGAGCAGGATCCCGCATCCGATCCCGTGTATTGGACCCCAGGATTGAGCGTCACTCAGGATCATTAGATTAGCGATTCTGTTGGAAGTATTCCACCTCAAAATGTAGCTTGGACCACGCCAGTGACGACAGGCCGCCGCGTAGGTGGGAGAGAGATCCATGTCCACGACCAGTGGCTCGTTGGGTCATGGTGCCCATCTGGGCACCGCCCTGTAGTCATATCAAGTGTCGCAAATTGCTACTATCAAGACAGTGTTGCATTGACATGGTGGCACGGCGCATTTCATCACAATTTCATCACAATTGTGTATGTGCAATGCCGTGATCCAGATCTACCCGGAAGCTTCAGGGAGCCTGGCGGTTGAAATTGACAACCCAAGTCTGGAAATATGCTTCTTGAACCTGAGATGACATTCCAGAGGTTTCAAAGAGCGCCGTGAGATTAGCAAAAAAAATGCATTGTTTGAAAGGGTTCCTCCACCAAACTTGGCAACGCTCCGAATTCTGTAGGAGCGGAACCTGATCTGAAAGGGCTCCCATCAGCTCTGAAAGTTCGGGAAGAACGTCCGCCCCGACGCCTGGGTGAGCGGTCGAAACCTTGGAAGAGTGTGAGTATCACGAACCGGAAGATACATAGATACCCCAGCGCTAAAAGGGCACCTGCAACTTACAAGACTTCAAAGGGTACCTGCTCCGTCAGGGTGGAGCTCTCATGCTGCATGCACAAGACCAGGAGTCATACTGGTGCGGCATAAAACTTGTGGATGGAGCGGAACTGCACTATCTTGCCATCTCAGGGAGCCATACACTTTACTGCGCTCAGTTTTGACTGAGGTACAGTGATTTTTATAAAAAGATGAGCCTATTTCAACAATTTTAGTGCGCATTCAGCTTTGCGATATGTGAACCACCTTCGGCAAGGCAGATCCGATTTGATGAAGAAAGAACCCCAAATCTTGGCCCATGCGCATTGAAATCGAAGCCGCCTCAGTCAAAATTGACTCCACTTCTGCCTAAACCGGAATCACTTTCCAAATAGGTCATACTCATTTGCAAGATGTGCTGCACACATCTGACGCTAAAATCCGCTATGCCCAATCATCAAACTAGCCTAGGCACCATGGTGTGTCACGGCTATTTCAGTCTCACAGCCTTCCAGTTCAGTTTATGTCGCACACAGTCTCTGAGCGCGGTACAATCCATCAAGCTGACATTGAACCAGGCAACCGCCCGGCCCTGAAGTACGCATATTACGTGCATGGCAACGTAGCCACGTGATCGACTGCTGAATCCACATGGCTACCTTTCCCGGTAGAAGTACGGTCACCAACATCTTTCTTTGAAGATTACGAGTACTTGAGAGTCAATATTGGGATGAACACTGGTGAGATCAAAATTAGAAGCAAAGGTCCAATTATTGAGTGAAAGATTAGATCCGAAGGCGTTGGAAGTTCAAGTTGTCGTGGTCTCGAAGGTGAGAGAGTCAGGCTGAGTCGACTCGACTCGCGTCACTTCGGCCATATGAACATCGCACTATGTGACTGGGGTTAGACCCGCTCGAGCTTCACCGTCGCTCGCAAAACTATAGTAAGATGCTTTCGCTTACTTTGCATGTGTTTGTAATACTCCTGAAGGGAGACTATCTCCCTTCATAACTGTAGAAAAAGAACATGGACTAAGTTTCCGAGGACGCCTTTCAAAACGGTGTTCGAAATGTTTCACATTTCATTGGCTTTAGATTGAGAGCATTGGAAGCAGAGTATAGAAATAAGCACATAGGCCTTTTCTATAGCACAATAAGCCTTTTCTACGTGAATAGGTGACGCTAGTGTTTAGATGTAAAGATGGCGCCAGTTGAAGGAGCTGAAGGAGCTTCCTGCTTCCGGTGAGACAGGACGAGCGTGGCAGTTAGTTCTGACCATATTAAGGCACTAATAAATTATATTTTACCTGCCTTCTACCTGTCAGCATATTTCTTGCAGATGGTAACACCCTCACGGTGAAATCTCGTACCTGTGGTTACATTTTTCGTCAACAGGTAGCAGGAGTGTACGGATATTTGCACATTTGGTCTGGTGGATTCGTGTGCTTTTGAATACATTTTGTGGCATTCCTAGACAGTCACAGGTGGCACACCAACTATCCGCCAGCTCTTTCAACTCCCATGGACGGTTAGAACGGGGCTGTGACAGAGTTGGCAGTTGTTTGATGCGGGGCTTTAAAGTACAATACTAGCGACCATCGATCAGGTAGCGTAGTAGTAGACCCCTGTCGTGGGAGCAGGGCCTATTTTAACATGTTAACTGGGGTGGAAGCTTCCACCCTAGTCGCCCAGATTTCCACCCCAGTCGTCGAGACTTTCCACCCCAATGAGGGCCCATGCTGAAGGATCTTTCTGAGAACCTGGCTGCCTCAGAAGTCGTTGGAACCATCAGAAACCTACATTTTTTTGTACTTGATCCGTACAATCAATGAGCCATCCAACGCTCACTGTGATATTTTGTTTATCACTTTGATGTATTAAAGCACAGTACCTACACCAATGTGTATGCACTTACACTCGCAACGCTGTAGATACCCGTAAGTTTTGCACGGTACCACGCCGAGCCTCGCCGAGCATGGCATTTTATTACAAAATCCTTCGCGAAGAGGTGCGTAATAAAAACAAGCGCATGCCTCTCAAATTCATCCGTGCGGCGTGCCGCTGTGATGCTGCGAGTGAATTATCTGCGCGCCCTATGCTCATTCATTTGTGTTGCCGGTGCCGCCAGAGAGGTGTCGGTGGCTGCTAGTTGCTACGTTTGCTGTGGAATCAAATACAGCAGCGAAAGTAGTGTGTGGAAGTTTCCATTGAAATTATTTAACTTACAAGTTACATAAAGACTGCATATACAAGTACTAACAATGGAAGGATCGGGGTCCGTTAAAAAGAAACGTAAGACGTCGGGGGCGCAGGTCCAAACACAGTGGGAGTCGGCAGCCCGGTCTTGTTCTACTCCATCAATCCTTCAATTTTTCAAGTAAGTACCATTCGACGATGCCCTGGGTCTAGCAAATAAGTTCACAGTCCAGTTCTGCGGGGGAGGGGATCCAAGATAATTCTCAACATTCGGGACAAATTCACCCTGTGGCGCCTGAAAGCTACCGGTAACATTGGGCAAGTACCTAAGTATTTCGTTCATGAAATGACGATACTGACACAAAATTAAAATAATTTCCTTCACTGCACTGAAATACAAAGCAAATGTCATGGATCTCTCACATTTCGTTGATCGCTAATTGACTCGTTTGTAGGTCTGCATCCTCCGGCTCCCGGCAGCCGTCAGCCTCTGCCTGTCCTGCTGGTGACGGCTCCCAGCAGCCGTCAGCCTCTGTCCGTCCTGCTGGTGCCGGCTCCCAGCAGCCGTCAGCCTCTGCCCGTCCTGCTGGTGACGGCTCCCAGCAGCCGTCAGCCTCTGTCCGCCCTGCTGGTGCCGGCTCCCAGCAGCCGTCAGCCTCTGCCCGTCCTGCTGGTGACGGCTCCCAGCAGCCGTCAGCCTCTGTCCGTCCTGCTGGTGACGGATCCCAGCAGCCGTCAGCCTCTGCCCGTCCTGCTGGTGACGGCTCCCAGCAGCCGTCAGCCTCTGTCCGTCCTGCTGGTGACGGCTCCCAGCAGCCGTCAGCCTCTGCCCGTCCTGCTGGTGACGGTTCCACGCCCGCTCTCAGTCACTGTACTGGTAAGTACACACCTATATACCATATAACTGTACCGTTGCGGCGCTCTTAAACCAAAAGCATAATCATCATAAGCAAGGGTGTCGCCACGAGGCGGAAACAGGTGAGGGGGAGGTGAAAGACTTTTGAAGTCAATTCTTTCTATGCAACGCCCATAGGCGTAAATGCTTAAAATCCGAAAACCTGGGAGGGGCCGGGGGCTGTGGCTACGCCCATACATACAACAATGTTATCGGCAGTCGGTTCCATATCATAACAATAAGTAACACTAAGATAAATGTTTAATGTGAGGGGATGCTGTTTGCCGCCTGATAGCCTGACATGGGCACCTACATATTTTTGTCTTCAAAGTATTCAAAATACGAAAATAATTCATTGCGGACTTGTGCTGACCTGCTGATTGTAGGTGCGACATATAAGGTCAATGGTTTTCGTATCTTAGGTACCTACCTACTTATAGCACAAAAATGCCCAACATACCTATTTATAACGTAAATTATCCTCCATAAATTAAGAGTTTGGCTAGTTCCGCAAAAACTGTCATTGATCTATCTCCTGCAGGATCGAACTGGTACAAAGGGTACAAACTCGACCTGCAATGGCTGATATCCAACTGCAAGTCACTGCGAAGGGAGAGCAGAAGGGGACCAAACGGCGGTAAAAACAGGGCCAACATCGTTTGTGAGGTTTGTCAGAGCCAGCAGGATGCGGCAAACAAAGCGTCTGCCAACGGAGTCGTCGGTGGGCCTCAGGCATGCTTGCAGAAGGTGTGGAGAAACTCCGCCGTGTTGGGGACCACCTTCTTGGTCGTCCTCACCACGCAGCTGCTGAGGCTCAGAAGCTGGAAGAGATGTGGAACAGACAAACCGACAAACACCCGTGGCTCAGCATCATCAAGCGGCACAAGTCAACCACCATAGAGACCCTCATTAAGCTGGCTGTAGACGTGTACAGCGATTCCATGATCGAGACTCCGTCGGCGTGGTCATGGCCGCGTCGTTCGCTGGCCACAATGCACAGTAGTCGGCTCCTGTCCGCCATGTCAGACCATGGGTGAGAGTGGGAGTTCACACCCACAACTCCCTCTGGAAACAGAGCTACACTACCTCTATCCAGCCGTGTACCGGGATATGCTAGAGTCAGTTGCAGCTGTGGAGGCAGAAAAGCTAGCAGACACCATCAACGCAGGCATCTGTTTCAGTATCCAGGTGGATGGAAGCGTGGATCGGATGCAGCTGGACACCAAGTTCGCCACGGCCCGCACAGTCTCAGAGAGCGGCAGGCTCACCTCTCTCTTTCTAGGCGTAGTCGAGTCTGAGAGCGGGGGTGCAGAGGGCTTGCTGGAAGCCACTACGGTCGCCCTGAACCATGCCAAGGCGGACACCGAAAAGCTGGTCGGCATAACGACAGATGGGAAGCTGCCAACACTGGCCGGTCCAGTGGCCTCTGGAAACGCCTGGAAGACCATGTCAAGCACAAGCTGCTGGTGATGTGGTGTGTCTGCCACCGCTCCGATCTGGCTGTTGAGAGCACTGAAAACTCTGTCCCGGAGCTTCGGCTGTGGAAGTCTGACTTGCTGAGCGTGGCCACATACTTTCGCTCATCGAAGTCCAGGACGAAGATGCTAAAGAAAGCGGGAGCAAAGTATGCATTTCCAGCATACTTCGAGGTGCGGTTCGCTGAGCATCTTCTCAGTCTGGTCAACGCCGTGTTGGCAAACCTTCCAGCGTGTCGAGAAGTTTGGAGAGAAATCGCTACCTCGCAAGAGAAGAAAGCCAAGTCGGAGGAACGAGGGTACCTGGCGAAGTGGGAGGACGGAGGGAGATCCCACTACCTGACTGCGGCCATGGCGGACGACGACGTCAGTCCGCCATCTGCAGAAGCGCCTTCAGCAGGACAGCCTGACAATCCCCGACGTCTTGGAAGCACGTGATGGAACGAAAAACTATCTGGAGCTGATGGAGGCCGCTCCCGTGCCAGGTGGCAAAGAGTCTCTTGGCGTCTACCGCGGGAGAAGCCGGGACCAGCCAGAACGACGGGGAAGACAAAGGTCATCGGAACGTAAAAAAACAAGAACGTGACAACCTCGAACCGATCGATAGCAGCAGTTCGCACAGAGATCGTGGCAGCAACCAAAAACTTCCTGTGTGAGCGACTCAACATTGACCAAGAGGAACAAGTAAAAGTGCTGATAACGCTCCTCACAGCCGAGTCCGTGACGGAGTTTATAAAGGAAGGTCGAGGCCTGGTGTCGATGCTGTTCGGAGAAGAAGCTGTGGCCGAATTCGCAGTCGCTGTGGCTGACAACTGGCGACGCATGTGTGGCGCTCGTGATGGCTGTGTGTCGAACGGGGCAAAGCTGCAAGCTATGGTGGCTACCAGCTCCGGTGTGTGCCAGAAACTCCTGGCTGCATTCATGTGTCTCGCCCCTCACAGCATGGGAACTGAACGAGCCGTATCACACTATAACCAGATAAAGTCAAGTCATCGTCTCAACACTATGATGGACACAGTTATCGGCCGTATGCTTGTGTCAATGAATGGAACAGGAGTTGGCCGCTATGACCCGAGACCTGCCGTCGCTCACTTCCTGCAGAAGAAAGAACGCCGTTGGGGAAACCCGACGCCTGAAGTGTACATGAAGCAGGAGTTCGCAAAGGGCTTCTATCGCTCTGGGGCCGTGTGAAGTAGAGCTGCAGAGATGTGTGCTTGCCACCGCTCCGATCGGCATTGTGTCGATTCATATACTTTTCAGTGGGCACTCGCCTCCCCCTCCCGGACAGTCCTCCCGAACAGTCCTCCCGAGTCGTCTCCCTTCCGGTCAGCCCCAGAGCCGTTTTTAAAAAAAAATTATTATAAAATATCAAAATAAAAATAAATATCAAATTTTGGTAGATCGAAAATAAAGTGGCCTAAATCCGTGGAGAAAATTGAAAATGGGGGTAGGTTGGGTTCAGCTGGGGCCGCAAGTGCGTCCCCCAACCTCAGACTTGTGGCGGACCACATATGTTCCACCCCAGTGAAATTCTCTTAAAATAGGCCCTGCTATGAACTAGTCATAAGCCAGTATAAACTAGGAAGCCAGGAATTGACCTTCATCGACAGTATTCACACGGTCACACGTGACAATTACTTACCCATGACCTACCATTACCGCGACGACTGGCGGGAAAGCAGAACATGATTCGTCCAATAGGCAAATGTTCACTTGTTTGCTACAATCAGCTGGCTAAGTCCAGTATTTGCCCAAGGCCGTGAAAATGTAAACACTTCATCGCGACTCCTACCCCGCCTCGAGGCAGGGTAGGTTTGAGTAACTAGTTTGATTACATCCACTGGCGTAATGGTTCCCTGGCCGGAATGGCCAGGGAGGGGCCATTCCGGCCATACCTCCCCCTAGAAGCGCTTACAAGGGGGCCATAGTGTCTTTTGGCCCCCCGAAACCAACCGAAGTAAACTAAATGAAAATGCAGTAACCTTTGCCGAGGTTAAAAAATAGCGTCCGGATGAAAAAATCTCCAATTTTAAAGGTATTGTTTCCAATTGTTTGGAAGCCCAATATGGTAGCATAGTAGATTCTGACACACATCGAGGGGGTTCCATGCTGCTCAAGTTTCTGCTTACAGCAAGTCAACAAAATCGGATCCGCCAGTGTGTACACGTGCACGAACGTTGACGTGGTACAAGACGTTGAACGCGAATGTGAACGTTATGGTAAACAAGAACAAAAATCCGGTAATTTAGAAACGGTGGAAGTAGGCTGGGGCCCCTATACAGGAAATTATGTTGTCGTTAATTCTTATTTTAAAATGGGCTCCGCCAAATAGTGGTCGAAATACAGTGATTTTAAGCCAGAAATAGCCATGTACTCATGTATACATATACACATCTATATACATACATACATATATACATACTTACACATATGCATACATACATACATATATACATACGTACATGCATACATAAACATATACATACATATAGACATACATACATATTCATATCTATATATATACACATATATATGGCAAAGATGGTTGAATGCGTGGGAAATTAAGGCACTCTTCGCTGGCGTGACAAATGCATGGAAATAAATGCCTCTTTTATCCGCTACGCTCAGACATAATTTAATAGCGAGGGTGTTCATGATAATGGTGGGGCCAACATGATCGCCCCTTTTCAACAGCCATACTGTCTCAAAATGAAGTGAATACCTGTAAGGAATAATAAGTACAATATTTGGAGACAGGGGTGACTAGCAACATAGATGTTGTTTTATATGCTTTTCATGGGGCAGGTGGCCTTGCATGTTGACTTCCCCCTCCGTCCAACCCCTTGGCTAGGCCACTGACTGTGCCATGGGGCCGGCATTAGCCTTCTCTGGTCGAAGAGCAACACGGGATGTCTACCTTGCGGGCAAGGGGGTAATTGCCCACACCGCCCCTCACGCCGACGGCCACGTGCAGGTAGAAGTTAGTAGTAATTAGTAACATGCAGTGACGAGGCCAGGACTCTCACCGACCGAAAAACGAAATGCGATCAAATGGAGAGCCTCCGGAACGCGCCGAATATGTAGGGTTTTGCGTGATGGAAATACCAATTTTCGATCATCAGACAACACATCTCCGGCCGTGACTGTCACGGGCATCATGTACCACGTCTCCGGCCGTGACTGTCACGGGCATCATACAACACGTCTCCGGCCGTGACTGTCTCGGGCATAATACAACACGTCTCCGGCCGTGACTGTCACGGGCATCATGTACCACGTCTCCGGCCGTGACTGTCACGGGCATCATACAACACGTCTCCGGCCGTGACTGTCACGGGCATCATACAACACGTCTCCGGCCGTGACTGTCACGGGCATCATGTACCACGTCTCCGGCCGTGACTGTCACGGGCATCATACAACACGTCTCCGGCCGTGACTGTCTCGGACATAATACAACACGTCTCCGGCCGTGACTGTCACGGGCATCATTCAACACATCTCCGGCCGTGACTGTCACGGGCATCAATCAACACGTCTCAGGCCGTGACTGTCACTGGCATCATTCAACACATCTCCGGCCGTGACTGTCACGGGCATCATGTACCACGTCTCCGGCCGTGACTGTCACGGGCTTCATACAACACGTCTCCGGCCGTGACTGTCACTGGCATCATTCAACACATCTCCGGCCGTGACTGCCACGGGCATCATACAACACGTCTCCGGCCGTGACTGTCACGGGCTTCATACAACACGTCTCCGGCCGTGACTGTCACGGGCTTCATACAACACGTATCCGGCCGTGACTGTCACGGGCTTCATACAACACGTCTCCGGCCGTGACTGTCACGGGCATCATACAACACGTCTCCGGCCGTGACTGTCACGGGCAGCATACAACACGTCTCCGGCCGTGACTGTCACGGGCATCATGCACCACGTCTCCGGCCGTGACTGTCACGGGCATCATACAACACGTCTCCGGCCGTGACTGTCACGGGCATCATGCACCACGTCTCCGACCGTGACTGTCACGGGCATCATACAACACGTCTCCGGCCGTGACTGTCACGGGCATCATGCACCACGTCTCCGACCGTGACTGTCACGGGCTTCATACAACACGTCTCCGGCCGTGACTGTCACGGGCATCATACAACACGTCTCCGGCCGTGACTGTCACGGGCATCATACAACACGTCTCAGGCCGTGACTGTCACGGGCATCATCAACACGTCTCCGGCCGTGACTGTCACGGGCATCATGTACCACGTCTCAGGCCGTGACTGTCACGGGCATCATGCACCACGTCTCCGGCCGTGACTGTCACGGGCATCATACAACACGTCTCAGGCCGTGACTGTCACGGGCATAATACAACACGTCTCCGGCCGTGACTGTCACGGGCTTCATATAACACGTCTCAGGCCGTGACTGTCACGGGCATCATACAACACGTCTCAGGCCGTGACTGTCACGGGCTTCATATAACACGTCTCCGGCCGTGACTGTCACGGGCGTCATGCAACTGTAGCAGACGTGTTTGCTCAATATCTCCCTTTTTGGTCCCAGACAACGTTACTTAGACTGAGTCTTAGACACGCATCATATTCCAAACCTAACAATAATAATCCCTTGCTCCTTTGTTCAAACATAGTCTTCCTTGCGAGAACCCGAACGATTGGACAACGGCTCAAGTGGGTTATTCTGAAGATGAAACGTAGGTATTGAACTATTCTTGACACTTTTATTTCGCATAATGCTTGATTTTAGGATGACAATGTGGGGCCCCGTGGATGAAATAACTTTAATTTTGTTACTTCTGTTATTTGGGCTTTAGTGTGCTTTCCTTGACATGAATAGCTCCACTTGAGCAACCTTCTGAGGTATTAGCTTCTGGGCCCATGCTGTAATTTACCCTCAATAAAACTCGCTGGGCTCTCGATTGGCGTTTGAATTAACGGAATCGGTCGATTCGTCGCACAGATACCAATGGGCGCAAAACAAATACTACATCAGTATAACGCCAAGGAGTTTAATCTTCTTCAAGTGACTGAAGTGATCACAAAAATATGCGTTGCAGACGGACTCGATGCCACGAAACCGACGAAGACCAATACTAGCTATTGTACAATGGTGCCTGCATCACGGGATATAAATTGTATACTGTATTCCCACCCCACACTCAACAGAATATTAAATGGGCACCCTCAGCGGGAGGGCACTAAAGAACTGGGGCATCGAAACTTCGGATGCCAAGATCAGGCAAGGCACTCATTCGAAACGATGGACAGTCAGGAGCTCCTGCTGACCAGCTTACATTTAACATACGCATGTAGAAACGCATACGGTTGCCTTCCGTGTGTTGTCAAACTAAGAAAGATGGAAAGCATAGCGCGAGCACTGGCCAGTGTCCGACGTGAGAGGTTTACATCGGCCACAACCAGGGCTGGATTTATACTTTTGTAATCCTGGATATGGAGATTATTTTTTTTGGCGATGGGATCTGGAGGATATTTTTCTTGAAACCGTTGATATCGGAACATCAGTTTACACTTTCTAATGTGTTGAGCACTTCATCACATATCATTTTTTGTCGAGCGGTACTATTCAAACTTAAACGAGACAAATTAGAGGATAATGTTCTAAATGTAAAAATCCATGAATAAACCATTTGTCAAACCCTGGCCACGATTGTACGTGCGATTATACAGCTGGATATCCGGCGGTATGATGGCTCAATCTGCACTGCAAGATAACTGGAGCCACCAACATGCAGCCTTCTATGAGTGTAACTCGAATGCGTCAGAAGAGTCAGTCGGTTATATCAAAACTCCAATAGGAAAACAAATCCACGTCAAGTTCATCAAGTTCATCGGAACCAAAATGTACTGAGTCAATCAACCAATGAGCGTCATCTGCCCCATTGTACCAGTTTCAAGTTGTCAAAATTGCTGAGTTTGTAAGAACATAAATTGTATTTAATCAGCACGCCAAGTATAAACATTTATCCACATCCTATCACTCACGCATAAAACCCCACTTGTGTGACAAAACTATGGTTAAATAAACACTCCTAGCAATGGTACCGGAAATATCGGGAGTGACTATGGCAAGTTGCTTGGCTTGATGATGTTATAAAACATACATATTGGAGTGCGTAAGCATCATTAGGAACACGGGTATAAATATTGAGAACAATTCGTACTAAACATGGGAGTCTGAATATCTTAAAAATACACCAAAAAATGGCATCATGGTTGTGAATAGCACGAGCCCGTCGTTGTACGTTGACTTACTTTTTTAGTTAATGGGCCGAATGGCTCACCGGCTACATCGTCACCAGCAGCACCAAAATAAAATAAAAACAAATGTTAAATGCATAAAATGCACAGACTACTTCAATGAGTGTAACTGTTAATAGTACACAAAATGGCAATCGGATAATTCACAATGAACATTCAGAAATGTTATTTTCAATTATATTCAAATACATGACAGATAACCCACATCAATAGATTAAAAGCATCAACAAGCTCTCAATATAGTGACTAACGGCTCGTCATATAGCCAGAAGCAAATTGGAGCGCACACGAGAGTGGCACCACGAAACATATTTGCCCCGACATTCGTGGTTTAGGGACGCATCGACTAGCCCCGACAGTCGCCCTCGGACGTTGCAACAAAACATATTCCCCACGATTGGTGCAGATATCACGATCCCCGCCGACTTGGTAAGCTCGAGCACACAATAAACTACAACATTAAAATATAATTGCTGATTATAAGAAAGACATAGATAGCTTTCAACCCGAAACAGAACATTAAGATCCAATATCAGGTGGGCGCCCCCGGTGCCGCACTGGTCGGGTGACGTAGCCATGCTAGCTGAGGCTACCTGTACGACTTGTCAAATCAGTGACGCTATTTGATAATTGCACTTGAATCACGTACGCCACAATAAGACGACACGGCGCCTGCACGCTCACAACGTACCGAGTCGGACGCGCCGACACCCGACAATGCCATCGTGACCCGGCACAGCGACACAGCCAGTCACACTCGTTCATGCCCCGGGGAACGGCAACCGACGAGCGGTCATAGCACGCCGTCTTGCAGCGACAGACTGTGCCGGCGCGCGCCCAACTGTTACCCAGGTCCAGCTGGGTGGTGGACTGGGTTGGCCACTGGCCGAACCGTAGGCGCCAACTGGACGCTGCGAGTCTACGAATCGGCAGTGGCAGCCGGATGTTGCACCGTGTAAGATTGAACTGCCAAAGGAACCGCCGCCTGAGTTTGCTTCGGCCACCGTCTGCGGCGCCGTCTTTGGCGCCGTCCAGCAGTCACGACATTCCACCCCGGCGTCCGCTCAATACACACGGTTAACGACACCGTCCACTCAACCCATACGGTTCACCCATTAGTCCCTTCCTAGGGTCTGTTCAACCCATACGCTCCAGCTTAGGTCCGTTCCCAATGTCTTCTCCACCCATACACTCCACCTGCGGGTTTCTTCCCAGGATCTGTTCAACGCATACGTTCTATCTTAGGTCCATTCCCAATGTCTTCTCCACCCATACACTCCACCCACTGGTCCATTCTTAGGATCTGTTCAACCCACATGCTCCCCATTCAAAATTTCTTCTCCACTCACTGGTCCCTTCCCAGTGTCTGCTTAACCCGTGAGCTCCATCCTAGATCCATTACCAGGGTCCCAGGGTTCATTAACCCGTGTGCTCCATCTGAGGTCCATTCCCAGTGTCTGCGCAACTCGTACGCTTCACGCGGTTTCCCGACAGCGTCCACTAGACCCTTCAGTCGCACGTCGGAGCTGCTGCTCCCGGCGTCGGCTCAGCCCGCCAGCTCCACGCCGTGGTTGGCGCCCAGCCGCTTGCGGGCGCGCTCGTCGAGCCGGGACAGCGGCCCATTGACCACGGGCAGGCCGTGCTGGTGGCCGGCCGTCCGCTGCTGGTAGAACGTCTCCACGGCTCCCCGACGCTGGGCCAGCAGCACGTCCGTCGGCGTCCTGACCACCGGAGCCACGCGTCAGCAGGCGTCATCGGCGCACGTGACGTCACACATCGGGGAGGCGAGGCGAGTCGGTGCAGGTCGCACACAACATACGCGAGCCGTCACCAGACCCGATACTACTCTCCTGACTTCGTTTAATACAACGAAGAATGGCTCTTAGATGCTCCTGGGTTTTAGACATTGCGTGTAAAGAAAGCATACGACCTTCAATATACCAGGAGGTGCTGAGTTGACATCAAAAGTAACGTTAAGGATTATACTTTATTAGGTACTCAACGTTTCGGCCAGGGGCCATCGTCAGGAGTGATATAAAAATGTCAAGTTGAGCAATTGAAAAAAAAAAAGCACGCGAGAAAAAGCGTGCAAAGACACGTGGAATGCAGAAAAGCCTCCTCAGTGGTGCAGACACTTAAAGAAACTCCAAACCAGAAACAAACTAGGTCAAGATAGAATCCTCTGAGGAAGCCCGAGCCGATGGTCCACATACATATCGATACATACACTCACGCACATATATAGACATAGATCCAATATAACGCGTAATACATAGAATATAATTTATGTTTATGTAATTTAAGTGATATACCAAGACGTCGTTTGCGTGTTTAGTTGCGGCCGTAGATTACGTATGTGTAGAGATTCGAGGACCTTTAGATCAGCGTTGTCCCTGGCTGTTGCTAGAATTTCTACTTTGAAGTTTGTGTTAGTGTCGCTGTGTTCCATGTTATAATTGTTGGGAGATGCCAGACTTCGAAGAGCATACACACCTTTAGGCGAACACATGATCGACAAACATTATAACATGGAACACAGCGACACTAACACAAACTTCAAAGTAGAAATTCTAGCAACAGCCAGGGACAACGCTGATCTAAAGGTCCTCGAATCTCTACACATACGTAATCTACGGCCGCAACTAAACACGCAAACGACGTCTTGGTATATCACTTAAATTACATAAACATAAATTATATTCTATGTATTACGCGTTATATTGGATCTATGTCTATATATGTGCGTGAGTGTATGTATCGATATGTATGTGGACCATCGGCTCGGGCTTCCTCAGAGGATTCTATCTTGACCTAGTTTGTTTCTGGTTTGAGTTTCTTTAAGTGTCTGCACCACTGAGGAGGCTTTTCTGCATTCCACGTGTCTTTGCACGCTTTTTTTCTCGCGTGCTTTTTTTTTTTTTTCAATTGCTCAACTTGACATTTTTATATCACTCCTGACGATGGCCCTGGCCGAAACGTTGAGTACCTAATAAAGTATAATCTTAACGTTACTTTGATGTCAACTCAGCACCTCCTGACTTCGCTAACCTGACAGTCTAAATCGGTCCAACTACACACACAGTGTTCTCACGTGAACCCTCACCAACCAATCGCCGGATGCTTTTTTGGAGGGGTACCGGCCTGATCTGATCCCCGCCTCTGACCTGATGCGACAGTCGGCCAGTCGGTCGGCCTGCAGGTCGGCGTGCAGCAGCTGCAGCAGGCGCGTGTCCAGGCGCGCGCCGCCCTCAGAGTTCAGCTGGCGACCCTCTGCCGACGGCCGACACGTCACGAAGCTGTAGTGCTGGCCGTGAAACGACGGAATCGACCGGTAGCTGTCCAGCATCACCTCCAGCTCGTGAAGACTACGCTTCAGCAGCTCGTCCTGCCGGCACAGCGTCCTCTGTCAGACTGCGATCCGCTAGGCTATGATCCGTCAAGCTGCGGTCCGTCTGGCTTTGGTCCGTCAAGCTGCGGTTTGTCAGGCTTTGGTCCGTCAGACTTAGGTCAATCACCTTGTGGTTCGTCAGCCTGTGATCTGTCAAACGATGGTTCGTCAAGCTATGATTCGTCAGGCCGTGATTTGTCAGGCTACAGTGCCACCCTGTAGTCTCAGGCGCCATGGTCGGTGATGCAAAAGTACGTCAACCCCCGATATATCAGTATATGGTCCATCTATTTGTGGTCCGCAACCTGTGGCATGTCTGTGTGTGGTCCGTTGAAGAGTGGTGCCTCAGACACTCGTGTGTCAGGCTGTGTTTCATCCGACCGTGGTCGATAAGAATGTGGTCCGTCACACTGTGGTCTGTCGCACAGTTGCGGTCAGTCAGGCTGTCGCTCATATGCCTGTGGTGTGTCGGGTTGTGGTACGTCAGGCTATGGCCATCGCCCTGTAGTTTAAGTGGAGTTTTCGTAGCACGGTGGACCAACCAGAGGACCGGCTCAAGACTGGAAACTGTCGAAACTGGAAAAGCTTGGTGGAAAATGGTACATAGCTGAAAGCATTGAACATACCAAGTTCAGAATTGTGAAATAAAAAATATCCTACGCTGGCCCGATAGGCCTTGCACTGGCCCATGTCTATTGCATACTGTAGATCTGACACATAGGAGATACAACTAATTCATTCGTCTTCAGGTTTTTGTGGCGTTGTTGGCCACTGTGTAGAACAAAACTTGTTATACATTGCGTGTAAATTTTGTGCGTACAATTTAACGCCGTATTTGCAACTTCTACGGTAAATATTGGAAGTCATCTATGCATAACGCCCAGATTAACATGAGTTTTCACACATTAAATGGCAAGATATCAAGATGGCAAGATAGCACATTTTAATTTCGGGTGTACCCGCGTCACAATGCAACTTACGCCCCCGTGATGCTGAGTTTACCAGGATGGTAGGACAATTCGGTTCCGAAGTGTCTCACATCCGATGAAATACTCATACTTTTACCTCCACCCCACACACACACCCTAAAAGAATCGGTTGACTGCCCTCCCCCAATCTAAACCACTTATACAGGGCCATGCAGGTTTCACCTGCAAGCGTACCAACGGAAATGGACATGTAACGTCATCATTCATATAGGATATTTAAAAGTATGTACGGGAACGAGATCTGTGTGACAGGGAAGATGGAGAATGAGCCGAAATACGATGACAGGAGACAAGGATTAACAAGAACCCTACACTAACCGAAGGATCCAGGACTTCCGCCTTCCAGGACGGACCTGTTGGTTATTAGTTTTACGACACGTCGACCGTTGAGTCATGTAGCGTCGCCAATCTCTCACGCCGATTGGTCGCGGGCGAAGAGTAGCGACAGGTGAGACTCGAACCCACAACCTTTCGATTGTGAGACGAGCATCTTACCCCTAGACCACTCGTCCCCTCCAGGACGGACCGAGGGGTGGTCAGACCACTAGTCAGTCGACGTCAACGTTCTCGGCAGGAACACCAATCGTGCACACGTGGGGTTTAATTCACCATCACATTGATTGAAGGCGGCTTCTCGTTCGCTTGCTAGGGCCTACGGTGTTCTAAATGGATCACTCGTTGGCCCATCCTATTGGCGTCTCCACGGACAATCTTTCGTCTTACTAACTACATGGACACTTTGGCAACGCCCTACCTGACCGTTAAAAATCTTCGTATCAGAGCATCGAAATGACCTTACTAGATGCATTATTGTTCCTCTTTTGATTCACATATGCAATATGCATCGCACGCTTTAATTGTGCTGCATATGTCATCTTCAGTAACTGGATTTCGTTACATTCTAATTTCCGATGGAGCATGCACCGCACATAAAGTAGGGCTAACAAATGGTTATAAATAAATTGAGTTGGGTAACCCAAACATACTCTGATAGATAATCTGAACAGCTTGCACCACATACATTACATTACCATGCCACTGAGCAATGCATGCATATTACATTTGAACGTACTATTTTCGGCTGGTGCACCCATGCCACCAGCAAGACAACTAGAACCTCGGTTACCCACCAGCTTCTCCACTAGGCTGTGCATGCAGCCGGTCTGATGCTCAAGCAGCACATAGCACTTGAGTTTGCCGGACGTCTTGCAGTAGAGAGTGGCAGGACGGTGCTGGTCGACAGGCAGCGGCGCGGCCGGCGCGAGGTCCCCGGGACGCTCACTCACCAGCTCGGCGAGCTGATGCGTCCTCCAGCCGGCGCTGGCCGTGCCCAAGCTCTCGCCCTCACTGAAGAAGCGGCGGCGCGCGGCGCGCTGCACGGACGGCCGCGCCTGCACGTCCGTGGCGTACCCGACACGTGCGGCGCGCCACGGCCGCCAGGCCAGCGCGCGGCCCAGCACCGGCAGCAGGTCGACGGACGGCGCGCCGGTCGTGCGCGGCGTGTACAGTCGGTTGGAGCGCGGGATGCCGAAGCTGTAGGTGTTGCCGGCCACGCGCGAGAAGGCCGGCTGGTTGTCGCGCAGTCGCGTCTGCAGCTTGCGCAGCTCGTCGCGGTACAGCTCCGGCTGCTTGCGCTTCAGGTAGGCCAGGTTGGAGAACGGCTCGGGCACGTCCAGGTCGGAGAGGCTGCGGCGGCCGGGGCCGGAGCGGCGGCGCGTCACACGCCGCAGCCGTCGCACCGGGATCTCGTCGACGCGCGGCTCCGGGTCCGGCTCGGCGCGCGCGCACTCGGCCGACAGGGCCTGCAGTGCCAGCGCGCCGATCATGCGGCGCAGCGCGCGCGGAGACTCGGCGTCGTCGGTGTCGACGGCCGTTGGCGTCGGCTCCGTCGCTGTTGCTGACGGAGCCGGACGCTGTCGTCGTCGTCGGCGCCGGCCGCGGCGGCGGCGACCGTCCGCACTGGCGTTGCCGTTGACGTCTGTGTCGCGAGGCGAAGAGCTGCCGGAGGGCGACGCGCAGCTCGCGCCGCTGTTCTCGGTACACTCTTCGATCGAACTCAGCGTCGGCACCACCTGCAAGCGCAGAATCACCGATCATCGCACCATCAGAACACTCCAGACGCACTGGCATATCCTGGACACACAGAACTGCCGCAAACGCACAGCGCCACCGCGGAAACACAGAACCATCCTTGGTACACAAGATCATCTCAGACATTTAAAAGCATCCCGTTCACAGAACCACCCTGGGACAACAGAACTATTCCGGTCACACAAAGCTACCCGATCATACAGACACCCCAGCGATGGAATGCAGTGTTCATTCCAACATACACTACCCTAGCATGCAGAAACTATTCAGGAGCAACGAAGTCCCCACTGACATAAACGACCCTAGACACACCACGCCTCGACCCTAGACACACCACGCCTCAGGACAGTCGCAATGAGATCTCTCCGGACAGAGAGGTGCCATCATAAGGATTAGGGGAACGAAGTTAAGCATATTCCGGGGCTGAAACCTGTAAACAGCCACAATCAACATCACGAACTCACGACGAAATCTAGCTTTTCATAAAGTATAACAGCATTCCGCAAGATATGTACTTTGTGCTGGTGTTTTAACTAAACCCACCATAATATTTTCATTTCGAAGACAAGATGAAGAAAATGTGTGGGAAGTATTGATGTGCTAGTCATATAAAAATACCCTTTCCACTATTCAGGCACGTGATCGGTCAATTTCTTGTATGTGCCTTTGGAGTGATGATACGTTGCAACACTGTGCGGAGCAGTGTCCTTTACTCATGGCGGGTCCCCCTCCCCGTCCTCCAGTCTGCTTTGGTTTATCTGGTGGATTGTCTGGAAGAAGACGCCATCCGTGCGGTTCAAAACTTGTACCCATAACGCAAAATAACCCCACGTGGACTCTTATTAGCTGGTGGCACCACTAACATACATCAGTTAACAGTACTGGGGTGCCGCTCGGCTGATGGAGTGGTAGATATGCTGCAGTGCCCGCTGGCCTGACCACAGGTGGCTAGTTCTGGTTGGGCTAGAGTCCCGCGGTGATACCTACTATTTCTCGCATTGAGTTACAACACGACTGGCAGGAGCCATGGAGTGGCGGCTCCCTCGCCGTGCTGTCACAATAACCGTGACCGTCTCGTGGTGCCACCACACCGTAGCTGTCTAGTAGTGTCGTCACACTAACCGTGACCGTCTCGTGGTGCCACCACACCGTAGCTGTCTAGTAGTGTCGTCACACTAACCGTGACCGTCTCGTGGTGCCACCACACCGTAGCTGCCTAGTAGTGTCGTCACACTAACCGTGACCGTCTCGTGGTGCCATCACACCGTAACTGCCTAGTAGTGTCGTCACACTAACCGTGACCGTCTCGTGGTGCCACCACACCGTAGCTGTCTAGTAGTGTCGTCACACTAACCGTGACCGTCTCGTGGTGCTACCACACCGTAGCTGTCTAGTAGTGTCGTCACACTAACCGTGACCGTCTCGTGGTGCCACCACACCGTAGCTGCCTAGTAGTGTCGTCACACTAACCGTGACCGTCTCGTGGTGCCACAACGGCTCGGCGGCCGTTCGCAGCTGGCTGTACAGCTCGCCGCGCAGATGGATTGTGGCGACCATGGTAGCTGGTGGCAGAGTTAGCTCATAGTCCACCAGATCGAAGGCGTCCTGACGGAAGGAGTCGTCACAAAACACCTCACCGCGGCTTATAGGCACCACCTGACAGAGATGATAGTCAGCGAACATCGATACCATCCCGGTACACCTCATCACAGGGCATGGACAGTACTCGCGTGTGTCCACAGAACACCCAGAAACTCGCTAGTCGAATAACGTAAGAACGAACCATCCCGTATTTAAGATTGTGATGGAAATAACGAAGCCACTCCCGTGTTCTTCATGAATCTCCACTGTGTGCAGGTGTGCGTTCAGCAGCATGACTAATGTGAGGTAATTCATTTATTTGTTGACAACAAAACATCAATTTGATTATTCCGCAAGATAAGCTACAAAAGCTTCTAATATCGATTGCTCCGGCAAGTTTGACGAATATCGAATGGACAATGTTATCCTAGCTATTCGAGCCAAAACTATCACGTACTGACTGATTGACTCTCTGTCTGTCTGTCTGTCTGTCTGTCTGTCTGTCTGTCTGTCTGTCTGTCTGTCTGTCTGTCTGTCTGTCTGTCTGTCTGTCTGTCTGTCTGTCTGTCTGTCTGTCTGTCTGTCTGTCTGTCTGTCTGTCTGTCTGTCTGTCTGTCTCTCTCAACCAAAACGCCGCTGGAATACATCCGGACTGTTGGTCCGGACCACCATATGGTAAAATATATGTATATTTATACACATGGATATAAATATATATATATATATATATATATATATATATATATATATATATATATATATATATATATATATATATATATATATATATATATGCATATGCACACATGTAGGTCATCTGGAAGGGCATGCCTTACCTCAGGAAGCCAGGAAGCGAACAGAAGAAGGGGAACAACCTCTTCGAAGTTCTCATTTGAAATCAACCTGTGTGCAGCAGCATGATTATAATGCCAAATCAAGAGACGCAATTACTTCACACGGGTATCACACTGAATGACAAAAACGCAATCACGCACCTCTGTGCATACTTAAAGAAGAAAGCAAACAGCGTTTGCTGTGTAGGAGCTGAGATACTTGAAGGTATTGAGCAATGCATAGTCTCAGTTGGCGAAACAGAACGGAGAGGGAAGGACGCTTACGTCCTCTGCACCATAATGGCATAGAGCCCTGCCGTCTCACCAGGGGACGTAAGATGAGTGTTTGATATGCTTACTGTCCGTCCCAGCAGAGGACGCAGGTGAGGACACCTGGCACACGGGCAACCGCCATCTGGACGTCACCCAGCTGGTGGCAGATAAAGTCATCCTTCTGAAAGTCCAGCCAGCAGACGAATCATAAGACACTCTCAGCTACTCAGCACTCCACATACCACCCGGCAGACGACTCAGACCACCTATAGGAGCAGCACCCAGTACAGCACCATGGCGCGCTAGTCATCCCGCTGAGGTATATCATCTCACCATGCATAACCTGAAGCACTTCACGATGTCTACTCCCCCACCCCACCAAACGATCCAAATAATGTTTTGTCACGTTTGCACTACAGTGTAGCACAGTGCCTTGAAATTGATTTCGTGTAGTGGAAGTAGGAGGGTGCAATGTTAAAAAGACCAGCCGATGTAAAAAATATGTGCAAATGTGTGTGGTTAGTGTCTATTGAATGATTTGTTATGATCTGTGTTGATTGTTTGATAATAGTGGTGCTGATGTCAGTAGTGCATCTGCTGCCATTCCCAGTTGGGGTTTAGGGGTGCATCGATTGCAGTGGTCATGCAGCTGCCTTTTCCAGTTGGCAGAGCTGCTGTGAGAAACCGGAAGAAATGCTTTTATAGACCGGATAGTGTCTCTCACCAACACCCAGCTGAGCCCAAGCAGTGCGTCCCACCCGGGCCCAGTTCAGACAGTGTGCCTCACCTGGCCCAGTTCGGACAGCGACTCCCACCTTGGCCCAGCCCTGTCCAGGCAGTGCTCCCCACCTGGGCCCAGTTCAGACAGTGTGCCTCACCTGGGCCAAGTTCGGAGTGTCTCCCACCATGGTCAAGTTCAGTCCAGGCAGTGTGCCTCACCTGGGTCCAGTCCAGGCAATGTGTCTTACCTGGGTCCAGTTCAGACAGTGACTCCCACCATGGTCCAGTTCAGTCCAGGCAGTGTGCCATACCTGGGCTCAGTTCAGTGTGCCTCACCTTGGTCCAGTCCAGACAGTGCGCCCCACCTGGGCCAAGTTCGGACAGCGACTCCCACCTTGACCCAGTCTAGTCAAGGCAGTGCGCCCCATTTGAGCCCAGCTCAGTCCAGGCAGTGCGCCCCACCGGGACCCAGTCCGAACAGCGACTCCCACCTTGGCCCAGTCGAGCCGCGGCAGCGCGTCGAACACGCGCTCCAGCGAGTGGTGCTGGCCGGCGGCGGCCGCCAGTGGGCGCAGGGCGCGCCCGAGGCGCAGCCGCAGCGCCGCCCGGTCGCCGCTGCACGACGCCAGTCGCGCCACGCCGCCGTGTAGCAGCTGAACCGCGCGCCGCGTCCACGTCAGCTGACGGCGCGTCACGTACGTCTCGTCCTCGCCGGACGTGTGCATCGCCTGGCCGAGGGACCGGGTACACGTGGGCAGCTGAGTGGACACGCACACACACGTCTTATGTATGGTTTGAGCAGTGATTCCTCAAAAGCCATCGTGTGTCAGATGCTCTGGAATGAAAAAAAAATTGGCAGTTAGTTAAGAGAGGCGTATTGATAGCTAGGATTGGTTGGTTATTGTGGTTTAGGGGCGCATCGACTGCAGAGGTCATACAGCGCCCATAACATCGTCAATTATATAGAGTTTTAGAGGCGATCGGCCGATACATTGGTGGTAGACGAGAGTGTAGATGTCACCGTCGACGCTTCGAGGAGATGACGGCAAGGACAGACACATGACCTGAATAAAAACACCGATGGGAGTCCGAAATACATTCACGGCAGACAAACCATTTTACCAGAAAGTAATCTGGGGTTTCCGGTCGGCATTTGATTTCTGCACAGCTCTTTGGAAGAACAAGGCTGTAAAGACCAAAAGGGACGAAACAATCTGGTTGATTGATTATTTGGGCTTAAGGGTGCATACTTTAACCGGCGACCACTTAATGCGTGAAATCCTCCTGGAAGTATGTATCTACCTATACGCCGGCCGTAACCAGTCCTACTCCGGCCTCGTCTCAACTGCGTCAGCCACGCACAAGTTAACTTGCAGTCGGAGATTACGCGATTTTCAGTCTACACCGCCTGCACCGACTACAAATGTGTGACGTCATAGCAAAAGTGCCTGAGGCGAAACTCTGACGCGTTTGATTGGCTCCTTGTTTTCCGGTTATTCCGACTGCACCGTATACATGCTTGCCGAACAGGGCTCAGATGCTTCCCATAAAGTGGTCGGGCTCTATAGTTTGTGAAGGGTACTTACAATTTATTCAACGGAGGAAATGATCATCAGAAAATTGAATAGCACGTCAATTCCTTCAAAAAGAGCGAAGAGTGGATGTCAAATCTTCACCGTGTTTGGGGTGGGGAAACGCGAATGGCTCAGACAACTCTTGAGCCTTTCTTTAAAACAAAAATCCTTGATTCGACACCAGGGAAAAAGAAGTACATGAAAACAAAGTAAACATTGGCGGAGCCCGCCAACTTCCTTTGTTCCCAAATCCAGAACGCATTCCACGGCCACTGTTATATGTCCCATCAGACTGGTCCCGACCCAACCCGGCAGCCGTGCTGGATGCGCCACGGCCATTCACGTTGTGTATACACTTCGCAGCCGCAAACAAAGCGTGCTCTTCTGTTTTGTTGAACTTACACTATCCTGCCTAACAAATAGATTGTGAACAAAATGACTGTGGGACAGCCATACAAGACGAAGCTCAGTGTGGGGGGGACGAGTGGTCGAGGGGTAAGATGCTCGTCTCACAATCGAAAGATTGTGGGTTCGAGTCTCACCTGTCGCTACTCTTCGCCCGCGACCAATCGGCGTGAGAGATTGGCGACGCTACATGACTCAACGGTCGACGTGTCGCAAAACCAATAACCAACCAATAACCAACCAACGAAGCTCAGTGTATCCTCAAGCTATCATCTCCCGCTAAGCTATGGATGTCAACGCGGTGTAACATTTCGACAAAAAGGATCCACAACGATCCGTAATGGTCCAGAATTCGTCGCATTCACATAAAATACGTCCACAGGAAGTGGAACTGCCGCCCACCTTCTATAGCTACCAGCATTCATCGTTGAAAATCCGTAAAACTTCAACTGGCCTGCGTGAGTGGGGGAGGTGGGAGGGGGGGGGAGATCATGTTCCATACGTCCCCCCTTCTCACGCTGGGTCGCTCTGCTATTGTGCCAGTACTAATGCGGCTACACAATCAAACTTCAGTTCTTTTAAATGAAAATGTAAAGCAACTTGCGACAAAATGCCAGGTTTAATCTCAGAACTGTGTCAATGTCAGGACGATGACCGTCTCCCAGATGGTTGAGGCGGTTTTGGTAAAGCTTAGCTTACTTTAACTACCCCTCCACAATATTAATTTGCACTGCGGGTGGGGGAGGGTTGGCCAGAAAGTTGATTTTGCCAGGGTGCTAGCATTAGCGTACTCCTGTCGAAGAGCACCGAGGGATCTTCATTGTGTGGGCAAGGAGGTAATCGTCGACACCGCCACTCTCGCCGGCTGCTGCCTGTTAGTAGCAGCATGAGTTCTAGTAAGGGAGACCAGGCAGGATTTGTTTACCCACCCACGAAGGGCCAGAACCATTCCTGCCTGAAGTACTTTCAATATTTGTTCAAAGAAAGGGTGTGAGGCGACATTCCCGCGCACCGGCAGCTAACGATGGGCCTCGCACCGGCAGCCAACGATACACTTCGCACCGGCAGCCAACGATACACTTCGCACCGGCAGCTAACGATGGGCCTCGCACCGGCAGCTAACGATGGGCCTCGCACCGGCAGCTAACGATGGGCCTCGCACCGGCAGCCAACGATAGACTTCGCACCAGCAGCTAACGATACACTTCGCACCGGCAGCTAACGATACACTTCGCACCGGCAGCTAACAATGGACCTCGTACCGGCAGCTAACGATGGGCTTCGCACCGGCAGCCAAAGATAGACGTCGCACCGGCAGCTAACGATGGGCCTCGCACCGGCAGCTAACGATGGGCCTCGCACCGGCAGCTAACGATGGACCTCGCACCGGCAGCTAACGATAGACTTCGCACCGGCAGCCAACGATAGACCTCGCACCGGCAGCTAACGATGGACCTCGCACCGGCAGTTAACGATAGACCTCGCACCGGCAGCTAACGATGGACCTCGCACCGGCAGCTGGTTATTGGTTTTACGACACGTCGACCGTTGAGTCATGTAGCGTCGCCAATCTCTCACGCCGATTGGTCGCGGGCGAAGAGTAGCGACAGGTGAGACTAGAATCCACAACCTTTCGATTGTGAGACGAGCATCTTACCCCTAGACCACTCGTCCCCCGCACCGGCAGCTAACGATAGACTTCGCACCAGCAGGTAACGATAGACCTCTCACCGGCAGCTAACGATGGACCTCTCACCGGCAGCTAACGATAGACTCCGCACCAGCAGGCAACGATAGACCTCGCACCGGCAGCTAACGATGGACCTCTCACCGGCAGCTAACGATAGACTTCGCACCAGCAGGTAACGATGGACCTCGCACCGGCAGCTAACGATAGACTTCGCACCAGCAGGTAACGATAGACCTCGCACCGGCAGCTAACGATGGACCTCGCACCGGCAGCTAACGATAAACCTCGCACCGCAGCCGGCGACCACTGTCCGTTTGCATCAAATGGTACGCGGCTGATTAGTGTTCCGGGGATCGGATTCAGTCCCAGAAAGGGATGTCAGTTCTTTATTGCTGCTTTTAGTCATTCAACTTGGCGAATGTTTCGCATGCGAAACCACCTTAGCCCTTCGTACGTGCTTGAAGGCACGCGACTGCATAAACACCAAAGGCAATGTGCCTATGACTGATAAACACGGAGATTCGACTACGCTGTGCTTCTGATACGTGGCGTCGCTCGTCCAGCGCCCTCACGGACGCCATATACCGATAACAAAGAACCGGAAGTTGACCTCACTTGAACCCAACACGAAATCATTACGAGCGAGGGATAAACTCCAGTGAGTCTACTCCTGTGTATATGGTACATAAGTCAATCTGAGCGGCCAGGCCGGACCGCCACACTTTGGAAACCGCAACAACTAACCGTTTGATACAGCGCTTCCCGCTCTGGTTTATTCACTCAGAGCCAAAGCGCTCATTTAACTTCTCTTTTTACCAATCATTATCTAAATATTCACGAAGTGTTTAATCTCCGTTGTAAGGGAGAGGTTCGAGGCAGCATCTCCGCCCATGGGCAAGTTGCAACAGCGTTTCATGCTGTAACACAGCAATTGAAGTTGTTTTTTTTCTTCACAAGAGCTAAGTTTGCCCTTTTCAGTTTGAGATTTACCAACTTCCATCACATTTATCTTGAAGTGCTCTCAATCTTTGTTCAAAGTGGTCTGCAACGACATTCCCGCGCGAGGGCAGCTTACCATACACCTAGCACCACAATCGGCACCTGCCATAATTTCCGGATTGCGAAGAGGTGTTTGGTTTGTGTCCGGGGGTCTCGAATTCAGTCTCAAGGGAGGAATGGTGCTTTTTATTTGTCTTGGGTAATGCAATTTGGTGAAAGCATTACATTGAAGTTAACTTAGCTCTGCATGCAGACTTAAAGGCGCTTGGTTGCATAAACACTCCAGGTACTGAACCTTTGACTAATATATATAAATATTCAATTACACCGAACTTTTAACATCCACCCTCGCTCGTCCAGGGTCAATATGAGCACCATATGGGGGAGATTAGGGTGGTACTGGATACCTAACTCTTAGCCCCTATGGATTGAGTCTTTGTGGACAAAAACAGGGAAATATTTTTTTCTGATAGTTATGAATGTTTTATTATAGATAAAATTTATAGAGATTTAATTTATATAGATATTTTTCCACATTTTCATATTCTACCTGATGAATATTATATTGGTCTCAGGTTGGCTTTACCACTTGTTATTCTGATAAGTTTGAAATCTGATAATACTGGGAAAGCCTTGTAAGAGAGTTAGTTTTTGAGCGTCTTGATCCCATATAATTCAGCAATACCCATTCGTTCATGGCGCGACAAGTACCCGGCTCCGAGACTGGCGCCTGCCTGTCTGGTGCCTACGTAAGCAGCCACCGCCCGACCCAACGAGGCCGTTCATTGGACTTTGCACCTCCCCTCCCTCTTTCCGGCTAACACCCCGCCAGCCAGGCGCCCGCCACGTGACCCCTAGCCGACCGGCGCGTACCGCCGCCGTCGTTAATGCTAGATGTAACTGTGTTCACATAAAGTTATACGTTTGGCTGTCCCGTAACCGTAATTGATATAATCCCGTAAGCCTTGCGATTGTAAAGGTGTACCGTAAACGTAACGCATCGTCACCGCCACTAGAAATAGACCATTTCCCCTTCTAGAAGGCCGTCTACATGGATGTGACGTCATGGAGGCTTCTGCGGCCCTTGACCAATCCGCGACCGGGGGTCTTCCGAAGTCACTAGCGGCCGTGCGGCCCCAGCCAGTCGGTCTTGAATACTCTGAGCGATCGGACCGCTGCTACGCGTGCGCGCTTCCCAACTAAATTCGACTTCTAAATTCATAGGAAAGGCAGTATCACGGCTTATCTTCAGAGGAGAACGTACTGTACGGTGGCTGTAGTTCTCGTGTGATCGTGGAGTGCTGCAGTGCAATACAGGGCAGCAAAAGGTACTGGTACTTTCGTGACTGGAGTTATCGCGAACAAGAGGTTGCTAGACTTTCGCGTGCCAATAAGGACTTTCCTACAGCCTCGCCAATACCGGACTTACCGTCCGATACAATACCTACCTGTTTTATATCACCAAATACATGCAATTCGCCGAGATGTGGGAACTATGAGACAGGTGGCGGTCCTAGTTATACGTGGGACATGGCGCAACGTTCTGTCCGGAAAATTAGCATGACCAACGAATGGGGACAACAAAGAAAAAGATAGCTTGGAGACCAGGGGTGGTGGATTAGGGAAGACAGGGCGGGAGCGGCAGTTTTCCCCCAAATAAGTGCTAATTTTAACATGAACCCTATGGCGTTGCATGGTAAATATTTAGTCCAAAATGCGTCCCCTCCCTCCCTGGCCAAACGAGAATCCACCGCCATTCGTGGAGAATCTCCCACGCATACTTTGGCATGCATCCCTGGCAAAAATATTAGCCTTTCCATCTAATTGCTTGCATCTTGGCTCTTTTCATAGTTCAAGAATTTCCGTGCCGTGCATCTACAGTTTTGCTTTCAAGTTCAATGAAAACATTTAATTTTCAGAACCTTTCCAAACATCACACAAACAGCTCCACGTTGCCACGTCACATCAAGTTACTGTCCATTACCTTCCCACTCGACATCACATCACATTATGAAAGCTGAGGTAAACTGCGGCGACTCCTCTTGATTTTTTTTTCAGCGAAGCAAATATTTTGATGAGTGGAATTGAGTGCACCTCGTTCCCCGTCTCAAGAACAATTTTCCGTCAAGGGCGCCCCTCTGAGCGGAAAATACGCCGCTGCTGAAGACTCATGGGTGCGCTCCCCCCCCCCTCAAAGCCGCGCAACAAACTTTCAGCCGAAGGCGCCCCTTCGGTGAAGTGGCACCCCCTCAAAATTACGCCTCCACCCCCTTAGTAAACATGATCCGTCAGTGATAGAAGATATGCTTAGATTCCACCAATCACCAATGATTAAGCCACTATCTGGTAGTATGGGAAGACAAGGTAGTACCGGACGCAATCCGATACTAAAAATACAGCAACAGGGTGAGTGATCTGTGATTCTGAAGGATCAGCCATGTTTGACATGGCAAGGCCAGCTTGGATGAACCATACATTTATATATTTACTACATTTTAATGCAAATTTAGTCTATTTGTCACAAACGAAGCGCCAACGAATGCTCAATCGCATCAATATATAAAATTGCAAACATTCAAAATGAAATAATTAATCAATCAATCAATCAATTAATTTGTTTTTCATGGAAAGACCTACCTGCCACACATGTGGGCATGGAACGGGATGGATTAAGAGCGTGAAGGTATTTATAAATATATTTCTGTACACCTCGTCTGGGTTGCCAATGTGGAAAAAATTGAGGTGTCCGATACCAACTGCTGTCCAGTGACACCAGAATCTCTCCTACCGGCCTAGGATATATAAGCTGAAGTGCGTTTCTCACATGGATCCAGCAACATCCAGCAAATGGATACAGCATACATTTAAGTGTGAAACGGCAGAAATATTGACTTAAAATGTATTCATTGGCCATAGAAGGCGTAAAAACATCGCACTACTCTTGCTGGACTGCCCACTTATGTGGCTTTGCATTGATACTGACGAAATAAGTACCCTCCAGTCAGCTGATACTGGACTGCAGATTACAATTGGGATAGTCCCTCAAATCATGTCAGGAGATAGGCAGGAGGTAAGGACATCCACCCCAAACCCTCGCAGGTAAATTAATACACGTGTCGGGGCAGGGGTGGTTGCTCGGTGCAACCATTTCTATGCCTCCTATCTGGGATGTAACTTCACCAAAATCATTAGGGAGGGAGGGGAAGAGGAGGAATGCATGGAGAAAATTAGAGGCCCAAAATTGGTTTGGGAGACACTCATACTGGTCTCATGCTAAAACCAGAAACTATTTGGAGAGGGCCGCTATTTTTTTTTTTTTGTGGGGGGGGGGGGGGGGGGGGGGTCCCCCAAAACAAGCATACATAGCTCCGATTCATATTTCGAAACCACTTTCCTGTTACTTTTGACATGAAATCGCCGTCTCCGACCGGTGATGGACTCACCCATATGAAGCGGCCCTCCTTGTGTAGTACGAATTCGCCGTGCTGGAGGCGCACCCGGTCCGGGAACGAGGCCATGTTGCGCTCGGTGAAGAGTGCCGTGCCCATCAGCTGACAGACGAGGTGCAGCTCGTCCTCGCCGAGCGTCTGCTCGTCGCGGCGCGGGTGTAGGAAGCAGATGGCCTCGGCCGGGTCGTCGTGCTCGTCCTGGCAGTACTCGGCATCATAGATGAAGAACAGTCGGCCGAACCTGCACCACACGGTGAGTCAGCGCGTCACACGGACAATGATGATCATCAGATTTTGCTGCTTTGGTCTGAGCAGATTTTGACTCGGAGGTAGGGATTGCACAGAGCCTAGGATGTAAGGATTTTAAAATTTCGTAATCCAGACCAATATGGGTTGGACTCGGTTCAAGGTTTGACAAAAAGGCAGCCAGGCACTGGATTTTGTCAGCCGGAACATTATCCCCTAAGGAAAGTTATCCCATTCTTTCTCTGGCTGGAAGGTTGAATGGCACCATTTGGCAATGGCTACAAACTCATTGTGCTCTGATCATCAGTTTCGCAAAATGGAATTCCAACCGATTGGAAAAGGGCAAATGTAGTTCTTATTTTCAAGAAAGGAGAAAGAGGGAAAGCTGAAAACTATAGGCCAGTAAGCCTCACATCACTAGTCTGCAAGGTACTTGAATCAATTATCAAGGATACAATAGTTAGTTTTCTGGAAGGAAACAGAGTGATTCAAGATACTCAACATGGGTTTAGAAAAGGGCGATCGTGTCTCACAAATCTCTTGGACTTTTTTAATTTTGCTACAGAACAATTTGATAAGGGAAATCAGGTTGATGTAGCATATCTTGACTTTAGCAAGGCCTTCGACAAGGTACCTCATAAACGGTTAATGATGCAGCTTCAGGCCCATGGTATTGTGGGTAACATCCTAAAATGGATAGGGTTGTGGCTTTCATATAGACAGCAGAGAGTGATGCTAAATGGTACAAAATCATCATGGCAAAATGTTCTTAGTGGAGTCCCCCAGGGGTCAGTACTGGGACCACTATTGTTCATTATGTTTGTAAATAACATTGAAAGTGGCCTAAGAAGTAAGGTTTTGAAATTTGCAGATGATTTGAAGGTCTTTAGGGCAATAACAGGGCACAATGAGCAGGTCTTGCTGCAGAAAGACTTAGACGAGCTTGTGAAGTGGTCCGAAAAATGGCAAATGAAATTTAGTTTTGATAAGTGCAAAATCATGCATGTAGGTAGGCAGCATATCAAGGCTCCATACTTGATGGGTGGCCAAGTACTATCTGTGACTCAGCAGGAGAAGGACTTAGGTGTTATTTTGAACACAAAATTGGGGGCATCAGAACAGACCAAAGAAGCCAGGAAGAAGGCACTAAGAATGCTTGGGGCAATAAATAGGAATGTATCATACAAAAGTGAGGAAGTCATCAGGAAGTTTTATTGTGCATATGTCAGGCCACATCTGGAATATTGTGTCCAAGCTTGGTCCCCTAGTTATGAAAAGATTGTTGGATTTTAGAGAGAGTACACAAGAGGGCAACACAAATGGTGAATGGTATGGGCAACCTGGCATATGAGGAAAGATTGAAGAAATTGAATGTTTTCACTTAGATATAGAAGGCTGAGAGGAGATCTCATCGAGGTCTTTAAATTTGTTCATGGTCAGGAACAGGATTATCTCAGGGAACTGTTTGAATTTAACAGAAATGATGCAATTAGAGGTCATCAATTCAAAATTAAAGTTAATCACAGCAGGACAAGGTTAAGACAGTCCTTCTTCACCAACAGGGTAGTAGAACACTGGAACCAGCTGCCAGAAACCATTGTCAGTAGCAACACACTGAACATCTTTAAGAACAGCATAGACAATCATTATAAGAATACCGGGGCTTGTTTTTCTGTATTCCAGGGAGAGTTGATCAACACATTTGGTGGACAACTGGTTCAGTGTACAGAGTGCAACCAAGAAGGGCCCTTGTGACTCATAGTTGCACTGATCTTTTATGTCTTTATAAAAAAACACTGATAAAAAAACTCACTGGAGAGTCCTGCCAATTTTTGAAGCCACAAAAGAAAGTCAATTACCATCTCCAAATTGGACGTTTAAAAAACTTCCCCCTACAAATTTTCCCAGCCGGTGGGGTGACAACTTCCATGGGTGGCACATGCCCCAGTGCCCCTCCCCCTTGCATCCGCTCCTGCTCGTGAGTAAGCATGAGATGTAGGTCTGTCAACAAAAGAATGGCTGGCAACTATGTAAGTCAGCTCACCTTGAATCAAGAAGAACTGACATAGCTCATGAGTGGCCTAGACTATGCCGGTAAATTTGTAGTGTGCTTATTGAAGAAAAAGAACCTTGAGTTCTTTTATGACACATTCAACTGCTAGGTCATATAGTCTTGCCAACCTCTGATGGCAATTGGCTGCTGGTGGAACTGTTAATCCTGCCAGTTACATGATTCAAACCCACAATCATGCAATCAGGAGTCCAACACCCTGCTGACTGAACTACAGTGTGCTTATTGAAAGAAAAACATTTTTTGTTCTTTAATAACACAATGAGCTAATGAACACCCACTTGCCTTGTATGAACTAAGAAGAACAACATCTATTCTATTGAATAAAATGCACCATTACTTATTGAAATATGAATTTGTTGAATGGCAAGGCTCATTCACTACTCATTCCCAGATTTAGAACAACAAATACAAATAGTCTAAAAATGCAATTTACCTCAGGATATTCTCCATTGCTGCTTTGTAAAGGCTGTTCACAACCAGCTGGAGAAGTTGCCAGGAGTAGCACAATCTGACAGCTGATCTAGTCTTGCTGTTTTAATAACTGAAAGAGCAGATCTAAATCAATGATTTGCTGAACATAAGAAGGCAGACATCAATATCATGCATGATTTATAGAAACCGCTGACATTGTCCAAAACAAGAGTTAAAGGTAAACACAACATCACATATACATAGCTACACAAAATCAATGATCCTGAAAAAATGTCTCAGCTAGATCAGCACACACGTCATGAAGGACACCTTGGCACATGCCTGGTATCATGGGTAGCAATTATACACATTTATGGATATTTAAGGTCATCCAGTATTTGCAATCATGAATACATATGATCAGGATCTAATAATGTATGGCATCCAGGAATGTAGCCAAAGTGCAACAGAAGAGATCACCTCCTTGGGCCTGTACATAATCCTTTACTGGATAGTCATGACTGGGACAGCAAGGTCAACAACACTTTTGACAGCTGTTGTCAGGCCATTAAGAACATCTACAGGTTCTTACAAACATCCACAGGCCTTAACAAACTTCTGCAAACCCTTACAAACATCTGCAGGTGCAGGTGCAGATGCCTACAGGCTCTTATGCACATCTGCAACCCTTATGAACATCTACAGGTCCTCACAAATGTCCACAGGCCCTTACAAACTTCTACAGATCCTTACAAATGTTTCTAGGCACTAAGAGATGTATACATGCTGTTACAAACATCTGCTGGTTCACACAAACATTCAACAACCCATACAAATTTATACTGGCCCTTATGAATGTCTGCAGCTCCTATGACTCCCTACAGACCTTTACAATGTCTGCAGACCTGTACAAATGCTTACAGGCACATACAAATGTCTAAGGGCCATTATGAAATAATAAAAGTCCTTACAAATCTATATGACCCCTATGATTGCCTATAGGGCTCTACAACCACCTACAGACATCTATTTCTACCTACAGACCAATTGAATGGCCTACCTTTTTTTCTGATTGTGTGCAGGCCCTTATGGATGAATGTGTGAGCCCATATCATAGTTTACAGACCCTTGAAATTGTTTACTACCCTGTACATAATATTGCAATTACTTCTTTTCCAATGAAGTTTTGACATTCTGCATCTTAGGTTGTCACATTATGCATGCTTAGGTTGTCCACATTTCTGGCTTATACAATTGTCACACTTAGACATAAAGACATAAAGACATAAAAGATCAGTGCATCTATGAGCCACAAGGGCCCTTCTTGGTTGCACTTTGTACACTGAACCAGTTGCCCACCAAATCTGTCAATCAACCCTCCCTGGAATACAGAAAAACAAGCCCCCTATTCTTATAATGAATGTCTATGCCGTTTTTAAAGACGTTCAGTGTGTTGCTTCTGACAATTGTTCCTGGCAGCTGGTTCCAGTGTTCTATTACCCTGTTGGTGAAGAAAGACTGTCTTAACCTTGTCCTGCTGTGATTAACTTTAATTTTGAATTGATGACCTCTAATTGCATCATTTCTGTTAAATTCAAGCATTTCCCTGAGATATCCCTGTTCCTGACCATGAACAAATTTAAAAACCTCTATGAGATCTCCTCTCAGCCTTCTATATCTAAGTGAAAACATATTCAATTTCTTCAATCTTTCCTCATATGCCAGGTTGTCTATAACATTAACCATTTTTGTTGCCCTCTTTTGTACTCTCTCTAAAAGCCAACAATCTTTCTCATAACTAGGGGACCAAGCTTGGACACAGTATTCTAAATGTGGCCTGACATATGCACAGTAAAGCTTCCTGATGACCTCCTCACTTTTGTATGACACATTCCTCTGTATCGCCCCAAGCATTCTTAGTGCCTTCTTCCTGGCTTCTTTGGTCTGTTCTGATGCCCCAAATTTTGTGTTCAAAATAACACCTAAGTCCTTCTCCTGCTGAGTCACAGATAGTACTTGGCCATCCATCAAGTATGGCGCCATCATATGCTGCCTACATACATGCATGACTTTGCACTTATCAAAATTAAACTTCATTTGCCATTTTTCAGACCACTTCACAAGCTCGTCTAAGTCGTTCTGCAGCAAAACCTGCTCATTGTGCCCTGTTATTGCCCCAAAGATCTTCAAATCATCCACAAATTTCAAAACCTTACTGCTTAGGCCACATTCAATGCTATTCACAAATATAATGAACAACAGTGGCCCCAGTACCGACCCCTGAGGGACTCCACTAAGAACATTTTGCCATGATGACTTTGTACCATTAAGCATCACTCTCTGCTGTCTATCTGAAAGCCACAACTGAATCCATTTTAGGATGCGACCTGCAATGCCATGGACCTGAAGCTGCATCATTAACCATTTATGGGGTACCTTGTCAAAGGCCTTACTAAAGTCAAGATATGCTACATCAACCTGATTTCCCTGATCAAATTGTTCTGTAGCAAAATTTAAAAAGTCCAAGAGATTTGTGGGACACGATCTCCCTTTTCTAAACCCATGTTGAGTATCTTGAATCAATCTGTTTCCTTCTAGAAAACTAACTATTCTATCTTTGATAATTGATTCGAGTACCTTGCAGACTAGGGATGTGAGGCTTACTGGCCTATAATTTTGAACTTTCCCTCTTTCTCCTTTCTTGAAAATAGGAACTACATTTGCCCTTTTCAAATCTGTTGGAATTTCATTTTGTGAAACTGATCTACAAAATATTATACTAAGTGGAATTGCCAGTTCCTTTTCAGCTTCCCACAATACCCTAGCATAAATTCCATCAGGTCCTGCTGCCTTGTTTGGCTTTATTTTTCTGATATAATTGAAAACAACATCACTATCAATGAAATCAACATTGTGTATCTGATCACCTGTCACTGAACTGTGGTTCACAGTTGGCAGATTTGTCACATCCTCCACTGTAAACACTGATTTAAACTGCTTGCTCAGCTCCTCAACCATCTCACCATCCTCACTCAATATAGTCCCATTTACTTCCAGTGGACCAATTATGCTTGAAACTTTACTTAGCTTGTAGAAACTAAAGAACTTTTTACTGTCCCCATTACAGTTCCTAGCCAAATCCAATTCTTTTGCCCACCTTGCTGCTCTGGTTTTCTGTTTCACAGCATCTCTAGCTTTTTGATATGACCTTTGATTTACGATATTTGAAGCGTCCTTAAATACTATAAATGCATCTTTCTTAGCCTTAATTGATCTCCTCAAATCTGGTGTAAGCCATGCTGGCTTTCCTACCCTTCTTTTCCACCTTTGCTTTTGGGGGACATGTCTAATCTGAATTTCCCTCAAGTAAGATTTGAACTTTTCCCACATCTCATAGGCATTTAAATTAAAAAAAATATTCTTCCCATTTTATAGCACTTAAAGCCTCTCTCATGGAGTCAAAGTCATACATACCCGGGCAGAATGGGAAACTTACTTTCCGGGTTGGGAGTCGGAGTGCAAACCGGTATCTTCCGGAGTACATTTTCATACATTATTCTGTATGCATGGAATCTGTTTACCAGTAACCGACCAGAAAACCTAACTCAGACCTACATAATATGCATAAGTAATATCATTCTATTTTGGTCAGATGAAATGTCAAAACATAGGAACAAGGAAGTGAACAATGGATGGCACCGCCCGGCAGTGACTCGTAATAATCAGCACTGTTTCGTTTCTCATAACTCCAGGAGCAATGCGCTTTCCTTTCTTTTGGCTCAGTACAAGGCTAGCCATATGAAAAACAAACAAAATACTTCACACTTCACCCTCAGCTCAGAGCGCATACCTATCTCGCAGCCATTTCCCGTAATACGAACGCAACTCCACTACCGCCACGCCACAGTTGGATGTGATCAAGCAAAGGATCAGTCGAGGTCTTCTGTTTACAGTATGACACTATTAACCACGTGTTCAAAGTTGCTAATGATTATGACGTCATATAAAATTACCTTACATTGATTTGTTGACGGACAGATTTCGTAACAGAAAACGCTAACGCAGCCAATTCTGATCGGTGCCCTCCGGACCTCCTGAGAACGTCTCTTAAAACTGTCAACTTTCCCACTATAGGGTGGCAGAAACACAGCTTTTCCGAGACGCGGCTCCAAAGCCGGAGAACAGCGTACTCAGTGCGCATGCGCATCTTTTTGCAAGTTGTAGTCGGCGTGTTGTCAGCAATTGAGGTTGAGATGAGGAAATTGAGGTTCAGCAATCGGTAGTTGAGAGCTGACTGCTACAAAAAAGTGGTTAGAGTGGTGACCGTAGTGGAATAACCGGCGTTTTTGGGTGTATTTCTGTGTTGGTTTTATTCATATCTTTGTTCCCACATTTCAATTTGTGTCGGGTACAGTGAAGCCCATCCTATCCAGTATGAACCCGGAGTGCAGAAATGTTTTCAGAGATAAAATCTCTTAAAAAGTGCCTTAATTCCCACCCTGTACCCGGGTACCTACATATGCATAGGCTTTCTGCTATCTAACATGAATAGGCAAAAGGTTTATGGCATCAAAAATTATCGGGGATTAGGCTAGGCTAGTTAATTGTACTTACCAGAGGTTGGTTGTTTATTGGTTTTACGACACGCCGACCGTTGAGTCATGTAGCGTCGCCAACCTCTCACGCCGATTGGTCGCGGGCGAAGAGTAGAGACAGGCGAGACGAACCCACAATCTTTCGATTGTGAGACGAGCATATTTCCGCTAGATCATCAAAAATTATCGGGGATTAGTCTAGGCTAGTTAATTGTACTTACCAGATGTTGGTTTTTTTTTGTTAATGGCTTTCCTAAGATTCGCCACGGGAAGCAGGCCACTGCGCGAGCATTATCTCGCACGCCAACCGATAAGCTCGCAGTGCGCAAGGCCTTTTGCAGCGCGGCGAAGCAAGTTACGTTAAAGCGATGGGTCCATGCTGGGCAGGGGGGTGCGCTCCAGCATTGTAGTCGGAAGGGTCCAAACAACAGACACCATCTCCCAATAAAAAAGGGAGACGCTTGAGCCGACCAATCAGCGTTTGACGACCTCCGTCGGTCGTGACAATGGTAAACAAACATATTTTGTCTTTAGTGCGGCGAAACCGGTGACATTCACACAAATACCAAATTTGTTCCCTGTCAGCGGTGACATTGTGATAAAGTAGTATTCAAGATCAAGATTAAAGTAGCAAGAATGTCTTTGCATAAAATTAGCACGAAAAAAAGGAATAACATATGAATAATAGCTTCCACCAGTTTTTCCCTACAGCCTTTACTATTGCCACGATCGGCGAAGGTCGTCAAACGCTGATTGGTCAGCTCAAGTTTATAGAATTGATGGTCCTCTCAAGCGTCTCCCTTTTTGGGAAGCGGAGCGTTCTACCTGTTGGTTGTTCTATAGCCTTGAGGCTGGGTACTAATACTAAAGGGTACAACGGAATCTAGTAGGTTTTCTAGTTCCAGCCCTAGTGACGTAAGCAGGAATGTGCGAGATTTCTAGTAGAATCTACCAGGATTTTGGTATCTACGGTGACGTCACGTAAACATTCCAAATACGCTTTAAAACCTGGCTAAGATTCATCTGTGGCGCAGCGAAGACACCCGAGGGTTGTTGTGGTTGAGCCTTGGGTTGAGGCAAGGTTGGGCATACGGTGTTTCTTATTGTTGGCATGATAAATTTAAATATGAGGCTGATGAATACTGTTTGGAATCCTAGGTTATTGAACATGCTCTTAAGTTTGGTGTAGAATTTCTTCAGTTCATAGGATACAACAGCCCTCAACCTATTATCGTTCATAACCCTTGAAGTTTCACAAATTGAAATTGAAACCATAGCTGGATTTGCGAAATATGAACCCAGGCTTATCGGTAAATTTATGCTTTAATGTGTTTTATGAATCTTTTGAATTTATAATTCCAATGCAATGTTTATGAAGGTGACTAAGATGATGGGATCACTCATTTTCTGTGCAAATGCTTACTTTTCAGGTTTTGAGCAAAATAACACCAAAAAAGGGCATTTAGGTAGCATAGCGTTTAGGTGGCATTTAGGTAGCATAACATTAAATAAATGTAAAAAATGCAGCACAACCTAACCTAACCTATCCTAACCTTCCTTTGGAGAAAAAGCTTTGCTAGCTATGTCTTGGAATATTCTAATCTTGAATGTGCCATGAACACCAGATGAAAGCAACATACATGTTATGACAGATATAACAGTAGTTCAATACCCATTGCCCAGCATATGGAAACCATTAGATGGCACTCAAAAGTAAGCATATTTGCATGACATGTGCCTGAATATCTGCTCTCTAGCCCTGTGTGAAGTAATAAGAGGGTAAAGTATTTTGTAGAGTAAGTGGGAAGTATCTGAGATGCAGGTTATCAAAATTGATTAAACAATTTGTCCGTGTATCAGTATATACATGTCGGAATTGCTTCAGAGCTTTAAGGGCAGCATTAAAGTGAATTTTGTTGGAAATATCCTCATTTCCAACTATGATGCTTTTGTCAACTCAATTTGCTTGTGAATTACCATGCATAGTTAATGCCATTTTCTTACTGGAGTGCATATGCATTGGAGCATTCTTTCTGCATGGTCACATCCTAGACTGTAAATCTTAGTAACTGGAGGTGCACTGTGTACATCAGCTGGTTCACAGAGACCCATGACGCCTAAAGAAAAAGGCACACTGAGTGCACTTGGGAGAAAAATTGGACCAAGTGCAGTGTAAAAGATGCTATTAAGAAGAGGATTTGTGGCCATGCATGCCTAAAAAGATGAATAAAGCACTAAGCAACCTCTTTTTATGACCAGTAAGGTGCATTTTTTTTTCTGAGATAGCAAATAATTTCAACATTTGCTAGGAATATCTGGTAGTAATGTTGGAGAACAGCATTAATTATATCTGTGGTCTTCTCTTATTCCAAAATAGTATGGAAAAGGGGCTGAAACATGTCCGTGTGTATTCATCCCAATAGTAAAAGCTTCAGTACACTGGATATTCAATTTCCGGTAAATTTCAATTGAAGTTTTATCAGTTCAGGGCGGGGGTTGGTCACCTTGTGGCTTTACTCTGGAATACACTCATTGTCAGTGCTATCGACAGGCCTTCAAGGCTGGTGCAGGGGAAAAGTCAAGCTTTTTATCCAGATGTCTCCAAATGCTTGCTTGAAAAACCAAGGAATCCACAGCTTTAAGCTGCAGTGTTTTGAGGTTGTGGGAGGAACTGCTCCTACTGTTCACACCACCTTCCCTTCCCCAACAACAGAAACACCTATATTTCATGAGCTGGATTTTACACTGGAGGTCTAAAGCCCCTTTCAGTGATTAAGACTCAAAGTTCACACATCCCAGAAAGAGTAGCGTGGACAGTGGCGTACCTAGCATTTGCATGTGGGGGCAAACGGATTTCGAGTTGGTTCAAGCAACACTCGTACAAATAGTCGCCGGATTTCGACCAGTATTTTTGATAAGTACCCATTATTATTTTATGCTAAGATGAGTAGGAACAACTTAATTTGGCGCTGCAAGGTGCCAAACCTATCACCATCGCTCCGAAGTCAGTGGATTTCAACCCTCTCCCTCCTGTTCAAATGCCTCCGAAATGGTCGGCAAGTTTTCATATATAAAATGGCCGGCATATATATATAGATATATAGATATGTATATATACGTATATATATATATATATATATATATATATATATATATATATATATATATATATATATATATACACGTATATATACATATATATATATATATATATATATATATATATATATATATATATATATATATATATATATGTATATATATACATATATATATTATTGATTAATATACTTATATTACTGAGGTGCAAAATACATGAAGTTAATGGGAAGCCCCACTCAATGTGGCATGCTCCATGGTACCCCATGTTAAAAGCTAAATTTGGGGACGGGGCATTTGCCCTTCAAAAATATATCAAAGAACACCCCTGGTCTAGACGCATATGAATGAAAATGGAAAACAATCCTGAAAGCCAGCTGCAGGTTCCGTATCTGCACATGGGTGATAATGGTGTGTCATTCCAACCAGTATCGGCACCTCCGCCGGTAGCCTAAATATAATGTTGGCGCCTTTTCCTGGCCGGAGGGGTACCAACCTTCTCATGGGAGGCACATGCCCTGAATGCCCCCACCCTTGTTTACGCCCCTGCACCCAGGGAGGAGGAATTATGTTGCAACAGCTATCTTTTACTTGCTCCTACCCCTCCTTTCCAGCCGTGATCTTCAGTTGGCCTGTCTCATCATACTGCTACTACCCGTGGCACCGCGCGATTCCTGCGGCGCTCGACATGAATGCAGTCAGTGTGGGTCCAAGCAAAAAATACTAGTGTTAGGGGGAAATAAGGCTCATATTCGTGGACAAGACACTTCAAGCATTTAAATGAGCCTGATTTTGTCCCATTTTGATGGTATTTAAGACCGGAAATGTCGCGTGGAAAACACGGAAGTTTGGCTGGAGCGCCTATGAGGCTGAGAAATTGTCCAGCCCATGTGACGTCACCCGTTGCCAAACAATATTGGAGGGCCCCGGGTCCAGGAGATTACCGCTTAAAGCCATTTTTGTGTGTGTAATAAAGAGTTATCAGGGGGAAATTTAGGATGCACGCATCAAGCTTACACATCCGAGGTAGGTGTAGAATCCTACCCGGGAAACGCCCACGAAGTGCATGCACCTAGGGTGAAAAACCCCGGCAATATTGGGGAATACACGAATAAGTGACCACGATGGCGGAAATCCATTTTGAGACCTACTAAATTTCTTCTATTAACCGAGCTTCAGTTATATAATCGAGAACTTTACGTACCAGGTCTGGGTGGTTGTTCCCGAGTAGATTGCCGATATTTGCATCGAGGTTGCGTGCCTGCAAGTAGTTTTCTACAAGCCGTTTTTCTGTGCGATGTTTTGGGCAGCTGATGAATATGTGCTCTACTGTCAGGCGAACATCACATTCATTGCAGAGCGGAGGTGAGGAACGATCAAGAAGATGGCCATGGGTCAGTCTCGTATGGCCAAGCCGCAGTCGAGCCAATGTCACCTCCAGTTCACGACTGTTTTGTGAGCTGGTGGACCACGGGGCCAGAGTCGGTTTGATGTTGTAAAAATGGCTGGAGTGCGTGGTTCTCCATTCATTTTGTAGGTAGTTTGCGAGGCACATTTTTGTTTGATGTAAGACATCGGAGAGCGCAAGGGGAATATCCAGCGGCGTCGGTGAGAGAATGGATTCGTTCGCCAGGGTATCAGCTCGTACATTTCCCGGTATTCCAAAATGTCCAGGGATCCATAAGAAAATAACATTCTGCGAAGGAGGAAGAGAATGCCACATTTCAATCAGCTCCAACACATAAGGGTGTTGGATGTTGTGATGTCTGTGTAATGCCTGCAAGGAAGCTCGGGAGTCCGTACAAATAACTGCCTGAGCAATGCCGACTTCTTTGATATGCGACAAAGCGATTTTCATTGCATATAGTTCGGAGGTGAAAACGGTGGTGAAATTAGGGAGTCTCGTGCCGAAGCGGAAGTTCCGACCCACAGCGGCTGCACCAGCCTTTTCGCCGTGACCAGAGCCGTCGGTGTAGAACAACTCATAATCACTATGTACACCTTTGTACTCATTGAAAGACGCTCGCACCTCAAATTCCGTGGTCTGTGACTTGTTGAAGTGGAAGAGATATTCGATGGGTAATGTGTTGTAAAGCCAGAACGGAAACAGACGAGGTTTTGTTGCAATGGACAGCAGTGGCATTCCCAGCGTTGCAGCAGCCACTTCAGCGAGCCTTGCCACGGTGTTGATTGGTCTTAGGTGCCTTCTGCGCCCTGGAGCCCGACACGGTCTGAACGCTGAAGATGCTGGATGGTTTTGTGTGCTCTGGACCTGATACTGGACCTGATAGGATGAGGTTAGGGCCCTTAAGGCAGAGCTTTACGAACTCAAAGCTTCCCTTGCTTCACAGGGCAGGCCAGCAAGTAAGGGGCAGTCTGTAGCAGGGGCATCCTATGCCCAGGTGGTCACAGGCCAGCTGTGAGCTGGTGCCACTGGTGAGCATAACATTCGGTTTGTTGTACTTTTGCCTTCATTCTATGGCAGCCCTGAGTGGTTTTACTTAAGTCATCGAAGGATCCATGGCAAGGAAAGCGGAATAATATGCAAAAATCAAACCTCATAAATGCTCGGCCATCGGATATAGTTTTGTGCAACTGACATGACGTTAACTATTTCAGCTTGTGCAATCCGACTAGCATTTACTAGCAGCAAGCAGCAAGCTTTTACTACCCTCCACCTTTTTGTTGTTTTTTTCCCGTGTATCCAACGAGCCGAACACCGTAGCGCGGTGAGATTGCATACCATAAGCTTTGTATGCCTTTCATCAATTTTTCATCCGTAGAAACTTCATTCACTCATCTCAGGTCAGCGGTCTAGGTCGGGTCAATGAAGTCAATCATCTGTAAGATCTCAAGAAGCTTGAGCAAGCATAGCTTTTTAAAATGCAAACCGATGTTTGCAACTGACAGGATTTATAGAATGCTACGGAACTGGCAGGTTGTATAAGAGTATGGTTTTAAAAAGTCATCTAACCTTACCTAGCCTGAAGTAAATTATCCTGCTATTTTTAAAATTGGATACAAGCTTCAGCAGATTTATAGGACTACTTGACGCTTTACAGATAGATTGCATCCGACCAATGCAGAGTTGCAGTAGTTTCTCCAAGGGTAGCGCATCGTAGCAGCATATATCACAGGTGGCCAGTGAATGTTCCCTCTGCCCTCATGATTCATGCAAGGCAAGCGACCACAAATACTGCAGCGTTTTACAATATGATGGTGCCAACGCCGTTTCTTCAGAAGCCTTAACCATTCGATTAGAACACAGGCGCCAACACACGGTCGGACAATTGGGCGTGGTCAGGTCGCGCCAGCTGACAGAGCGGACTATATAACGTCAGCCTCCCGTGCACACAGCACCAGTTCAACCACGGTCTCCACCACATCAACATGAAGGCCGTGAGCATACAGTGTCGTAACACCCTGATCTAGTAAACCTAGGAGTATGGGGTTTGAGAAGGAATATCTTCCTCCCTGTATAACTTTATGTGTGTGTATATATATATATATATATATATACATATATATATATATATATATATATATATATATATATACATATACATATACATATACATACACATATATATATATATATATATATATATATATATATATATATATATATATATATATATATATATATATGTGATGGTTTGCCGCCAGGTGTCAAGGTGGAAGCACGTCGGTGTGGGGCTCCTACTTTCCAGATAAGTCGTTGCAGAACCGGGCAGTATACTAGGCTTAACTGTGGATAGGTATTTAGCAATTACTTTTGTGCATATATTTGCATAGTTTGATCTCATAAGTTTCTTTTTAACAAGCAGATTAGACTATTTACACCTAGCGACGCTGCCGAGCGCCATTTTGTCTTTAGGTTAATGTCTGTCTTTCTGTAGTGTGTCCGTGTTTTCAGCTATTTATTTCATTTTTGGCAGTTGTTCAGCGAGTGATTTCTTCTTTCTTGAAAACCACAGTCAACTTTCTGCACAGTGATTACCTTGGTAAGTGCTGCATAGTTAGGAACTAGCATACACCTAAGCTTTGTCGGTTATTTTGCTCTGCTCTGTTATTTTGTAAATCATTTTGCAGCAAGTTACTTTTCAATCTAAATCTAGGAATAAGCTGCAGCCTTTAGGATAGTTACTACCAGGATGCAGGCACTAGAGGATGAGGTTAAGGCCCTTAAGGCAGAGCTTTCCGAGCTCAAAGCTTCCCTTGCTGCACATGGCAGGCCAGAAAGGGCAGCATGTAAGGATCAGCCTGTACCAGGGGCATCCTATGCCCAGGTGGTCACAGGCCACCAGGTAACTGTAGCTTCTCCTGCTGTGGAGGTGGCAGGGAGATCTGAAGAGAGAAGTGTTCCAAGTGAACAGAATATTTATAGTTGTAGTTCACAGGAGGGGCAGTGGTTTAAAGTCAGGTGGTGGAGGATTTGGAGGCATGAGCCTAAGCAAGGGGGCAGCGAGTGGCAGGTGGTAGGTGGTAGGAGTGGGAAGCAACCTAGTCAAGCAGCTCAACAGGCAGGAGTAGTAACATCCAATAGGTTCCAGGCATTGGAGGACTGCCCCCAGGATAGTGATAGCAGCAAGGAGAAAGTGCTAGTCGTAGGAGACTCTCGTGTGAGGCATTTAGATAGGGTATTCTGTAAAGGTTGGAGAGGTAGGAGGTGCATCACCAGGCCTGGTGCCAAGGTCAGAGACTTGGTCCCAGTGGTGGCACAGGCCACCAGTGAGAACCAGTTTAGTACAGTTATAGTGCAGGTAGGAAGGACCTATGAACAACATAGGTCCTGCTAGGAGTGAGGAGCTGCTGCAGGACTACAGGGCCCTTCGGGCCACCCTGAAGCAAAGCAATAACAGAGTTATTGGGACAGCTATTCTGCCTAGGGCTGGAGTCTCCCCTGAGTGGAGCTCTAGGGCACTGGCAGCCAATGCCAGGGTAGGTAGGCTCTGCAATGAGTTAGGTTTGACCTTTGTTGACAAGTGGTGCAGGTTTTATGGCTCATGAGACCTCTATCAGAGGGATGGCCTGCACTTCTCCGAGAAGGGGGTGCAAGTGTTAGGCAAAGTGAAAGGCAAGTGAACATGTCCTTCAGGGAAACTAGATAATGGGGTGGAGAGGGAAGAATTGGCATTGCCATCTCAGGGATATGCCAATAGTGACAGCATAGGCAATAGAACTTCACAGTCAGCAAATAGGGGTAGCAGTAGATCAAGGGGGCAGAGTGGTAGCTCATCCAGAGATGATAGAGCCAATCAACATGAAAAAGCCAAAGAGGTTTATGGAACTTTTGTTAAGTGTATGATGCTTAATGCTCAGAGCATTCGATCCAAATTTGATGAGTTCAAGTGTTATGTTGCTGAGGAGAAACCAGATTTTGTTTGCATTACTGAGGCATGGGTCAGTGAGGGATATTTTGGGGATAACTTGCAGGACTATGAGATCCAGGGATAAAATATGTTTTCATGCAATTGGGGTCCAGCAGTGAAATGGGGTGGTGTAATGCTCTATGTGAATAGCTTATACAGTTCTCAAAAAGTAGCAGATGGGGTAAAAAATGTGTCTGTGTAGTCCATTTGGCTTGATGTTGCTGTGGGAAAAGGCAACAGCAATAAACTGAGGATAGGAGCTTTGTATCGATCAGGAACCTTGCCACATTCTCAGCAACTGGAGCTCGATAAGGTGATTTGTGAGGAAATCAGTAGAAACTTTCAGAGGAAATGGCTTATTCTTTGTGACTTTAATCTAAAAGGATATGAAAATGTTGGTGTTGGCTTCCCAGCGTGTAAACTGTCTAGGAAATGCCTTGAAGAGGACTTGTTCTTACACCAGTTTGTAACGAAACCAACCAGGCAGGGCTCATTCTTGGACCTTGTCTTCTCAGATTTAAGTGATTTAGTTCAAGACTTGACTGTAGGAGAAACTCTGGGAAGAAGTGACCATAACATAGTAAGATTTAAGGTACAAATAGCACGGACAATCAAGGATAATTTGGCAAAGATTCCAAATTTTAACAGGGCAGACTTTGACTGCATGAGAGAGGCTTTAAGTGCCATAAAATGGGACGAATAATTTTTTTTAAATGCTTAATCTTCTTGAGGGAAATTCAGATTAGACATGTCCCCCAAAAGCAAAGGCGCAAAAGAAGGGTAGGAAAGCCAGCATGGCTTACACGAGATTTGATGAGATCAATTAAGGCTAAGAAAGATGCATTTATAGTATTTAAGGAAGCTTCAAATATCGTAAATCTAAGGTCGTATCAAAAAGCTAGAGATGCTGTGAAGCAGAAAACCAGAGCAGCAAGGCGAGCAAAATAATTGGATTTGGCTAGGAACTGTAATGGGGACAGTAAAAAGTTCTTTAGTTTCTACAAGCTAAGTAAAGTTTCAAGCACAATTGGTCCACTGGAAGTAAATGGGGCTATATTGAGTGAGAATGGTGAGATGGTTGAGGAGCTGAGCAAGCAGTTTAAATCAGTGTTTACAGTGGAGGATGTGACAAATCTGCCAACCGTGAACCACAGTTCAGTGACAGGTGATCAGATACACGATGTTGATTTAATTGATAGTGATGTTGTTTTCAATTATATCAGAAAAATAAAGCCAAACAAGGCAGCAGGACCTGATGGAATTTATGCTAGGGTATTGCGGGAAGCTGAAAAGGAACTGACAATTCCACTTAGTATAATATTTTGTAGATCAGTTTCACAAAACGAAATTCCAACAGATTCGAAAAGGGCAAATGTAGTTCCTATTTTCAAGAAAGGAGAAAGAGGGAAAGTTGAAAATTATAGGCAAGTGAGCCTCACATCCCTAGTCTGCAAGGTACTCGAATCAGTTATCAAGGATAGAATAGTTAGTTTTCTGGAAGGAAACGGATTGATTCAAGATACTCAACATGGGTTTAGAAAAGGGAGATCGTGTCTCACAAATCTCTTGGACTTTTTAAATTTTGCTACCGAACAATTTGATCAGGGAAATCAGGTTGATGTAGCATATCTTGACTTTAGTAAGGCCTTTGACAAGGTACCCCATAAACGGTTAATGGTGCAGCTTCAGGTCCATGGTATTGCAGGTAGCATCCTAAAATGGATAGAGTTGTGGCTTTTAGATAGACCGCAGAGAGTGATGTTAAATGGTATAAAGTCATCATGGCAAAATATTCTTAGTGGTGACCCTCAGGGGTCGGTACTGGGGCCACTATTGTTCATTATTTTTGTGAATAACATTGAATGTGGCCTAAGCAGTAAAGTTTTGAAATTTGCGGATGATTTGAAGATCTTTAGGGCAATAACAGGGCACAATGAGCAGGTTTTGCTGCAGAACGACTTAGACGAGCTTGTGAAGTGGTCCGAAAAATGGCAAATGAAGTTTAATTTTGATAAGTGCAAAGTCATGCATGTTGGTAGGCAGCATATGAAGGCGCCATACTTGATGGGTGGCCAAGTACTATCTGTGACTCAGCAGGAGAAGGACCTAGGTGTCATTTTGAACACAAAATTTGGGGCATCAGAACAGACCAAAGAAGCCAGGAAGAAGGCACTAAGAATGCTTGGGGCAATACAGAGGAATGTGTCATACAAAAGTGAGGAGGTCATCAGGAAGCTTTACTGTGCATATGTCAGGCCACATTTGGAATACTGTGTCCAAGCTTGGTCCCCTAGTTATGAGAAAGATTGTTGGCTTTTAGAGAGAGTACAAAAGAGGGCAACACAAATGGTTAAGGGTATAGGCAACCTAGCATAGGAGGAAGGATTGAAGAAATTGAATATGTTTTCACTTAGATATAGAAGGCTGAGAGGAGATCTCATTGAGGTTTTTAAATTTGTTCATGGTCAGGAACAGGGATATCTCAGGGAAATGTTTGAAATTTAACAGAAATAATGCAATTAGAGGTCATCAATTCAAAACTAAAGTTAATCACAGCAGGACAAGGTCAAGACAGTCTTTCTTCACCAACAGGGTAGTAGAACACTGGAACCAGCTGCCAGGAACCACTGTCAGTAGCAACACACTGAAATCTTTAAAAAAACGGCATAGACAATCATTATAAGAATAGGGGGCTTGTTTTTCTGTATTCCAAGGGAGGGTTGATCGACAGGGAGGAGATGGGAGTTGGGAGGAGTTTGTAATTGTTGAGTGTGTTATGCAATAGCAAGTGAGTCTCTTATTAAGTCTAAACGCTTTTTAACTTTATATAGGGTGTACCTAGCAGTGGATTCAGCACCTTCCTTCGGGATGTAATACTGATGAGATTGTCTATGGTAGCACAATGGGTATGATGGGAGGAGTTTGTAATTGTTGAGTGTATTATGCAATAGCAAGTGAGTCTCCTTATTAAGTCTGAACGCTTTATGAATTTGTGTGGGGTGTGCCTAGTAGTGGATTCAGCACCTTCCTTCGGGATGTGATGCTGATGAGATTGTCTATGGTGGCACGATGGGTATGATGGGAGGAGCTTGTGAATGTTGAGGGTGTTATGCGGTAGCAAGTGAGTGGTGTTAGATAGGCTGGGGTATATAGCTTCCTAGGGATAAGGGATTGATTGGGGTGAGAGTATGTACATTTCTAGTACCTTTTCTAAATAGGCTTAACCCAGATGGGCCCCTGTGGCTCTTATTAAGCCTAAATACTTTATGACTTTATGATACCTGTATCGGATTATGGAAAACATTCGACGGTACGATAAGGACGGAAGATTCAGATCCACCCGCAGCGCGGATACCGGAGAGGTTCTGAACGCTCCTGATATAACAGGAAGGCACGATGATTGGATTGCCTCAAGGCGTTTCCCTAGCGAAGGTACTGCCATCGAAAAAATGAAAGAGTTGTATTCTAGTACCGATCTAATCAGCCCCATATAAAGTGTTGTAAGTGTTTTTCGATCGGCACCCCAGGATCGACCTGTAAGCCATTTTAAAACATTCAATCGTGACAGACAACGATTTCTGATGTTTTCTACATGCCTGCGGAAGGTGAGACGACTGTCCAGAGTAATTCCGAAGAAATTTGTGTGAGGATACGTGTGTGTGTGTGTGTGTGTGAATTTGACCAGCCTGCCACCGTGTGGTGATGTCGGCTGTTTCCGGTAGTGTGTAGATGAATGTGGTGGTGGGTTATGATTGATGGAATGACGTGGTCGGGGTTAGGATGAATAGGATAGGTAAGGTCGACTTGAAGTAAGGTGTTGAAGTTAGGTAGTTGAAGATGGCAGAGTAGAGCTGGGTAGAGGTGTGATGGGCTGTCCTGAAGTTCCGGCTGCAGGTTGTTGAGATGCTGAGAAAGCGCAGTAGAGAAGAATGACGAGAAGAGAAGAGTCCGGACGGTGCTGCTGGGGTATGGGGAGCAGACGGGGGGGTTGGGGTTGGGTCATCGCCTTTTGATTAAACATTGCAAGAAGACATGTATGCACTCTGGGGTTCATGGTATTGTTTGTTTTTTTTTGATTATTATTATCATTATTATTATTATTTTTTTTTTTTGTATATGTATGTAAGCGTACGCATACTGATTTTTTTTTTTTCCTTTTCTTTTCTTTTTTCCCTTCACAGGTGTTCTAATATGCGTGTTGTTGAAAGGAAGTGGAAGATATGTTCGTGTAACTGCGGGTGTTCATTGTTGAGAAGCGTGGTGAGGTTGGTGGGAGGTGGTTTGTGGTGCAGTAGTTTGTGATGTGTTGTCTCTGGTTGTTGTACTTGGTGCAGTATATGAGAATGTGTTTGATTGTAAGTATTCGGTGACATGTTGTGCATTGAGGTCGTGGTTGGTTCAGAATGAGGTGGAGTGTGTGAGTGCTGTGTGTCCGATGCGGAGTCTTGTCAGTATTCTTTCTTTGTGTCTGGTGTTCTGATTAATGGTGTGCCAGTGTTCGCATTTTGGATGTATATCGTGGAGTTGTGTTCCTGTTCTGTCCCATATTTCTTGAATGTATTTGTTGACTGCCTGGTGTATTGTGGGGTAGTAGTCGGATTGTAGAGTGGGCAGTTTGTGATTTGTTGTAGTGTTGTGGCTACGTTTGCTTCAGTGTCTGCATGTTCGTTCCCTTGTATGTTTGTGTGGCTTGGTATCCAGAGGAGGAGTGGTTGTTGTCGAATGTTTAGTTTGCTATGTATATGCAGTATTTTGGGGATGAGGGGATGTTTGGAGACGGTGTAGGGTGTTATGCTTTGTATTGCTGATTTTGCGTCGCTGGCTATGATGTTGTGTTCTATGTTTGTGTTGTGATGGTACAATAGGCCGAATATATTGCATATAATTCTGATGTGTAGGTCGATGCTGTGTGGCAGACGGGCCCGTAAGATGACCCGGGGCGGTGCCTCGTGGTATGCGACCGCCGCTGAGCCCGTCTGGTGTGTGCGATTTGGAGCCGTCGGTGTAGATGATGTTGTAATTTGCGTATTGTGATATGAATTGAAGGAAGAGTTGTTGTATTTCACGTTGTGTATGTACGTTTAGGTTTGTCGATTAGGAAGTGTGTTGTGGGGTGTGGTGTTTCACCATGCTTTGGTGGTGGGGTGGTTTTGAGGCGGGTAGTGGGGTGTAGGTTTTTGCGTGTTGTTGAATGCGGCATCCTATTGTGGTTTTGAATGGTACTTTTTCTGAGTTGGTGTTGCGTTTGGGCGGATTTGGGGGCCTTAGTGCATGGGTGTTGTCTAATGAGTTGTGTTTTGTAGTGGTATCTGGTAGTGCTTCTGTGCGTTGTGTTGTAGTTCTGGTATGTGGTTGTTATATGAAGAGCGAGGGGGGTGAGGTTGTGTTGCTCCTGTGGCTATTTTTAGGCATTGGTGTTGGGAGAGTCTAGGGTTTGAGGTTGGATTTAGCTGCGTTTTCGAAAGTATTGACCCGTATTCCTGATTGGTCGATGATGGTTGTATAAGGTCGTGAGAATTTCGGTCGGAACCCCAATTGTGCCGGATAGTGCTCGTAAGATGTTTATTCTTTTGGATGCGTTTTTGGATGTTGTATGTTGGTTTGAAGGTGGTCTGGGTCTAAGTGATGCTGAATTTTGTGTTGTGACAAGGGTATGGGGTGTTGTCTAGTTTCGTGGCTGTAAATATGTGTGTGGCTTATAGCCGAAGATCTGCATTTGGTTTGTGTGGTGATTGTGGTTTAGATGTTAGTTGTCTGGGATCTGTTAGGCGTTCTGTGATTGTTACTGGTGGTCTGGTCTTGTGTGTCCGACGTGTCATCTGCGTTGTGATTTTGACTGGGGTTGTTGGGGTGACTGTTCTGGGGCTGCGCCTTGCATTAAACCGGTTGTGGGGATTTGTGTCTGTGTGGACCATTTTGACTGATGATCTTTTAGATGGTGTGTGTGTGTGCCTGTTTTTGGTGTTTTTTTATAGGATACCAGCGGCAAGGCGATATATACCAGGTGGCGTCATCCCTACTGCGCAGCTTTTTGCGCAGGTCCTTAAATGACGTCATCAGGGGTACACACTTAACATGGGCCATCCGCTTACACGCTTCGAAGATACGCAACGTGTGTACACTACGGGGGAGAAAACGAGGGTTTAAGAGGCTTAGGTGCAAAACTTAGAACGTCATAGTTCCGGAAGGGATCTCCAATACCTTTCATGCGCATATTATGCCCGAAAGAGCGTGCAAAGTGAGGTAAAATACGGCAGAGAATTAACATCTTACCGCGGCGGGATGCAGTAAGGACGTATCTGATGCGTGGTCGTCGCCATGATGGAACCAGGTGGAGGAGAGAGCCCCAATCTGTATCAAATTTAGCATTGTGCTTGTGGTGTTGCATGGCAAAAGTAATTAACCGAAACACTTTTTCATCCCCCTCTATATGCAGCAACGCCCCTGATTTAGATGTCAAGGAAGGTGACACATTTTTTCTTCTCAGATCGACAGTACCATAAGGAGCACGTGAGAGGCAGACATTCCTGTCACACCTGCCACATAGCACTGCCAGAGCCAAGAGCAGTGCCAAGTGCAGCCAGAACGGGCAAACATAGTGAGCGCCGCTAGTCTGCCCCTGGTCACAGCGGCAGCAGCAAAACACGCCAACAGGACAGCGGGACCGGGCGATACGAGAGCATTGTCAAGTGCCGCCAGGACGGGCCGGTACAGGGATCGCCGCCAACCCGTCAATCGTCACAGTCGCAACAGCAAAACACGCTAACAATACGGCAGGATCGGGTGACACGAAAGCAGTGCCAAGTGCCGCCAGGGCGGGCAGCACACGGGGCGCCGCCAGTCCGCTAACTGGCGGTCACGGCGGCGGCAGCAAACACGGAGAAACAGAGCAGAACCGGGCGACACGACACGATACACAGCAGGGACGGTGACAGATGACCGGCAGTGTGAGGGTGGACATCCTATCGCTGGCTGGTGACATGCTGGCGCACCTGCCTAGATGCCCGCCTCTCTGCGCTCTGCCGAGCAGAATTATAGTGCAACCAGCCGATGCGCACATGCATCCCAACTCGAGTCAGCCTCCGTGCCACACAGACATCTAGCCTCGGCTGCCGGCTGCTCATGACGCCACCAGGCGCCTCACAATGCTGACCTCGCCGGTGCAGGTTGGGCCCAGGATGGAGCAGATATAAGAATTCAACTGGTCTACCAGCACCGTCTACCAGGTCTGTGGCACGTAGAGCCGGCCGCAACCGATGGTGGTGAGCCAAGAGCTGGACACAGTTGTCAGGAGCGCCTCCGGTGCTTCAGACGTCGAACAGCCAAGCGCTGTATTGACACGCCTCATTTTGTAGGCGACGAAGCCGGCAACGACAGCAAGGCCGTCACGCTCCAGTCCTAGTTTACTGATGGTGGTCGTGCTATATTCATGTGAATTGAAGTGGCATTAAATTAGTTGAACTGTTTCTTCATTTAGCTATACAAGGATAAGATTCTCCAAAATACAGCAAGCACAACAGACATGCATGATCCAACACTTCATACCATACAAATCTGGTAGGCAGATTAATTCATGGAATGGCACCAGGTTTCGGAAGAGGCAGGTATTGCCATTGCAGCATCAGCTTCAGCTGCATCAGATAACCAGGATCATAATCATCAGAGGTAAAGTGGTTGGACCAAATTAATGAGTTTGTTTGATGAACTCTATCAGCTCTTTTTCACTTTGTCAACTAAGTCTTGCATGTATTTCCATCTCTTGGAAACTTAAACATGTTGATTGAAAAACTCTATTATTTCCAGATGTTTCTTCCAGATGTTTGAAAAATATACCCTAGGATACTGACACTGAATTTTAGGACACCTCTATCTCAATCACAATATGTAGGATAAGCACAATATGTAGGATATATTATTACAGTTTAAGGTAACCACTGAACACGTTTTACACACATTATACCCCCATGAAGCATACAAAGGGGTTATGTTTAGTTAATTTCAGCTAGGTTAGTGTTTTGTGGGAAGTAATAAAAAAATTTGGGGTATGGGTGATTTTCTTTTAATTGAGTTTTCTTCAAAAACAGTTCAGGATAGGTTAGGTAAGGTTAGGTTTTAAAAAAAAATGAATTGAACATTTTTTTTTAATGTTCAGAAATTTTCCATTTTAACAAAAATAAATTGCTTTCTTGCATAGATGGCTAAGCTAGGTTAGTTTAGGTTATGCTACATCATTTTTCTTCATTTGGAACATTACCTTTTTTATAAAATACCCAACCCCAAACCCTTTTTGCATGGTATGCTGCCTCCCAACTTAAAAGTATGAATTTGCAGAGGAAATAAGTGTTCACATCATGTACAGCACATTCACAAGCATTGCACTAGAAAAAGACATTCCGTGAAATCAGAAACTACCTGAAACTTCAAATCTACAGGATAAGCGGCATCAACATATTAGATACCTAATACGGAACACATCTCAATTTCTATCACTAATTAACGACAGCAAAATCTACAGCTAACCGTGCAACTACACACAAGATACACCACAACACAACACAATAAAACAAAATTCAACTAAAACGCGGGGACAGCGAACACAAGGTGTGAAATGAAGCACAGAACTTACAAGAGAGCTATGTAAACAACTGCGCCATTTATGACTCAACCGCGTCATCTAAGAATTTGAGAAAAAAAGTGTGCCCCTAAAACGCTGCGTTTCGTGATGGTGGTCGTTTAATTCGCAGCCTAACTGAAACTTATAAAATAACAGCTGAACAAGATTCTAAGAGCACAGACGCGATATTAGAAGATTTCAGGTGACGTGATATCAAGATACCTTTACTAGAAGGTAGATCGAAGTTTTCCTTCAAGCCCGCATGACGTCATCCAAAGGTTTTTTATTATGGTATCAATATGGTTGCAGAAGACTTTTTTCAAATCATACGCAATGGCTACTTTTATTTTGCTTCCTCCACAACCAGGGCGTCCGCAACCAAATATATTTATCTTCCGCGGACTGAGTTATCCTGTTGTAATCTTGTCCTGTTCTTTCCAGTGACATTTGTTCCGACACATATTTTTATCATGCATAGGCAAGGTTGGATTTGTGCATTGTAATCTTGCATGGTGAGAGGAATATTTTATAGTCATCCAGTATGGAGAATATTTTTGTTCAAACCTTATGCATCGTAACTCAATTTACACCCCCATTCGGTGAATTTTGAGCACTTTTGCTTGATCACAGCAGCTCATTGTCAAACTTAGGAGGTAACTTAGGAGATTCAACCTCCAGATGAGAAAACAAGAAACAATTTTCTGGAGAGGGATAGTGTTCTGGATTCCAAAATTCCACGAGCAGCCTATTTTTCCAAACATGTACATATCTACCTACATTGACATACAACAGTCATTGAAAACATAGCTTTATCCAGGCCAGCTAGACTAAGGGCACTGTGCATTATTCCTTGATTAATTTTGCATGGATTATTGACGATACATGCATAATTGAATATTTATGTACAATGCAATCATGCTATGAATGCCTTCCTGAAACTTTCCATGAGTTGCAGTCTGATTTCCTGCAGTATGAATGCTAGTATAATGTTTGATGTTGACAATGTCTTTTCCATCCTTACGCACAGAAGAATATGGATAGGCCTGGTTAGGCTATATCCTTTTATTTAAGAGATTTTGAAACTTTTCTCTTAGACAATAAGATTAGGCTAGCTAAATTTTATGCTAGGTTTTACTTGCTAATTTCTAAAGCTTTAAATAATGAGTTATTGTATATGAACCAATTTAAAGCCCTAATTTTTGGTATTATTTTGCTTTTCAACGAATTTGTCTGCTTGTTGGTAAAAATATGTTCTTTGTACACCGAAATAACAATCACGATAAGACCCTCATGTCAAGCATTTACCACTAAGTTGTAGCTACACTAAGTTTGGGTCAAAGGTATGAGAAATAGATGATTTGGGTCAGATCTGCTGACTGAAATGGTGCATTCATGAGCTACATTTGTTTACAGAATGGACAAAGAATGATATCAGGTGACAAATGTATCCATTAGATACATTTACAGTTGAACAAGTTTTTTTTTGCTGCTGTATAGTGGGCTGGATCCAGCCCACTATATCTGTTATATCATCAAAACTTAGTCTGGAATACAAGCATAATAATTTTTGTTGAAAAAATAGCACAGTTCTTGTCATAGGAACACATATTCAACTTTATTGACGAAAAGTATCAAGCCTTTTGGAATGGCATTATATAGGTTTTGTTTAAGTGATTGGAGCACGATTGCTTGATGTCCTGACCTGTGTATTTTAAGTATATGTCTCAAACTTAGTATAAAGGAGAGGTTATCATGAGATAACAAGTGAGTGTGTCAGAGGAATGTGTCATACAAAAGTAGAGGAGGTCATCAAGGAGCTTTACTGTGCATATGTCAGGCCACATTTGGAATACTGTGTCCAAGCTTGGTCCCTAGTTATGAGAAAGATTGATGGCTTTAGAGAGTACAAGAGGGCAACAAAAATGGTTAATGGTATAGGCAACCTGGAATATGAGAAAGAACTGAAGAAATTGAACATGTTTTCACTTAGATATAAGAAGGCTGAGAGGGAGATCTCATGGAAGTTTTTAAATTTGTTCATGGTCAGGAACAGGGGATATCTCAGGAAATGTTTGAATTTATCAGAAATGATGCAATTAGAGGTCATCAATTCAAAATTAAAGTTAATCACAGCAGGACAAGGTTAAGACAGTCTTTCTTCACCAACAGGGTAGTAGAACACTGGAACCAGCTGCCAGGAACCATTGTCAGTAGCAACACACTGAACATCTTTAAAAAGCGGCATAGACAATCATTATAAGAATAGGGGGATTGTTTTCTGTATTCCAGGGAAGGTTGATCGACAGGGAGGAGTGGGAGTTGGGGAGGAGTTTGTAATTGTTGACTGTGTTATGAAATAGCCAGTGAGTCTCTTATTAATTCTAAATGCTTTATAACTTTCTATAGGTGTACCTAGCAGTGGATTCAACTAACTTCCTTCGGGATGTGATACTGATGAGATTGTCTATGGTAGCACAATGTCGGTATGATAGAGGAGGAGTTTGTAATTGTTAGTGTATTATGCAATAGCTGAGTGATGCCTATTTAGGTTGAATCTTTCCATCAACAATTATAGGATTTGTGTAAAATGCCGCCACACGCCACGGTCTTCACTGCGGAGTTGATGGCCATCAGCAAAACTCTTGCATACATCGAGGTTGACGACGATATTTTACATGTTATTTTGACTGATTCTCTGAGCAGTCTTGTGGCGTTACGCAGTTTTAACCAGCAACATGTCATCGTACGAGACATTTTATCGCACCTTACTTCTCTGCATCGCATGGGAAAACATGTCATATTTTGCTGGATTCCAGCACATGTCGAACTCCGTGGTAACGAGCTGGCCGACAGGGCTGCAAGGCGTGCAGCACAAGCGCCAAGGAGTCGCGTTCTCCCACTTCTTGCCAGTGACTACTACCCAATTATCTCATCATTTATTCTCAGACAGTGGCAGGGCAAATGGGACCAAGTGGAGTTCAACCAATTAAAGCAAATCAAACCATAGATAGCTCCGTGGCCAACGTCCTTCAGCCAAACTAGAAGGGACGAGGTAGCCATCTGTCGTCTCAGAATTGGTGACACTCTAGCAACACATAGGTATTTATTGTGCGGGGACGACAGGCCGAAATGTGTTAGGTGTAATGCCGCACTGACTGTGCACCATGTGCTGGTGGCGTGCCAAGCATACACAGAAGAACGTAGGCGCCACTTCGGATATGATGCGAATGCTCTGAGGTTGAAGGACTTATTGGGAGATTATTCCCGATTTATACACAATGGAGCAGTTTTGTGCTTCCTTGCGGAGATGGGATTTGACGTAATCGGTAATACATGCACCTGCCTAACTGATTATTTGTTTCCCCAGATCTTATATCAAGCGCCTTAATAGCTACCGATGTTTTATATTCGTTTGTGAGTATGACGCGTGCTTAGGCAACCTTGTTATGGGTGAAATATAACCCAATGGGGTTGACGCACCCTAAAACCCCAATATTCATAATTAAAATGGCAAACATGCATAAGAAGCCTCTGGGCCATTTTTTATCACAATGTTGTTTTTCTGGTCATTTCTGATTTCTGATTTCTGATTGTTCCTTTGGAAAATGAAAACTTCCAAGAATATAAGCACTTTAAGTTCAAGTACTTCTATCTTAGAAATCAGTCCAAGAAAATAATATCAAAAACATTGAAATAACTTTTAAAAAGCAAGAAGAAAATTGACTACATATACCTGCTATCCCACCTCAACAACATATGGGAAGTGTGGGAAAAGGTTTTGGGTGTGGTGGTATATAATAAAAAATAACATACAATTATCAATAAATATTAATGCAACCTAACCTAGCCTACTGATGTTCGACGGCCTAACACCTACCGATGTTGAATCACTTAAACGCACTAATATTGGATTACTTAAAACCTACGGATGTTGGATTGCCTAAATATGATTTTAAAATGTGATTTTCAAAACAAATTGCAGAGGACTGTCCATAATAGCCAATGCACGTGGAGGCCATGTATCGTGAAATAAATAAATAAATATATAAATAGGAAGACGTCAGCCTTCCACAGCCGCCGGCTGCCAGCGACCATCGTGCAGACAACGGGTCAGGCGTGCACGGTCAAGTTGGCGGACCGCCGATAGGTCATTCACATAATGACCAGATCAGGTCGCGAGTGATGCCGTTGCTGTATCCGTTCCCGAAGCCGTCCCGTCGGCTCCTGCGACGTCATTTGCGCGAGGGGTATCTCAGCTGAGGCCACCATCAGTGGTAGCCTTACCTGCTGGCGTGTGTGTTCCCTTGCCGCCCCAGTTCAGTACATAATATATATATATATATATATATATATATATATATATATATATATATATATATATACAAATACACAAATATATATATTACGTGGGCTATATGGGGCCTCCTGTCGGTGGCGGATCCAGGGAGGGAAGTTGGGGCATGTGCCCCCCCCCCCCATAAAAGGTGGCGCCCCTTCGACTAGGAAAATGCATCCCTCCGCGAAGGCTCGAGTGCACCCCAACACCCTCGAATTTTTCAGCCACAGGCGCCTCTCGGCAAGAAAGGCACCCCTCAAGCTACTTTCGCGGTGGCGCCACTCCAAACACTTGTCCCCTCCCCAAGATGACAATTCCTGGATCCGTCCCTGCCTCTTGTGGCAGCTATTGGTTTCCTGTAGCGGCTATGGGACCTCTTATGACGACAGAGAGCCTCCTAGTGCGGTCTAGGGGCGGTCAGATCATTTCAGGCGGTCTTCTGTGGTTACGTTTCGGAAACTCTCCTGCCACTGAGGGGAAGAAGCTAAGGCGCACTTAGCTTCCCCCCACCCCCTCTGTCTGTCCTTTCTTTCGCTCTTGAACGGGGGTGACAATTTGACCAGCTAAAACGGACGGTAGTGGGAGCCTACCAATATCGGGAAAAAATCCCTTTATTTTGGAGGCACTTGATGGTCAGCCTGCCGGAAACGGCACATTGTTAGGCAGGAAGATTGTTACTGGGTCATTTAGGATACATTTTGTTGAAGCTGAAGAATAGGTCTTTGAATTGGTATACGTCAAAGTGATCTATATTGCCATAAAACATGCAAGAGAGCGTAGAGAAAAACGGTAAAAATTGCATGTAAATCAATGGTGAAGGGAAGCCTTCAAGCCCGCTACCAAACCAACTTCGTGGGGGCCCGGTATTATTTTTCCTTGAGAAGCGTTTAAAACTCATTAATTCAAAATTATCATAAATGGCATTTCCGCTACAAGTGTGTGGCGCAGCTCGGCTTAATGTTACGGATTAGGCGTTGATGTCGTTTCAGCCCGGGGCCTATAAAAAGTGTAAGCCATACCTACCTACCTTTGTCGTACATTTGTTGTAGTAATGGTCTTAGCCAATGTGATTTAATTCGTGTGATACTATTATGATCTACACCTGATACAGAAATGGAATACATTAATGATTGCTTTAATTGTTCTAGGATTTAAAGCCTACCCTTACTTGTGCCACCAGACAAATGATAATTATCCCCCATTTGCACAACATTGAAATAATTAGTGCATTAGTCATCAACCACATGATCTACTTCTTAAATGCTGCACTGGTCAATTATCAAGAAGTGAATATATCAGTATATTAAAGTAGGAGTGGGTATTCTTCAAGTATTACCCCTCAGACTTACTTTAACTCAACAATGGGTATTATTCCAGATCTAGGTAAAATGCGATTTTTTGGAATTACTTTTGGGATACGGTATTTTAATGTAAAAATAATGATGCGACCACTCATTTTCTCCGCAAATAATTATTTTTCAGTTGGCAAACAAATACATGACCATAATCTTCACTCTGCAAACATAGCACATCGCGTATAATTATCCGTACCTGGTGTGTCACAGACGTGATAAAGAAGACATTCAACACTTCATGCACTCGATTTAGTACTCTTTGTCATCGAAAACCTTATGTTTCTGCCTTAATTCGACATTATCTTCGAGAATGAATACTCGCAACACGTTGCGCCAGCAACCGTCAATGAGGGCCGGAAATTTCTTGCGATGCTGTATTATTTTATTTTTAATATATTTGATGACGTCATGGCGGACAAATTTGTTTCGGACGATTCTGGTTTTCCGGTTAGGTTAGGTTAGATTAGATTATATTATGATACATATTTTATATATTATGCTACATTATCTTAGTCTAGGTTAGGTTTTTTTCTTCCCCGACTTAATGCATATGACGTCATCAACCGTTGCTGACTTAAAAGTAATCATTTGCGGAGAAAATGAGTGGTCGCATCATGATTTTTACGTTAAAATACCCTGTATTAAAAAAAAAAATCCAAAAAATTGCATTTTACCTGTTTCTGGAAATTTACCCAACAATGTATCCAAGCCATCATCAGCTGACTGTCAGTCAGCTGTTGGTGACATTACTCAAATGTATCGAGACACCCCCATTTGGGTGTGTCTCATTTGTTTTTTTTTAAAAAAAAGGTTCAAGGCATGATCCACTAAATTATTGCCCAGTGAGTCTTACTTCCATACCATGTAAAATTCTGGAACGTGTAATTGTTGAAAAGCTTGCAGAATATTTGGAGGTCCATCATTTGCTGGACGAAGAACAATTTGGCTTCCGTTGCGGATGTTCTGTAGAGGATCAACTACTGGTAACGTATGAGACTGTCTCTACATGGCTAGATGAGGGCTATATGGTGGGTGTAATTTTCTTGGATTTTTCAAAGGCATTTGATGTTGTTAATCATGTGCTGCTACTAACAAAACTGAGAGCTCTGGGAATTTCAGAGATAATCCTCACCTGGATCAAAACAAAATTATCTGTGGGAGGGGAATGATAGTGCTTGTCTCTGGGTCCTCCAGCAAACCAAAGAATGTTCTAAGTGGAGTACCTCAGGGCTCTGTACTAGGTCCTGTGTTATTCTTGATTTATGTGAATTATGTGCCTCATGGTATACACTCCCAGTTCAAGATTTTTGCAGATGACTTAAAAATATACATGAAACTGAAGTACAAATCTGTCACAGACCTGCTGGCTGGCATTTCACAGGGTCAAAAAGACATTGATACACTGGTTAGTACTGCCAAGTCATGGGGACTAGCAATGAACTCCAAAAAATGTGCAGTTCTCAAAGCACACTGTGGGTCATATGACTGGAAAAATCTTGGCCCTTATGCACATTATTACCTAGATGGATTTCAAGTAAGCTTTGTTGAGATGCATACTGTCCTAGGTATCACAGTAGATAAAAACTTGCATTTCCATCAACACATTGCTGGTATAGTACAGAAAGCTGGAAGTCTGGCCAGCAACCTACTAAGTTCTACTTTATGTCGTTCTCCTGAATTTATGAAAACCATATACATTACTCATGTCAGGCCTCTTTTGGAGTTTGCATTGTGTGTGTGGAATACAGGTTGCATAGGTGATTTGAGGCGACTAGAATCAGTACAGAGGTGGACACAAAACATAGAGGGGATGGAAGGTCTGGATTATGGTGCCAGATTACGGAAACTAGGTCTGTACTCGGTGAAGGGTAGATTGATTCGAGCAGACATCAAATGTTGGAAGATTTTTCATGGTCATTCTGCCATTAAGATCCCTGACATGTTTGTGCTGGCACCATTGGTGAACACACGTGGACACTCACTGAAATTGGCTCACAGGCATGCATCAGTGGATTGTAGGAAGATATTTTTTAGCCTCAGATGTTGTGCCACTTGGAACTCATTGCCTTATGATGTAGTAACCTTAACGGACCTGGGTGCATTTAAAGCTGCATTGCACTCAAATCTCTGCACATTGTTGCATGAATATATTGAATAGATTAACCATGATAATATACTAATCAAACATGACGAGTAGCTTAACTTCTCTATACTCAATCTCTTTATTCAATCTCTGTATTTAATCTCTATATTTTATTTTTCAGAAATCTTGACTGACAGCAAAATATTAGCAGAATGTAGTGGCTACTCTAAGCATACAAGTTCTGCTTAAGGTACACTTTCCAGTTCCTGTGTCTTGTCCTGACTATCTGATAACCATATTTTCCTTAATCTAGGGGACTGGCGTACCTGCAGATACGGGCTCCCCTCATCGGGCACGGAACTCATATCTGGGTGAGTGATGCTTGAGTATATGGGGAGCCAACCAGGTGAGAGAACCAGGTGAGGGGGCACTGAATGAACCAAGGGCGTCACCAGGAATATTTATAAGGGTAAGGTTAGGTTACGTTTGGTTATTGTTAGGTTAGGTTAGGTTGGTTTGACCCCTTATACATATTCCTGGTGACTCTCTGGGGTCATTCAGTGCAGTCGTATGGAAGTGTTGTTTCTGTACGTTTGAGTGACGTCACCAACAGCTGACTGGCAGTCAGCTGACGGTGACTCGGATGCATTGTTGATATAAAGAAAGCGTGAGGGGTAATACTTGAAGATTACTGTAGGAGTGTACATTAATTAGTAGGTGTGTACATTCAACATTTTGTAGCAGAAGAAGCCCATTATTGCACATCAGGAATATCAGGTGTAGATGTATGAACTTGCTTGGCATATATTTAGTGTGCCTTTGTGGTCATTCAATTTACTGTTTACCCAGAAAATAGGTTCAACAGTGCCCCTTGCTAATTTAACCATAGTGCTAATGTCATCATCTGGCATCCATATGTTTATATCATAGAGCAGATACGGCTCCCCTCGATCGGGTACAGAGCTCATCTCTGGGTGAGTGATGCTCGAGTATATGGGGAGCCGACCAGGTGAGAGCTGAGTGCAGTCACCTGCACCTGTGTGCACTGACATGCACACAATTGACAAGTAGCTTGGTACAAGGATGTACAAATGATATAGTAAGAAATGTAAGAAAAGGTTGGGTTAGGTGTCAATTTGCACCAAACTTCAGGAATTTGGGAACCAAGCACACCAAAACTGCTAGCATAGCATGGATGCAGCTAGTACTGGAGATGCATGGAATGTTAAGGAAGGATCTTTCCACTGAGCACAAGATTTTAGATGATCAAACATTTGTAGGCTAGCAATAGCAATAGCAATCAAACAATTGTTGGTCTTAAGTCATCCAGCATCTACAGGTTTTAGGCAATCAATATCAGTATGTCTTAGGTGATCAAACATCAGGTTAGGTTTGGTTATTTTTGTTGTAATTTTGCATAATTATTCATCACATTACCTGACTTATACCAATTTTAAAAACACTTCCTCCTATCTTTTATTTGGAGAGGGGGAATAACATGTATCTGCATTGCCAAGAAACTTTTCTCCAGTGTTTTTGAATATTATTAGTATGGATTTGGTGTTTTTTTTTTGAAATGAATACTTAATTGAGAAATGCATGTGCCAACTTGAATTGCTGATATCTTGAGAATGTATCATTTCCTGAAGAAATGAACATCAGTCCCATCCAAATCATATGAGAAAGCATCAGCATCTCTTGGTATTTCTGCAATATGTCACTTACATGATAACCTTCAGCCAATTTCTTTTCATATTTACATCCCTAGGGAATGTGAAATAATGACACATACTGGTCCTGTGCTAGTGATTGTACTGTGGTGCAAAACAATGAGGCATCTATAGGATCAATATATAATGAATAGATAATCTACGTGAAAATATGAAACATACAGGAATATTGTGCTTCTTGGTACACATACACAAGTTGCAAACTGCCTACAGCACTGCAAATGCTGTAAGATCAATAATAATGCTGGTAATGCCAATGCTAAATGCATATGCACCAGATTCTTGTATCAAAAAATCCATTTATGTTTTTTTAATGAAAAATATGTTTGAAGTGATCCTGAGAAAAAAGTGAGATTATAAAATTTATATAAATAGCCAAAAGATACAGGAATCAATTTTGAACTAATACTAGTAAAAACATGCTAAACTTCATCATTAGTATTTATGCACTGGGCCATCTACAAAAGGACATTTTCTTGCCCATGTTAAGTCAGTGGGATTTCATGACTGCTGATTGGGGACGAGTGGTCTAGGGGTTAGATGCTCGTCTCACAATAGAAAGATTGTGGGTTCGAATCTCACCTGTCGCTACTCTTCGCCCGCGACCAATCGGCGTGAGAGATTTGCGACGCTATATGACTCAACGGTCGACGTGTCGTAAAACCAATAACCAACCAACCATGACTGCAGATTTGGCTAGGACCGTAATTAGCTGTTGCGAAGCTGGTTGCTCCCCATAACATTTCTCTGCCAGGACAAATCATAATTTATTTCCACAAATATATTGGGAAAGTGATTGCTTTTGTGCTTTGCCAGTTGTGTGGGCACTACTCTATTTATCTAGCTCTGTCTTTGGCCTTGCATTCTTCCAAGCACTACCGGTCCCAGCATTTTTAACCAATTAAGAATGTACACATGAAGGCATGGTTGTTTATTAATTCACATGCACCAGACAGTTGCACACCACCTGCACCATTGCAAGGAGCATATACATTGGTACTAATGCTGTATGAAAACGGCAGAGTGATCCAGACTTGAGCATCTGTTGTCATCTGTTGTGCATGCTAGCAGGCTCTCTTCCAGTCTTGCTTGCATCCATTTTCTGTTCCACTTCTGCATCTTCTTGGAATGTTACTGCAGCTCTCATGCTCACCTGAAATGACAAATGTGCATCATCCTCAATAATGTTGCCAAGTTGCTGTGGCAAGGACATAATGTGACTAGGCAAGATGAAGAGCACCAGAACTAGAAGTGGATTTCATTATCAGCCATAGGTTATCATATGTTCTAGGCCCTTGGAGCTTGCTGCTCCCTCTGCTTCATCACAATCCAATAATACTATTGGATTATGACAGCTAGTTGGGATTGGTGGATATTTGATTGGGATTAGCATGAAGTGGAGAGGGGCACCTCTTTGGAGGGGTGCCACTGCAAAAGTATGCATAGGGCACCTCTGGCAGGAAAATGTGTGGGGGTGAGGATGCACTCAGCCTTCCTGGGGGATGCCTTTTTCTCTTAGAGTAGTACCTCTGGCTGGAAAAGCTCACTGGGGTGGGGGTGCACTTGAGCCTTCCCGAGTGGTACCTTTCTTTCCAAGGGTGTGCCTATTTTATGTGTTGCAGTGTGGCTGAGAGGAGCATGATGATATATCACAGTTGCATTTAATATGACATTCTCCTCAAAAGCTATATCCTCTCCCCCCCCCCAAAAAAAAACAAAAAAAAAAACTGTATTTTGTAAAGATTAAGCTGTCCTGCACAGCATCAAAATCACAAAATCAGCATTCATCAAAATATTTTTAAAAAAATCACCTAAGCAGTACAATTGCAGTATAATCGGATGCCTATTTGCAAAAATTTGCAGTTTAACATAATTTTGGAACTATTATTTCTTTTTCCAATGCAATGTTTATGAATGTTGTTAACATGATGTGAACACTCATTTCCTCTGCAAATGCATGCTTTTCAGTTGTGTGGTGAATTAACACCCAAAAAGGGGCTTGGAGTTGGGTAATATAGCTTAAATAGTAATGTTCAAAAGAAAGAAATGCTCCTGATTGCTTATCACTGTCTTTATTCGACTGTTAAATCTATAAAAGAAACCCCCAGGCCAATTCTTGGTCAAAATTTGCGTTTCTGGTCTTTTCTGGTGTGATTTTAATGAATTTTTAGTCATTTCTTTGGATATAATCAATTCAAGCTGAAGTACTTGTATATCAATAAGCAATTAGTATTTATGTATAAAAGGTTGCTGAGTGCAAGTTGGAACACAAATGCATGGGCAGCACCTGTTGAAGTTTATCTAACAACTTTTTCCCCTATCATTCCTTCAGGAAGTCGCATATAAACAGGATGTTTGCTATTTATAATTATGCAACCTAGCATTGACATAGCAAACGATGACCCCTTTGGTGATGTAATTATATTAGGCAATCCAACATCAGCGCATTTTAGACCATCAAACATTACTGAGTTAGGTTAGGTTTTTTCTGATTTGCATTATTCTTCATTATGTGTTATCCCACCAAAAACTCAGCTGTCTGTCTACTTTTCGCATATTGTGTTCAGGAGGATGACGATCCGCAGTGTCAAACTATGTTTTTTTCTGGTGTTATTTAATGTTATTTGATTTATTGTGATGTTTTCTCTGTTAAATTACTACTTATTGAGATATAAGTTTGTCAACATAAGTTGCTTATGTCTGGAAAAGTTATCATTTTCCAAATAAATAAATATCAAATTCATTTGAATCACATCAGAAACACCAGAAACATCGATTTTGACCAAATATTAGCCTAGAGGCTTCTATGTATTTACCAAAAGACTTTATTGGTTATCTCAAATGCATCCAGTTAGTATATGGTTATCCAAAATATATCAGTTAGGTAAGGCTGTTCCTGGATTGTTGGCATCTAGAACATTATCCTTTCATATTTCTCTTGTCAGAAGAAAATGACCTCTCCATATTTGATTACCCAAAGGTTTTCCTCTCCACGTCCAGGATTAAATAGGACAAATCCAGCCCTGCTCCAACACACTTGCAATCATGAGAGAGTTGTGACTGTCTGCATCTCCCTGGCCATCCGTCGATGATGTTTGGAGATGTTCTATGGCCTGTGCAGAGGAAAGCCCCTGACCATCCCCAAGTGATACATAGAAACATTATATAGCCTGTGCAGAGGGGAACCCCTGACCTTCCCCAGGTGATATGTAGACACATTCTATAGCTTGTGCAGCGGAGAGCCCCTGACCAACCCAATTGCTCCTGGTCAGACCATTGCACCTTACCCTCTTGTCGCTCCCAGCTCTTTCTGGAGTCATGATGGCTAAGGTGTGCGAAACCGTGAGCGTCCGTGACCGGTCCACGGCTCGTGACTTTTGCCCCCTGCCATCCCTCGCCTGTAGGATTATCAAATGCATGCGGTTGGGCGCAGATCGACGCCTAACCAACACAGCTTCTTCTTGCATCGCTTCCCGTATCTTTTCTCCGTCATTATACCGAGCTACCTGTCAGTTGGGTGCATGTTAAGTCATAGGATCATGTAGGAGGCATAGTTTTTCCTAGTTGTAGATATTGTGTAACAAAAATGATTCCGTTTATATTCAAACGTGAAAATGGTTTCTTCCTTCAATCAAATTATACAGCTCCAGTTGGGCACATGTCACGTGCCCCAAAATGTATGTCTAAGTACTTCTATTTTGCATTTTCGTCATCCCTGACATGTTTTCTTACATCGGACACCTAGCACAAAATGAAGTTGAGAACACTGCCTGCCCAGAAGGGCATTGTGACCCGGAACCACCGACCATCTCACTCTCCGGTCGGCCCATGTTTCCTGACCATCTCGGTAGTCTTAGGTATTGATTGATTAGTGGGGTTTTAGGGTGCGTCAACCCATGTGGATTATCTTACACCAATAACAAACTTGCTCAAGCACGCGTCAGATTGTCACATTCGAATATAATATATATATATAATACAAGATGTCTGGGGAAGTAAGGTATTGCCTCGGCAGGTGCATATATCACTTGGAATCTTTTCTCCGCAAGGAAGCCCAAAACTGCTCTATTATGTATGTATGGGGAATCATTTTCCAGTAAGTCCACTAACCTCAGAGTATTCGCATCATATCCGAAGTGCCGCCTGCGTTCTTCTGCATGTGCTGGGCACGCCACCGGCACATGGTGCACAGTCAGCGCAACATTACACTTCACACATTGCGGCCCTTCGTCCCCGCATTGTAAATACCCATTTGTTGCTAGCGTGCGACCAATTCTGAGACGACGTTGGTGGTGCAGAACATTACGGCGGTGCTGACCGTGCCAGTGGTCGTGATGGTGTCAGGTTTTGTGGCCGTGCTGTAGCTCCGTCTCGGTCCAGTGGTCGTGATGGTGTCGGGTTTTGTGGCCGTGCTGTAGCTCCGTCTCGGTCCAGTGGTCGTGATGGTGTCAGGTTTTGTGGCCGTGCTGTAGTTCCGTCTCGGTCCAGTGGTCGTGATGGTGTCAGGTTTTGTGGCCGTGCTGTAGCTCCGTCTCGGTCCAGTGGTCGTGATGGTGTCGGGTTTTGTGGCCGTGCTGTAGCTCCGTCTCGGTCCGGTGGTCGTGATGGTGTCGTGTTTTGTGGCCGTGCTGTAGTTCCGTCTCGGTCCAGTGGTCGTGATGGTGTCGTGTTTTGTGGCCGTGCTGTAGCTCCGTCTCGGTCCGGTGGTCGTGATGGTGTCGGGTTTTGTGGCCGTGCTTTAGCTCCGTCTCGATCCGGTGGTCGTGATGGTGTCGGGTTTTGTGGCCGTGCTGTAGCTCCGTCTCGGTCCAGTGGTCGTGATGGTGTCGGGTTTTGTGGCCGTGCTGTAGCTCCGTCTCGGTCCGGTGGTCGTGATGGTGTCAGGTTTTGTGGCCGTGCTGTAGCTCCGTCTCGGTCCAGTGGTCGTGATGGTGTCGTGTTTTGTGGCCGTGCTGTAGTTCCGTCTCGGTCCAGTGGTCGTGATGGTGTCAGGTTTTGTGGCCGTGCTGTAGTTCCGTCTCGGTCCAGTGGTCGTGATGGTGTCGTGTTTTGTGGCCGTGCTGTAGTTCCGTCTCGGTCCAGTGGTCGTGATGGTGTCGTGTTTTGTGGCCGTGCTGTAGTTCCGTCTCGGTCCAGTGGTCGTGATGGTGTCGTGTTTTGTGGCCGTGCTGTAGCTCCGTCTCGGTCCAGTGGTCGTGATGGTGTCAGGTTTTGTGGCCGTGCTGTAGCTCCGTCTCGGTCCAGTGGTCGTGATGGTGTCGTGTTTTGTGGCCGTGCTGTAGTTCCGTCTCGGTCCAGTGGTCGTGATGGTGTCGTGTTTTGTGGCCGTGCTGTAGCTCCGTCTCGGTCCGGTGGTCGTGATGGTGTCGGGTTTTGTGGCCGTGCTGTAGCTCCGTCTCGGTCCAGTGGTCGTGATGGTGTCGGGTTTTGTGGCCGTGCTGTAGTTCCGTCTCGGTCCAGTGGTCGTGATGGTGTCGTGTTTTGTGGCCGTGCTGTAGTTCCGTCTCGGTCCAGTGGTCGTGATGGTGTCGTGTTTTGTGGCCGTGCTGTAGCTCCGTCTCGGTCCAGTGGTCGTGATGGTGTCGTGTTTTGTGGCCGTGCTGTAGCTCCGTCTCGGTCCAGTGGTCGTGATGGTGTCGGGTTTTGTGGCCGTGCTGTTAGTTCCGTCTCGGTCCGGTGGTCGTGATGGTGTCGGGTTTTGTGGCCGTGCTGTAGCTCCGTCTCGGTCCAGTGGTCGTGATGGTGTCAGGTTTTGTGGCCGTGCTGTAGCTCCGTCTCGGTCCAGTGGTCGTGATGGTGTCGGGTTTTGTGGCCGTGCTGTAGCTCCGTCTCGGTCCAGTGGTCGTGATGGTGTCAGGTTTTGTGGCCGTGCTGTAGCTCCGTCTCGGTCCAGTGGTCGTGATGGTGTCGTGTTTTGTGGCCGTGCTGTAGCTCCGTCTCGGTCCGGTGGTCGTGATGGTGTCGGGTTTTGTGGCCGTGCTGTAGCTCCGTCTCGGTCCGGTGGTCGTGATGGTGTCGGGTTTTGTGGCCGTGCGGTAGCTCCGTCTCGGTCCGGTGGTCGTGATGGTGTCGGGTTTGTGGCCGTGCTGTAGCTCCGTCTTGGTTATACTTATCGGGATTAGCTTATCTTCTAGTATAGTATCTAGTATCTAGTATGAATACCAGCTCCGAAGTGCCGGAACTTCCTCCAGTGCCGTGTCCTTTCATGGACCCGAGCAACTTGAGTACATGTGTAACTGTCTGAAGTCCATGTGTGCAACCACCCGGCTCAGTGGTCGAAAATGCGCCAAGACAGTCACCAATCCCAAGCCCCTTGAACGCCCTCAGTTCTTGGAAGTTCAAGGACCCCACTCTAGAGTTTCGGATCGCTTTTGGCTCCGATCGGACCAAAACTGCGAAGAATGCGTCAGGAGTCTGCACGCTCCGTTCCTCGTGATTGCCTTTGTCCTGCCAAGGTGTTTGAAATAATTTGTTTTATCTACTTCCATTGATTGAAGTGACGTTTTTATTTCTGCATTTCACGGCAAAGGAGGACAGCAGGCACCAGTACGTCCAAATTGATTTTCACTGCATCGTCAGATGTACATAAACGTCTTCTAATTTTGTCATGAAGGATGTAACTAAAATGTTACATAGCTCATAGTACATCTTGTAAAGTGATTATCAGCCTGTGTACAGTCCAGTATCACTTCAAATCGCGACAATGGAAACTCGTTCATGCCAGCTATGCTTATTATTAGGTGCCCATCTCTTGAGTGCACCTGGATGCACCAATGGGAGATGTGGACAGCAAGCTAAATGTATGACTTAAGATGTATACAATTGTCATGTTATGTGTGGTTTTCCGCCGAATATTGCCAAATTGTGCACACTGGGGGCACTCTGGCTGCATTCGTTCCTTGACGGCTCGAAAGTACCGTGAAATAGAGTCAAATTCAGCGCGGTTTACGATTATGTATGTGTCCGACTGCCGGTGGCCGCTTTCAGCCGCCCCCCGATGACGTCACCGTGGGACCGCGTGCTGCGTCACCTGGGCCGACACGGCTACCTGCGGGCGGACGGCGCGCTGGGGCCGCTCGGCCTGGCGCTGATGCGCAACGTGACCCGCGAGTGGCGGCGCGAGGTGGAGCTGAGGACGGGCGTGTCGGTGCTGCCAACCCAAATGACGTCACTGGGTGTGGACGGACAGATCGAGGGTAGGTGTGCGATGGCGCTGCCAACTGCAGGGATGTCAATGGAGGTGGACGGATAGATCGGAGGTTGGTGTGTGATGGTGCTGCCAACTGCAGGGATGTCAATGGAGGTGGACGGACATCGAGGATAGGTGTGTCATTGTGATGGTCCTGCCAACTGCAGGGATGTCAATGGAGGTGGACGGATGGATCGGAGGTGGGTGTGATGGTGCTGCCAACTGCAGGGATGTCAATGGAGGTGGACGGACATCGAGGATAGGTGTGTCATTGTGATGGTCCTGCCAACTGCAGGGATGTCAATGGAGGTGGACGGATAGATCGGAGGTTTGTGTGTGATGGTGCTGCCAACTGCAGGGATGTCAATGGAGGTGGACGGACATCGAGGATAGGTGTGTCATTGTGATGGTGCTGCCAACTGAAATGACGTTTCTGGAGGTGGATGGGCAGATCGGAGCTTGGTGTGTGCTGGTGCTGCAGTGATAAATTATTCGTGAAATAGAGTGGAAAATACCACTTTCTGAACACTCAATGGACATCCTTCTCCAAGAAGAATCAACAGCCTGCTCATTGATGCGTGCTTATGAAGTCTTCGTATCTCCTTTCTAACAGTACCTCGTTCATGAATATCATGTTCATGCTCTCGATAAGGAATGGGGATACAGGAATATTTTGCAACTGAATTGTATATAAAGAGATTGCCTATTGAGATAGTGTGATATGGCATACAATACCAGTTTATACCATTTATACCATCTCCCTATCCCGAATATAGCTCTTCCTAAATTCTGAAGTTCAAAACAAATTATAAAGGTTCAGTCATAAGTACATACATACATACGAAACATGGAGCACAACTGTCGGTTGTACTCTATGCTTTGTACTGATGAAGACCTATTGAGGTCGAAACGTTTGGATTAAAGTCATCTCCACATAATTTGTGTGTTCATCATCCATACCCATTCATATATATATATATATATATATATAAATATATATATATATATATATATATATATATATATATATATATATATATATATATATATAGATATAACCACTACCCCACCACCAACGCCCTCGGAGAATAAATCCCTGGGCTGGAACCTCGCCCTGTGCGGACCGATTTGACGAGTTGATCATGCAGTACATTAGCGAGGAGAAGAACGACCCCTGCACGATGCCTTCCGCTAGTTAGTATACAGCGTCGTTAATATTCACCTCCCCTGCACGATGCCTTCCGCTATGGCCTCCCCTGCAATGCGCTCTGCGGCAACAAAAGATGCCTTTCGGACTTTCGGCCGGATGAAGATTACCCTAAGCGTGCGTGTCCGACCGCCTGTTCAATGGTGTTCGTGGTGACTCCATGGGCGTTCCCTCCCTCCCCGGGAGGGGGGGGGGGAAGGGAGCTTGTGGGGCGTGTCCCTTCCAATATCTCCAAATTGGAGCTATCGCTTTGGTTTTCTACGGCAGTTTCACCCGTTTCGTTCGCTGCCACGTGGATACCGGGCAGCCAGCTGTCACTGGGTTCATTGGCTGACATTCTCTGAGTGAGTGTGTGTGCGCCTCTGGTGACGGCGGAGCAGTGGTTGTTCAGGTGCGACCGTGTTTGTGTGGGCCGCGTCGACAGCATGGCAGACCTATGAAGTTGGACAAACAGGCCATGGGTTGTGTGTACAGCGGCGCAGCTTCTCAAGGGGTGGGCGACCAAACAAACGGTGTTAAAATAATAGTTTTTCGTTAGGTGTGAGATGTCAAAACGAATACAGGAGGATGCCGAAATTCGTCATGGAAACGATAGCATTTAACAGAAATATAAGTTCTTCGAACACAATTTTAATCCGACAGCGTACTCATACGTGCACCCTTTTCCTTTGTTTTGAGATACCTAATTTAGGGGTAACTATTTTAGCGATAGCGATGCAAAATGCTTATCATTGTCAACTGAATCAGACAATATCAGTTGAACTGATATTGTATAACAGACCGCATCATAGGTGTTTCTCGTACCTGGAATTGTGCAAAGAGATGTTTGTGCATGGCAATCCGCAATGGTGAGTATCAGCATATTACTTATCAACAAAATTATGTTGGAAATTAGATATGAAGACTTCATAACGACTCATTATGAAGCAGGATGTCGATACTCTGTTGGGAGGGATGTCGATTCAATGTTCAGAAAGTGGTATATTCCACCCTATTCGACGAATAATTTATCACTGCTGAAACAAATATCACGAGCAGGCTTTCAGCGCGCGATGCGTGCGGACAATTTCTAGCCTTGTGTGGTGAAAATGTCCACAGTTCTTGTTGATCTGGTGTATTTTTGGTTGCTAAGGTGGCCGGACCCTGGCCCTCCTGAGCTGCGTCTCAGTGTTAAAACATTGTTTGTTTGTTTTTTTCGTTAGGTGTGAGATGTCGAAACGAGCACAGTACGATGTCGAAATTCGTCATGGACACGATGTCCCTCAACACAACTCATTAGTTCTTCAAACACAATTTTGATCCAACAGCGTACTCATTCGTGCACTTTTTCCTTTGTTTTGAGATAACTAATGTGGGGGCAACTATTTTAGAGAAAGTGATACAACATACCTCTCCTTATCAACTGATATTGTATAACAGACCACTTCATAGGCAATCCTCTTACCTGAAATTTTGCTAAGAGATGTTCGTGCATCACAATCCGCAATGGTAAGTATCAACATGATACTTATCAACAAAATGCTGTTAGAAATTAGATATGAAGACCTCATAACGACTCATCACGAAACACGATGTCGATACTCTGTTAGGAAGGATGTCAATTCAGTATTCAGAAGGTGGTAATTCCACCCTATTTCACGAGTAATTTATAACTGCAGCGCCTCTGTGTGTGTGTCACAGCTCGTGGCTGGCTGTTGCTTACGAGCCTTGTTGGTCCCCGGCCTTCTGCGTTGTCGACGGATGTGTGGATTTGGGTGGGAGCTGGTATCCAACCGAAAATAATTATCGACTCTTACGACCTGCTGTACGACCGACCACCGTCACCCCCCCCCACACACACACACGCTCCCACCAGTATGTTTTGTATCATCCCAAAACATTGTACTTCTCCAAATTACGTGCTATTTTTATTTGCCCAAATTATACACGACATTTGGCATTCTTCGTTACGTATTCGCAGGTAAGTTTTCACATACTATTTTAGGAAGACCCGAGTGCCGGTGTGTTCGCATGTGTTCCGCCCAGTGCCGGTGTGCCCACATGTGTTCGCGCTTCAGAAGTGGTCGCCGGGCGCGCCGCCCTGAAGAAGACGCTGGGCGTGTCGCAGCCGGCGGGCGTGGCCGCGCGCCTCGCCGCCGACCCCGTGCTGGCCACGCCCCACCAGCTGACTGCCGCCACGTCGGCCGACGGCGGAAGTCAGCTGGCGCTGTTCCTGACCGTGCCGCACAAGGCGGCCGCCGACTGGTTCCGCACGCTGCAGCGCAAGCGGCGAATATGGTGGCGCGAACTGGCGGCAGATCCGGGCAACTACAGCTGCGGCCAGCCGTCAACAGATGGCGTTGACGTGCGCTTCCGGGAGAAGTTGGTGGTGGAGAGGCTGCGAGACCACGGCAAGGCCCCGTTTATTCAGAACGAGAAGACCGCCACTGCGCGAAACCCAGTGAGTCGTATTTTGTATTCCACCATATGTATATACATATGATCATGTATATGTATAGCATGCATAATTTATATTAGGTTTGCCATCTGTAAATATACATTTTCACTATTCTTGGTTCATCATTGTATGACATCCATACGTAATTTCATTCCACTTCACTTAATAACCAGTAGACGTTCCCAATACTACATTGATCAACAATGTGCCCAAACACATCAAATTATCCAGTCACGAAAATATATGGTAAGGAAGGTGACTGTACATGACAAACTGCATAGACATGTGGTTCAACTCGTGTCAAAATCTGGAAATTTGAGTTGAACATGGACACCTGGTTGGGGACATATTCGTGTAACTAGTATTTCGTATTGTTTTGTTGCATCTCTCACTGCTCACATTGCACTTCGTTGTAGCTCAATCACGTCATCGAGGCTGATATGAAAATCCAGATGATAAACTCCTTCAGTTTCAGATTTTGCTGCCAGTGTCCTAAAGGAAGTTTTGAGCTTCGGTGCCAGAATGCATTCCCCCCCCCCCAAAAAAAAAGTGTTTAAGTTGAACATTGAAGTTAAAAATGCAGAATGATGATTTCAGAACAAATTGTACGTTTCTAACTGCAATAAAGTCATGGTCATAAAGTGTGCAGACTTAATAAGAGCCACAGGGGCCCATACAGGGATGATACCATAAGCCTGGATATTAGGATGCTCAACATCCTAACCAATGCTGTATCATAAATTCCAAAGAAGTTATTTACCAGCATTCTTTCCACCCACACTATTACCACCACCAACGTCATACATATCCAGCTCTTATTTTATGTTTTTCTAGTTGCAAAGTCCATGAACTCCAGTAGATTCAGCTAATCCTTTAGATGCCCTGACACATCTCATAACCTTATTTCTAGCTATTCTATATTATTCTAGGTTTTCCCCAGAGTTAAGATATTTTAGTTTGATATGTGCCTGATTCTTTGACTCCAGCAAATGTTTTACTTCCTCGGTCAGCCATCAAGGGTGTTTAACCTTGTTTAATCTAATTTGCCTATTGAGAATGAACCTATCCTGACCTTGAAACAGTTTGTCTTGTACCATTCTCCATATTTCATAAGCATCTAAACCCAGCAATACTCCTCGGTGAATTCCATCCAGGAAGATCCTGAACTCATCGTAGTTCCTCTGAGCAAAATTTGGAATCAATGCTTTATTGATCCCTACACTTCCAACATCTAAGAAAAGCATATAGTGTTGTGATCACTATTACCAAAGGACTCTCCTATGTTCACATCTTGCACTATCTCCTCATCATTTGTAAGCACTAGGTCTAGCATTTCCTTTCCTCTTTGATGTTCTTGTGTCGTTTGAAGAAAAAAAATCCTCAAAACAAGCCATGAAACTTCTTCCTGATTTCCTTAGACGTCTAGTATTGTCTCCCATCCCTGCTATGTTGAAGTCCCCCAACAATAGAGTTCTCCCATGCACTCTCCTACTGACCTCTTCCTGCATCAATTTGTCAGTGTTTTCATTATCGTCTGGTGGCCTATAGAATGTCCTAATCCTCAATGTCCCATTTTTCAGGATGATATCCACAAGGATTATACTCCTTCGCTATGTGCACTATCCTCTATAGTATGATGTCGCATTACTTGCCTTGCATACAAGAGTATCACATATATCCTTGCCTTCCTTTGATGAGCATGCATGCTGTAACATATGAATTCAAGTTCTTGTAGGTTGTCTCGAAAAAATGCGTTAATTAACCCATGCCTCAGTTATGCATACCAAATCTAGCTTTTCAGACACAGACAACATATATTCGTGCAGTTCCCCAATTGTGTTCCTAACACTCCTGGTGTTTACATTAAAAGCATGATAAACTTTCCTTGCTTTCAAAACGTTTTTCCAGCTTTATCCCCCACTTCCTGCATAGTTACCATGAACCCTATGCAGAGTCTGTTCATAGCAATTGCTGAGCAATTTCACTCCTCTCACGCTCAGATGTAGCCCATCTAATTCAATCATTTCAGTCCTCCCAAAAATCCACCCACAGATCTAAAAATTATACCCCATGGTCCATGAAAATCTTGGCTACCCTGCTATTCGGTCCAATGGCCCTAGAATACATTCTGCACTTGCGCTTACCCTCGGGAAGATGGATGGATACACTCCCTTCTTCCTACTTTCTGCTAACCGACCTATCAAAGCCCTGTACTCTTGTTGTGCAGAACAACACCGGTTCACCTTGGAAATTCAAGTAAATTTCCACTCTTCGCTGTATGCTGATGTTTGCATGCAGAGTGCAGACAGAGCAGGACATTGTTAATGATGTTGCGAGGTGAAAGGCAAATATATCTGCTGGATGTTGTTTTCCCACCGAAATCCGGTATTTTTAGGTCGCTGTTTGTTGCAGGTCACAGCACGTGCAGAGACTTGTCATGGGAAGCAATCTGACCTGATGGTAAACTTTGCCAGTGTGCGTGTTGTCGTGGTCTGTCAATGTATGCCTGATGTTGTGTGGTTTTGGTTTGTTCGGTTTGTTGGCTCTATGTGTGGCATTGCGATGGCTTGAGTTTTCATTGTACTGCAGCTACGGAATGCCACCGTTTCTTAAAGACAACCTAGGCAATTTGTGGATGATTTTGCCTCGATGGGCATGTGGATCCGATTGCTGAACCATGATTTGAGCAGAAATATCGGACTCAGAAAGTTCCGCCGAGCTCATAACTGCTTGCATGCATATGTTTGGCTTGTGTTCGCAACTGAAAACTCCACGTTTCTGATTCACCTGTGAAGGGGTATTTTGGAACTACCTAAGTACGTGGTTATGTCAACTGATATTAATTGGTCGATGCGCCCTAAAACTCAAATAACCAACCAACCAACTGGTATTGAATGGAGATTCCTAGGAGATTGCCACTGCAATCGCAGTGATTTAAAAAAAAGCGAGTAATGAGACTATAACTAGTGCAATTGTAAAAGTTTCAAAAAGACTATCCATGCCATGGCATGTGCCAAGCAATAGAGACTGGAGATGCGCAGCTGCGGAAAATTTGGGGTCTTCCCAGGCTCGAACCCGCGTCCACAGTTCGAGGCGGCGGCGTCTAAAGCGTGACCCCGTGCGGCAGCCGCACCTGCTCTCGTGCCACGTGAGGGCGGACGCCGCCTTCTGGGCGGTGTGTGGGGACGCGCTGGACGGCGGCGCGCTGCGGCTGCAGGAGCGGCTGGCGCCGTACCGGCGCGCCGTGCTGGCGGAGCCCAGCTCGTCTGAGGAGCTGCGGGCGCTGGCGGTGCACCTCACCAATCAGGTGAGGTGGCGGGTGGTGTAGCAGGTGGGTTGTTTCACCTAGTTGGGTTGTCGTGCAAGAGCGGTTTTGAATTGCGTTCCGACGTGGATTGTTTGTATTGCAACGTAGCTGTGATAGTCCGCGCGCAACGTTGTTTGTTTCTTGTTTTGGGGTGGTTCGAGGTGCTTGCCGTGTCCTTTACCGGGAAGAGCTGTAGACCGCGACCAGAGGCGCAGCCAAGGGGTGCCCGGGGGCCCGCCTCCCCTTAGGAACCGAAAATACACGATATCAAACCAGGAGTTTAACACAGAAATGTAAATGTTTGGTCCGCTTCGAACACCGAGAGTTTTATTTGTTTCATCGTTTTCTTCTTTTTTCGGGCCCCCTTAAGAACATCCTGGCCGCGCCACTGACCACGACTGTTTCATTGGATACCGACTTCAGCAGGCGCTTGATGCGGCCAAAGATGGAGACCTCCCGCCGAGCCGGGGAGGGGGTCGACCGTTTCCAGATTTAATGGGGGAAATGACAAGTTAATGACAATGACAGGGTAACGAACCAAGGCGTCGCCTGCCCACCACTGATCTCCAGTCATGGGTGCAGTCGTTAAATATGGCTTTCAGTCAAGGTTGGTGCTGCCGCGTGGTGCGTGGGGCAGCGATACCGACCGTTTCATTGTGTTGTGCCGGCGTCGCATGTGGAGCGCGGTTGTACACAGCTATTGTTGTGTGTGTGCGCGCCTGTGATTCAAGGAAAAATATGATGAGCGCCCGCAGCAACTCGAACCCTGTTTCGCGCCAACGGAGGATATTCATGTTCTACAAACTAAACTAGCGCTATGGCTTGTTCTGTTTTGCGTTTCGTTACTATTTTATTCATTTTTTACAATTAATTGTTTTATTTTATTATTTTGCTCGTATTTTGCTATCGCTTGTGGTTTGTCCCTGGCGTGCTCCTTGCTGTCTGTTTTGTAGTTGGTTAGTTTCATGGTATTTCAGCTCCGGTCTGCTGACGTTCCCGTATTCCCGCTGCCGGTGGCTGCTGGCGCGGCAGTGCCATCTGCGGAGAGCGCGTCAAACTTCGAGTTCCTGTCAACCTCGGCAGATGGCACGGAGGACGCGACCGCCGACAGCTACCCAGCCGACATGGGCCACGGTAATGCGAATTTCCACCGTAAGCAGCGCCGGGTGGCATCTTCCGTTCCATGCGAGCGCTTGTCAAATGATGCGTATATTCGAATCTTTTCTCCACGGGCTTGGGTGTTATGAATAGATTTCGTTTGAATTTACACTATGAACGGATGCTTGAACGCCACATTTGTTCACTGGCGGATCTAGCCCACCATTTTTTTTGGGGGGGGGGGGCAACTTTCGGTTTTCGGCGTCAGCCCCCCCCCAAGTGGCGTACCTAGGAATTGCATCAGGGGAGGGGTCGAACGGATTTGGAGGTTGCCCATTCCCCCACTATTTTTAGCTAAAAGCACAGGATTTCGACCACTATTTGGCAAAGGAGCCCATAAAAAAAAAATTACAAGATAATTTCCTGTGTAGAGGCCACAGCCTACCTCCACCGTTTCTAAGTTACCGGATTTTTGTTCTTGTTTACCAAAACGTTCACGTACCACGTCAACCGATCTTGGGTTCTTTTACGACGCATTCAACCGCTAGGTCATGTAGCGTCGCCAACCTCTCACGCCAATTGGTCGCGGGTCGACTCGGTAAATGCGGTCGGCTGTGAGATTCGAACCCACAATCTTGCGATCAAGAGTCTGAGCTCTACCAACTGAGCTACCGCGGCTTAGCTCGTTGCCCCGTCCCTGCCCCCCCTCCCGGGGCAGGGACGTAGGAAGGGGAATATGGAAATGGAACAAGGGGGACCGAGTAGTGTCCATGGGAAGGAGACTGGAATGGGCCGGGAGAACGGACATAGAGAAGGAACCCGTGGACACAAACTATGGGTGGGAGCAGGGATGCAGGCCAAAGATGGTACAGTGTATGGGAAGGAGAAAAGGGTCTTTTTTCTCTTTTTAAATAAATTTAATCCGAGTTCTTGCTGGGGTGGCTTTATGAACAAGGGTCCTATTGCTAAGCAGAGCTTGTTGCGCGAACCCTGGCCCCACCACCCTATCCATGGATTCCAGTTCAACGGCAGAATTTTGACCGAAAGTTTAACGTGCCGTCAAGCCGTCCTTGGATGTAGATCTGCAAGGAGATCACAGGAGGGAATCGGAGAGTGGAACTGGGGAAGGACTCGTTTAAGTCTATAATTTTGCATCCCCGAAAGTGTATCACACGTTTATAGCCACGAATGAATGCCTAGATTGTTAAGTCATGCATCCCGTGGGAGCAATTTTGGTCATCCAAACGGCTCCGCTCGCAATGGTTGTTGATGAAGGTGAAGAATGCTCGTACAGTGGTTGGTCCGCTCACCACACCGTGACGTCATTTCGTCATGTTTGCTGTGCGTGTTT